>WEIT01030239.1:223244-337957 GCA_013389985.1 Dryoscopus gambensis
GTGTTTGGGATTTTGGTGTTTGGGATGTCGGTGTTCGGGATGTTGGTGTTCGGGATGTTAGTGTTTGGGGTGTCGGTGTTTGGGATGTCAGTGTTTGGGATGTCGGTGTTTGGGATGTCGGTTTTCGGGATGTCGGTGTTTGGGGTGTCAGTATTTGGGATGTTAGTGTTTGGGATGTCAGTGTTTGGGATGTTGGTGTTCAGGATGTTGGTGTTTAGGATGTCAGTATTTGGGATGTCAGTGTTTGGGATGTCAGTGTTTGGGATGCGCAGGGGCTGCGGCAGCAGATGGAGGCTGTTGCTGGCAAATGGCATCCCCGCCCTCGGGGAGCAGCGGGATGTTATCTGCCGGCAGCAGCGGCAGCCTCCCTTTGCAAAGCTCAGCACAAAACAGGCGCAGGGCAGGAGCGAATTCCCATCCTCATCGCAGCCGGGAGCGAGACCTATTTCTGGCCTGGCTGTGGGAGAGGAGCTCGCAGGGAGTTCGGATATCCAAGGCTGCTTTGCAGCTGGGTACCAGGGGCAGTTTGGGTGCTGAGCTGGAGGGCTGCAGGAGGGAATCCCTGGAGATGGAGCCGAGGGTGAGAAATCCTTCTTCAGCCCCGCTCCAAAAGCTGCGGGAGCTGCGAGGGGCCTGGCGGCAGGGACCGACTGCTCCTGCCCCAGGGAGTGAAGGAGCATTAAAAGTTGGAAGTTAAAATGATGGAGCTGAGCTGTAGCAGCAGAGTTCTGCACATTTCTCCCACTCAGGGATTTGCCCTATATTTAATTTTTTTCCCTGACTGCTTTAGTGACTCTGTAAACATTGCGGAGTTTTTCTGTCTTTTTTTTTCCCTTCCTGCCAGATGAAGTGGGTTTGGTTTTTATTGAATCAGTTCCCTCCGAGGATAGAGGTTGCGAGTGGATAAAACCTCTTTCAATCCCATAAAAATGCCGTCAGGGGATTCACTTAAATTTATTTAATCCTGTGCACTTTATCGCGGTCACTTCATCATGGCAGGTAAGTGGATGCTAATGGATCCCTTCTTTTTATGGCCTGCAGCCTCCTGGAATTAGATCCCCCAGCTGCAAATCTCTCGTTTGTGGCTGGCATTTTATCTTCTTTCTTTTATTTGATTAGCGGAGGGAGCGAGAGGCAGGACGCCCGTTTCAGGGAATTAAGGCCAGGACAGCTCGTTGCTCTAATCCACTCTGACCTTCTGGGTGGCACCAGCCAAAATTTCACCCAGAGGAGATGCTCTGAGGGTGCCAGGACATGAAATCCTCGCTGCAGCCCTCCCATCCCGGCGAGCCGGGGTCTCTTGGTCCGGGTTTGTATTGATAAAACCACGCAAAGCTTCTGCTCTTCTCTGCCTCGGCGATGAGTCAGGGTTGATGCGAATTTGCCTCTTCTGATGGTCTGATTCACTCTGCTGCAAACCTGACAGGCCCTTTTCACTGAGATGCTGAACTTCATTGTCACCAAACCATTTTCTTTTATAAAGTCGAAGTGTTTGGGTGCTCTCGGGTGAAGGTTGTTGAATTGCCTGCTCCATTAACGCTTTTAAAACAGAGATATTTTTTCCTGTGCTGTCACAATTCTGCTTTTTATTTTTTTTTTTCCTGAAACTGCTTTAGTATTTAATTTTGGCTGCTAAATCTGGAGGCTTGTCCTGCCTGACCTCCAAACTCCAGCCTGTGCGATGCTCAGGCTCAGGGATGAGGGATGCTGACCCTGTGCGGTCCAGCCCCACCGGGGAGCTGCAGCACCTGTGACGCTGTTGCATCCTTTCCCACCAGGAAAATAGATTATCCAGCTTTAGCATCACCAAGTGTGGTGCCTGCACGGAAATTCAGGCCAGCCTCAGGAGAACCTGAGGGCTGCAGGGTTTGTGTTCTGGGGCATCGGTGTCATCCCCAAGGGACACCTGCGAATCTGTCCCAGAGCGCTGAAAGGCTCCTCAGGCTCTCACGGAATGTGTTGTAGGGTCTTATCTTCAGGAAAACCTCGCCTAGGGGATATAATTGAGAGTTTCCTCACGGCAAAATGTCCTGTTACAGCGCCAGGCACCCAAATCAATCCCAACTCCAGAATACTCTGCGGGGGAAAAAGCAAAGCCTGGTGAGGGGAAATTACGCCGGTGTTGGTGCCATGGCAGGGGTGGTGCTTGTGCATTCCCAAGGGGATTTATTGCCTCTTGGAAGGGATCCCTTGCACGCCAGAGCATCCCTCAGCCCACACTTCCCTCCCAGGTCCCCCCAGGCCGGGGACGGCTGGTGCTGGAGCGTTAATGGAAAAACTAAATAACGCTGGAAACGCAAAACCATCGGGTGAAAACCAGAGAGTTTGAGTTATTAAGGAGCCCTCTCGTCACTCACTGCAGAGAGAGAGGGGGGAAAGGGAGGGAATATTGGTGTTTGGGAAGCCCAATTATTTCTGAACTGCAGACAGTCTTATTAACTTGGGCAGAAAATTAATTACTCTAATTAGAAAAACTCATTGGAGTTTGGTGAGGAGTTGGTGGGGGAGATGATGGTGGTGGGGGGGAGCTGGGGGGACACAACAGCCGTGGGAGGGAGGAGACAGAGGGATACACGAGCAGTGGGGGAGCTGCTCAGATTAATGGGAGAAGAGAAGAGATAGGAGAGAGGAAGGAAGATTTTTTTTGGTCATAATGGTCTAAATTTAGCAACTTTAGTCTTTAAAAAACATGAGTGTTCTTATATGTGCACACATATATATATATAAAAATTATATATATGCACAGACTCATATAAATATATATATATATGTATATATAAAATATATCTGGAATGTAATGCAGAGATTTATCCGACTTTCTGTGGGTGGCTGTATTTATTTCCGATGCGCCAGCCCGTGAGCACGGGGGGTTGTTAGAAAGTGCTGGGTGGGTGGTTTTTTTATCTTCACGGATTTATGAAGTCCTTAAAACATCTGTTCCATCCCGATTCCACAGTCCTTCAGCAGCTCGGGGAGAGGGAGATGTTCCTCGGCGGAGCTGTCTGGCTGCGCATGGTTTGGATAAAGATGCATTTGCTGAGTGTTAATAGTGGTGATGCAGGAAGGGGGAGCAGGATCCTTCCTTGGAAGGGATCCCGGGAAGGAGATTCACCCAGGATTGATGCTGGTGAGGCAGCGTGCTGCGGCACGGGAGTGGGAAATCGGGATCTGGGGTTTTTGGAGGAGTCTTGTAGGAGTTCAGAAAGAAATCAATCTTCCCTTCTTTCCTCCCGTGAGCTGTGGTTACACAGTGAGTGTTTTCACCCATGATTCCCAGGCACATCATGGGATTCTTGGGGTTCTTCCCATCCTGTGCAGGGCCAGCAGCTGCATTCAATGGTCCTTATGTGTCCCTTCCAACTCGGGATATTCTGTGACCTTCTCGACTCAAGAATACTGAGGCCAGAGATGGGCAAGGATCCCAATCTGGCGGTCAGTCTCCTCATCACAAAACCCAGCAGCCAACCTCGTCATACTAGAAATATTCCCAAAGCTGAGATAAAGCTCGGATCGGGACAAACCGGAGCTCGCTGGCGTTCGGGATCCTGGTGTCNGAGGGATACACGAGCAGTGGGGGAGCTGCTCAGATTAATGGGAGAAGAGAAGAGATAGGAGAGAGGAAGGAAGATTTTTTTTGGTCATAATGGTCTAAATTTAGCAACTTTAGTCTTTAAAAAACATGAGTGTTCTTATATGTGCACACATATATATATATAAAAATTATATATATGCACAGACTCATATAAATATATATATATATGTATATATAAAATATATCTGGAATGTAATGCAGAGATTTATCCGACTTTCTGTGGGTGGCTGTATTTATTTCCGATGCGCCAGCCCGTGAGCACGGGGGGTTGTTAGAAAGTGCTGGGTGGGTGGTTTTTTTATCTTCACGGATTTATGAAGTCCTTAAAACATCTGTTCCATCCCGATTCCACAGTCCTGCAGGAGCTCGGGGAGAGGGAGATGTTCCTCGGCGGAGCTGTCTGGCTGCGCATGGTTTGGATAAAGATGCATTTGCTGAGTGTTAATAGTGGTGATGCAGGAAGGGGGAGCAGGATCCTTCCTTGGAAGGGATCCCGGGAAGGAGATTCACCCAGGATTGATGCTGGTGAGGCAGCGTGCTGCGGCACGGGAGTGGGAAATCGGGATCTGGGGTTTTTGGAGGAGTCTTGTAGGAGTTCAGAAAGAAATCAATCTTCCCTTCTTTCCTCCCGTGAGCTGTGGTTACACAGTGAGTGTTTTCACCCATGATTCCCAGGCACATCATGGGATTCTTGGGGTTCTTCCCGTCCTGTGCAGGGCCAGCAGCTGCATTCAATGGTCCTTATGTGTCCCTTCCAACTCGGGATATTCCGTGACCTTCTCGACTCAAGAATACTGAGGCCAGAGATGGGCAAGGATCCCAATCTGGCGGTCAGTCTCCTCATCACAAAACCCAGCAGCCAACCTCGTCATACTAGAAATATTCCCAAAGCTGAGATAAAGCTCGGATCGGGACAAACCGGAGCTCGCTGGCGTTCGGGATCCTGGTGTCACCCACGAGTCACCGCCCTGCTGAGCCGAGGCGACGCTCTGGGGCAGCACCCGGCCTCTGGACAGAAGGGATTGTGCTGCACCTGCAGCTCAGCTGCAGCCCGGCACGGAGCACCCTGGGCCCCATCCCGAGCCCCAGAGCAGCGCCCGTGGCGGCACTGTGGGACCGGCAGTGGCCGAGCCCATCTCCGGCCCCGCCGGCTGCACGGCGCCCGGCTTCTCCCCGGTGCCTTTGCTCTGCTGCCTTTGCTGCCTGCTACTGAAATAACCTGTCAAGCTCTCACTAATAATGAGCCATAAGTCAGATTCTCTCTGGTAGGTTGCCCTGGGTGTCTATCACAGTCTTTAGGGGTGACCCAATTATGGTAATTGGCCAATTTTGCTACCGGTGTTCAAAAAGAATTGCCAAACAAAGGAGGACAAATCAAAGCTCCCTAGAAATTAGCAGAGACCCCAAATCTAGCTATTTTTCAGACTCTCTTTTTAAAGGCGTGAGGTGCCTTTAATATTAACCTCTTCAGTCTGATACCTGCAGAGAAGGGTGAAATAAAACCCCGAAGGCAGCAGATCACGTCAGTGATGCTCCACTCGGGTACCACATCGTGTACTCCATCCCCAGGATTGCTCACAGCCCACAGCTACAGACATTTGTTCAGCTTCAGAGCCCGAAACTATGTATTTAGAGCAGTAGTTTCCCTCCCACTCAGTCATAAGACCTTGATTTTGCAAGAATCCCTCAGATTATACAGCGATGGACTCAAAGGGGGAAGGCAGAGGAGAGATTTCTTTTCCACCCAGCTGTGTTTGACATGTACCTTCGGTTAGGCAGGGCAAGATAAAGGGAATAAAGAACAATTTTAGCCCCATCCTTGCTGCTTTCCATCCGCCACCACCCACCTTCTCTTTCCCTACTCGCTGGCCTTGTGTAGAGCACCGGTATTATTTCTGCATCAGAATAATAATAATACAGAGAGAGCACGCTGCTACGACTGCTGTGACCTCCTGCCCAGCGGGCTCTGCGGAAACGCTGCTGGAATTGCAACTTGGCATCGAGCTTTGTAGTGAAGGATTGCTCCTGGCTAATCTATAATTTACAAAACACACGGAGATTCATTTTTTATGGGCTGTTTTGATATGATGCCATTTAAAAAGCGGAAAGAAACAACGCACCTTTTTAAAGGTTGCTCCTGGTTCTTCTCGCCTTTTTTTTTCCTTTTCTTTTGGGAGGGCACGTTATTTTCGTTGCTGTTGCCATCTGGCCACAGAGCGGGGATTTCTTCCTCTCGCAGGTGCTGGGCTATTCCCTGCAGTGCTGGGGGCAGTCTCGTGTCACAACCTGCACCTTCGGCATCCAAGCTGGCTGTGCCCACAGCCCTCTGCCCCTTCCTGTTGGCTTTTCCCCCCTCTGCTGGCTTGGGATACATATTTCAAAGTAGGAAGATGATGTTTTATTCTGATGCTTTATCCTGGGCTTAGAATTAAAAGTCAAACATGGTTAGAGGGGCAAAAAGGGATTTTACTTCAGAGTTTATTAAGGATCCTCAGATCCAGGCAGGAGCACCCCGCAAGAATGCCCCCCCTGGACCGAGGCACGGAATGCACGTTGGAAAATGCACACCGGAGAATACACGGAAAAGCCCCCCTGTGATAGTTTGCTTATACAATTATAGACCTTACATACTAGCATATTTATCATAGATTTCCCAATGGGAGGCTCAGGAGGAGCCCCCTCGTAAGGAGTGACCCCACTCTGCATAGATCTATCTTAGTTTACAGAATATGTTCTGGAGAAGACCTTGGGTCAGGGGCTTATTGACCCCCTAATTACGAAGTTTTTAAGATGTTTAGTCTTTTGCCTTAACAGAATTTTGGGTCTAAGTTAGTTATCGAATTTAGGGAATTACAAGTATGTGGGTTAAAAGCACTGAGGGTACAGAAAAGCTGCATAAAAGCGTATATGAAGGGGGATATGAGAGGAATATATGAAAAAGCAAAAATTATTATGGCATCAATTCCACCCTCAGCTTTCGCTCAGGAAGGCTGGGCAGGGATAGAGAGGGAGAACCCCCGGGGTGGTGCTGACATCCCCTGACATCCCCAGGGCGATGCTTGGACTTCCCGCCTGTATCATCATCCCACACCTCCTGCAGCCTCTGGAAAGGGGACAGACAATTCCTGGTACACCAGGAGGAAGAGTTTCTGCTGGTGTTGGGTGACTCAGCACAGAGGGCAGAGCCTTTCTGGGGGGACCAAGGCTTGTTCCTGTGGTGGCAGTGCTTCTCCCAGGTGTTTTATTGCCTGCAGGCTCCTCTCCTCTTCCGTATGCCGTTTTATGGTGCCCCTTCCTGACTAATGCGAATCCCATCCGGCATATATTAGCGGGAAGGGCATCGTTAGCAGGAAGAGCAGCGCTGTGAAAAACCAACCATGAATCTTCTGAGGCTCGCAGGGCTCTGCGAATAGCGCAGGAGGGATTAAATATGTTCATCTTTACAATCCAAAGGGAAAGGAAGAGGCTTCTCCTCAGCCCCCGGCTGCAGCGTGTCCGTGGTGGGATGATGTAGCTGCAATTAACCTCCTCCCCGACAGAGACTGAGCTGCCTTTCAATCCCCCACGAGTTGCCACGAGTTGCAGTGTCTCGAGCAGGAAGAGGTTGGTATCTGCTGATAAATAGAGGCCGTGATCCTCAGCTCCCAGGTCCTGGGATGCAGGGAGCACCAGCAGACCTCGAGCTCATTTATATCCATGTGTTTTATGCCTCCCTTCATCCACAAAAACAGGGGATGCCAGCCCCCTGGTGAGGAGAACTGCGCTCCTCCAGAGGTGGATGGGAAATAACTTTCCTGACGTTTCCGTGCAGTCCCAGGGATCTTCGGCTGCTGTTGTAGTCAAACCTTGAGGATAGAGGGGCTCAAAGCACTTTCTGGGCCATCCAAATTACCTGGGTGGGTGCTGTTCCGTCAGGTGTGTTGCTGCCGGGTGTGTGATGGGAGAGCAGATCACACGTACAGCTGATCCATGGCAACCTGGTCTCCTACAGATGGATTCAGTGGGGTGCTGGTGCTAAAAAATGGTTCGGGTAACAGAAGCCTCTTGAGGAAGGTGGGCTATGGAGGGGGAAGGTGCTCCTGGGTATGTCTGGAAGGAGAGATGGAGTGTGAGCCTGTCGCAGCGAGTCCAGAGGAGGCCAGGGAGAAGCTCCAAGGGCTGGAGCCCCTCTGCTCTGGAGCCAGGCTGGGAGAGCTGGGGATGTTCACCTGGAGAAGGCTCCAGGCAGGCCCTAAAGCCTCTTCCAGTGCCTAAAGGGTCTCCCAGAGAGCTGAAGAGGGGCTTGGGACAAGGGCTGGAGGGACAGGATGCAGGGAATGGCTTCCCACTGCCAGAGGGCAGGGCTGGATGGGATATTGGGCAGGAATTGTTCCCTGTGAGGGTGGGCAGGCCCTGGCACAGGGTGCCCAGAGCAGCTGTGGCTGTCCCTGGATCCCTGGCAGTGCCCAAGGCCAGGCTGGATGGGGCTTGGAGCAGCCTGGGACAGTGGGAGGTGTCCTTGCCGGACACGGGGTTGGAAGGGGATGGTGCCCAAGGTCTCTTCCCACCCAAACCATCCTGGGGTTCTGTGACACGCGGGCTGGCAGGGGCTGGCAGCATGGGACGTTCGGCTCCGCTCCTGTGGCGATGCCGTGACATCGATCACTGGGTTAAGAGGCATCAAAGTCAGTGCTGTGTCTGAGCAGGAGTAAAGCAGGAGTGAAGCAGGAGTGAAGCAGGAGTAAAGCAGGAGTAAAGCAGGCTCTAGGGAGGAGCACGTGAGTGAGGAGCACTGAACAGAACCAACCCGATAATGAATGCTGCTGTTACAGCGCCTGTCACAACTGCTCAGCAGTTTAATACTCTGCAATTTCATGTGAGAGAAACATCTTTTGTTGATGATTGCCGCTTCTTTTTTTAAAAGAGAAAATATATTCCATTCTCTCAGTGTTTATTTTCCATTCATCCTTTTTTTTAAAGGCGGGGAAACTGAGGCAGCACATTGCACCTGCAGTCCTGGGGGTGAAGGGTGTTGTGGGTTCCTGTGGCATCGCTCCCCCTCCTACCCCCGTAAATTCCTGGGAAAGAGCTGTGCTATGTTCTTTGTAGAAGTCCACACAGCCCTGACTCTCTGCATGGTTAATATTTAGGTCAGCAGAATCTAATTCCTTTTAAAATCATAATATTATCATTGTAATTGCAAATGTTTTCATTAGGCACTGGCACTGGGGAGCCTGGCACCAGCCTGCAAAGGGGCTTTGTTTCTGGCGCGGGTGTCCTGGCTCCAAAGGAATGCCAAGGAATGCTTTGTCCCTCTTTGTGTCCCATCTCCAGACCTGTAGCTGATGCAGGGATTTGTGGCTGTGCCCTGCCAGGATCGGGGCGTGGACAGGGAGAGGCACGAGTGGCGCTGCCAGGCTGTCGCCTGAGTGTCGCCTTCCCCGCGTGCTTCCAATTCCCCGGCAGAGAGAGTGAGCTCTCCCGAAGTGAGTTATTGCGTCTCCAAGTCAGGGCTCTGCTTCCAGAGAATACAACAAAACTCTCTGGGGATCCAGTCTTAATACCACCTGCCTGGGAGCCCTGATAGGGGACTTAGTGCCGAAATGAATATTCATCCTTCGCGGCGCGAGTTCTGATCCCGCTCCCCACCTCGGGGGGGATTACAGGCCTTTCCGGGAGGGATGGCGTGGGGATGGCTGGCTTGGGGCTGGGCAGCAGAGGAGGGGCTGTCTGTTCCCAAATATCCCTGTCCCAGGGCTGTAGGGAGACAAGCTGGAGTCCTGATTTTCAGGCAGGGCTGGTGAGATGCTGACTTAGGTCGGGACAGGGCAGAAAAAGTGACGCCGCCTTCTCCACGCGCTTCCTTCTTTCCAGTCTGGAGATCCAGGACTCTCAGTCTCCAGGAGGATCGTCCTGTGCTGCTGCTGGCAATCATCAGTCAGTCTGTCTGCAACACCTCCATGAGCATCCTGGTGTAGCACCAGCCCCAAACATCCTGGGATATTCGCTGTGCAGGAATTGATCCTTTATCTGGAAATCCTACGGAGAAAACTGCAGGAATCAGGAGTTCCTTCGCAGCTTAACTGTCCCGAGCTGGGGCTGCGGGAAGCTCTGCCAATCCCTGTGGCAGCCTGCAGGAGATAGCTGGGCTTCGTTATGCCTTGATTAAATAACATTTTTGTTTTTACAGCGGTTAATCCATCCAATTCCCTTAGCAGGTCGCTGCTCGGCGATATCCGCCTGGGGTAACTGGGACGGTGCTGGGATGAGGGCATCTCCCACCCCCTCAGCGGCACCGGAGGGTTTCCAACACAATTTTTTCTTGCAGTTTTCCTCGCCAAAATCGCAACCTGTGCAAACTCTGCCCTGATCAAATCTATCAAGCCCCAATTTCGGAGCTGTCTGTTGATCAGGGAAATGGACTCGAAATTGGCCCCTTTAATGGGAACGCGGCGCTCGCACAAGTGTTGGAATTAATGGCAGTGCCCTGCTGCGAGCTGGCAAGTTGGGCATTTGATTCCAGTTACAGGAAATTGCCATAATTTCTGCTCCATGCTCCTCTCAAGTGACACTAAGCATCTATCTTTTTTTTTCCCCCCCCTTATTTATTGGTATTGGGAGAAGAGGATGGTACGTGGGTGCTTTTCCCCACCCGAACTCTCGTCTTGTTTTCATGGCAACCCCTGCTTAGCAGCAGACCTTTTGTGCACTGAAAAAGGGAGGGAGGAGGGAGGTCTGGAGGGAGAAAAGGATGGCTGGGTGGGAGAAGAGGCTGGAAATTAGCTCTGAAGGGCTGCTTTCATGAACGGGACTGTTGGTGTGTGGATGCTGGGGCTGCTGTGCCTCTCTGGTGAAATCGAGCTGGGAGAACCGAGGGGTATCCCAGGAGATGTCCGGATGCTGGGAGTGGAGCTCTGGGGTCCTCAGGGTGCCATTCCCTCAGCATTCCCTCCAGGTCCCTCAAAGCCATCCTGGAGAACATCGGGAATGGCTTCTCCTGGCAGAGCCCCTTGTCCCGCTGCAGGCAGGCGTCTCCTCGGGCGAGCTCCTGGAGAAGCAGCTCTGTCACACTCAGGGGACAGAAAGGGGAGAAAAGTTTCTTGAATCAGATGCTGGAATACCAGCGTGTAACTATCCCAGCCCACACTGTGGGTGCTGTGGGCCTGAGCTGTTTATTTATCCCTGCCTGGAGGTCATCCTCATCCCCCTGGATGCTCTGTTGAGCTTGGTGCTCTTATTTCCTCCTCTCCTGCTGGCAAAGGCTACCTGGGGAGATTGAAGCACCAGTCCTGGGGCTTTGCTCCTGGTTGTAAAACAGGGAAAAGGGTGAAATGCAAAGATGGATGTGTGGAGGTTTCCAGGGCATTTAACACTGTTGTGGGAAGCACCAGAAAAGGTTGAGGAGGAGGTGAATAATTTCGACTTTGGAGCAGGTTGGAACAGTGTAAAATAAATAAGACCTGGAGCCACTGGAGCAATGGGGGCCCTTGCTGAAGCCTGCTCGGGATGGGGATGTGCCCAGAGCTGCAATCAGTGCCTGACCTGGTATTTGAGCACTTGACTCCTCGGCCCTCCTGCTGGTTGCTCACCATGTCCTGGGGTGTTTCCACAGTTCAAAGCAGAATGTTGAGCTGAAATCTCTGGGCAGGGGCCATCTTTGAGAGCTCCACACCCGCAGTGCTGGAGGATGTGGGGTCCCACATCTCCTGGCACAGTGGCACAGTGATTCTGGCTTTTCCCTCGGGTGCCTCTCTGTGTAACAGAGTATCCAAAACCCAAACAAGAGAAGGGAATTTCTTTCTCCACCTTTAAAATTATTTCTTTCGCTGTTGTTTTTCCTGGGCTCGGCATGGTGCAGGATGACTTATCTCTGCTCAAGTTAGGAGCCTTTTATTTCCAGCCAGACCTGGCCCTAAGTCATGCAGCGCTCCTTCGACAGAGCTGTAAATTCTGCAAGGCAGCCTGGCAGCCAGTGAACAGGGTGAGGACATTGGGAGAAATGAGTTTCTGGGGATATGAAGGGGGTGAAGCTCTTGGCATCCTCTTCCAAGCAGGAAATAGGTGCAGGGGTCACAACCCGAAGACCCTGAAGCATATTTGGGCCTGTTTGTGTAAGAAAATGAGATGAGGTGGTTCTCTTTTCTCCCTGAGGGAATATTGTCTTAAGAAATGATGGCAGGATGGCAGTATAGGACAGGAAAATGCAAAGGAGTGCACACAGGTGTGTGTTGAGAAATCGGTAAATAAAGTTTTAGAATTAAAAAAACCCCCTGTGATATGCAGCTGTGAAGATCCCAAATTGGTGAAGGCAGAGCAGATATCGCCGGGGGCTGCCTGCCAGCACCAGCAGGCCCCAGTGGCACTGGCTCAGGCAGGTAGAAAGTGGAACCTGATCCTGGTTTTCCCCATGGAAAAGCAAGGAGAAGCCCACAGCTGCGAGTTTGGCAGTGCACTGACGGAGTTGGCAGTGGTGGGGAGGAGCTGGTTTGTGCGGTTTGGGCTCACGTTTGGTTTGCTGATGGTCTGTGAGTGTTGGGGAGGCCTTTTGAGGGCTTGCAGACACCCCATTTTGCTGGAATAATGTCCCCCTTCTTTCTCTGGGGTTTCTGCCAGGAATTCGGGACACGTTCTTCACCCCTTGTGTGTGTGTGTGTCCCTAAGGGTGAGCTGTCACCACTGTTTGGGGCTCATGGAATGGTTTGGGTAGGAAGAGACCTTAAAGGCCATCTTGTTCCCCCCCCTGCCATGGGGAGGGACACCTTCCATAGACCAGGCTGCTCCAAGCCCCATCCAGCCTGGCCTTGGGCACTGCCAGGGATCCAGGGGCAGCCACAGCTTCTCTGGGAAGCCTCCCAGGGATCAATTCCTTCCCAATATCCCATCTAACCCTGCCCTCTGGCAGTGGGAAGCCATTCCCTGTGTCCTGTCCCTCCATCCCTTGTCCCCAGTCCCTCTCCTGCTCTTTTGGAGTCCTTTGGGCCCTGGCAGGGGCTCTGAGCTCTCCCTGGAGCCTTCTCCTCTCCCACCCAGCTCCCCCAGCCCGGCTCCAGAGCAGAGGGGCTCCAGCCCTTGGAGCTTCTCCGTGGCCTCCTCCGGACTTTGTCCGGCAGCTCCGTATCCTCATGTTTTGGGCTCCAGCTCTGTTTTTCCATCACCACCCCCATGCCGAAGCCGCAGCGACGCCGGGGCTGGGCAGTGCCACGCACTTGGGAGGAGAGAGCCAAGGGTGTCGCTGCGGCCTCGCATCCAGCGCCAGCCCCAGCCTAATTCCGGCCGTGCTCCCACCAGGAAGGTTGCAACTCTCCCCTTCTGCCCCCCTTTGCCAGCCAGTGCCGTCCTGTGATCCCGACTGACCTTCTTAAAAGGGATCAACCGCGTCAAATGGAGAGATGAAGAGTGAAAGGAGGAGCTGGGAGCAGGAGGAGGAGGAATGAAATTAGGAGCAGATATTAATAACCATGTTAAATATTTATCTGACCTCCTTTCACATGATCCTTTTTAATGGTGACCCAAAAAGCTGAAGTGCTAATATTCACTCTCGCTCTCCTTTCTGCCTATCTGTCAAAGCTTTGGGTTTCAGCAGGAAAAAAACAACTCCTTTCTCACCCTCTTGGGCTGGGCTGTGGGAGAAGTCGGGGTCCCAAAGGAGCCTCCATTAACAAAGTGACACTGATGATGATGATGGGCTTGTACTCACGGACTTCTTCTGCCTTAATGATGCTCATTCACATCTGACTGAGGGATTCGTCGGGTTTTTAAAAATTTCCTTTGCTTATTTTTGAAGCCGTCCTGTTCTGAATGGCTCCAGGCGTTTTGAGCTGTGGCTCAGGGGAACATCGCTGCCTTGAAACCTCGAGCTCAGGGACAGGAGCGTTATCAGCTCACTGAATGTACAAGTCTTTAGTGAGGGTTGCTGAATTCCTGACTGGTTTTCCTCCTCCACGTTGTGTTGGAGCGCAGAAATGTCTGCTGCGGTTTGACCTGTTCAGAGGAAGATGAGAGTGGGAGAGAGCATGGGAGCAACGGGGTTTTGGTCGTGGCTGTTCCGAGGCAGGTCCGAGCTGGGGCAGAGGGGAAGAGCACAAATAACTCGGGGTAATTTTAATTCAGGGAGCTCCATCGTGTGTTTCTGATCACATTTTTTGCTGTTTTCCACTTAGCCCTCGGGTTTTCTTCTCTCATCAGCTCCTGAATTGCAGGAGCATCAACTGTGCATCCAAACTGCTCCATGTTTTCCATCACCTCATCAGCCTGCCTTTTGCTGCTGAAGTGCCTGCTGTGCTCTCCCTCTTGTTTTCGTGGCTCAAAGCCCGTAAAAAGCCCTTGAGAACAATGTGAAATATCCTCTCATATTATAGTATTTGTCTTTTTAAAGGAAGCTGAATCCATTAGAAGCAGGACTGAATACAGTAGAGGGATTTTTCTAATCTTGCCAACATCAGCCCCCTGGGATGAGCCCCTTTCAGTCGACTTGACTGGATGCTCTGGGATTTAATTTGTGTTTTCAATTTAAACATCAGTTAAGCCACAGCATCTCCTCTCTTGGCCTCAGTTTCCCCTTTGCAGGGTGGAGCTGAGGGCATTTCCCAGCTCCAAGATCCAAACCTGGTGGGTCTTCCCCTTGCTCCAATGTCCTGCAGAGCCAGCACGCATTTTAGTGGGGCAACGCTTCTTTTTTGGGTTAAATGAATGGACTCAGGGATGAAAAGGGGTGTTTGACTCCACTGTCAGGATACAGAGGCCCTGGGACAGGTTGCTCGGAGAGGATGGTCCCCATCCCTGGGAGTGTCCAAGGCCAGGTTGGACGGGGCTTGGAGCACCCCGGGATAGTGGGATCCCATGGCAGGGAGTTGGAACAAGATGGGCTTTAAGGTCCCTTCCAACCCAAACCATTCCATGATTCTGTGATTTTTCCACTGGGATGGCTGTTTCTGGGACCTGCGATACGACTGTACCTTTTAAAATTGATTGCATTAATCTTAGGCTGAGAAAAATGAACCCCTGTTTTTTGCATTCCTGAACTTGTCCTGGATGGAGATTTCCACTGAGAGTCTCTCACCAAGTCCCCATCCCCACCGCCTCCAGCAAAACAGAAATGTGTTTAATCTTCCTAAATGTAATCCTGTTGTAGAACAGGAAATTCTCCGCTGGTCAGAGAGGATATTAAGATGCCTGCTCTGAAAAGTGTTTGAAATTATCATCATTAATCTGGAAATGATTATTGCTTAGTTCAAGCTGAGTAACGTGAAAAATAAAGTTAACCTGAAGTGTATACGGGGAAAAGTAAATTGGATTTTTTAAAAAGCTCTCGTTTGCCTAATGGAAGATAAGATTAATAGCACGGCTCGGGAATTTAGAAAAAGTGCAGATTTCCAAATTTTAAAAGCAACTGGTGTTTAAGATGTTTGGAAACCTCCCAGCTGGGGAGATTTCTGTCCAGCCCAAAGTACTCCATGAGTGTGTCACCCCATGAACCGGAGGCGTCGCGAGTGGCAGGTGGGCTTGGGCAAGGGAGGGGCATTCAGGTGTGTGGGAGGGGCTGCAGGCACCTCATTTCCTCCTCAGTCAGTGCCGGAGGAACCGGAGCGTCTCTGCTGAGCAAAGCCAAGTTGTCCAGGTGTGACCTCCAAGAGAGGCTGGTAACGACGAGTGGCTTGGATTCCCCCCTGGAGACCTGGGGATTCTTCCAGAACCTCTCCCTGAAAGATTTTGGCTTTATTAGAGCCTCTCTTGTCACTGTCTTTGACCAGTTTGGGTTAGTTTGTGTTGGCTTCTGCTTCCGAGCTGAGCCAGCACCTGGTGGATGGAGAAAGCCACATGATGGAAAGGAGGACTTTGGGAGGAAGTTCTTTCCTGTGATTTTTTAGCAGAGATCTGAGATAATCGCTGCTCTTCTCCTCTTCTGTCAGTCCTGTCTCAAGTTTGTTGCCGTGAACTCTCCCTGGGTTATTCTTTCTGGTGTTCTCTCCGATTTGGATCTGAGAACCATCTCCTCCTGACACCTGCTGATCTCTGATAGCACCACAGTCGTAAATCCTGGGTTTCTCTTGCCTCCTTGATCCCTGTTGATGCTCCTGAGTCCCAGGTCCGTGGGGGCAGCAAACTCTTGTCCCCAGCCCTGTCCAGAGCCTGTGCTTGCATTGACAGAAGGTTAATACCGATGGGGTTTCACAACTTTTTGATTTATTGTCTTTCAGTGTTCATCACTCTTTTCTTTAAATTAAAACTCCCTCCAGATGGGGTTTGTGACACAGATTTATTGATCTGCAATAAAACCTCCCTCATAACCTGTACAGCTGCCCATTCATCTTCCAGCGAAGGAGGGATCATTTCTCTGTGGATGTCCCAAGAATGAAAGCGAGTTGTTAACTTCTTCCCTCTTCTGCCTGTCTGGTTCCTTCCATGATTTCCATGCTTCATCTTGGGTCGTTTACAAGGCTCTAGCTGGGAACAACATCACTTCTGAGCTACTCCTCCTGTTCCTTCTGCTTCAGGTGGGATTCTTGGGGTTGTCCAGAGCAGGGCAAGGAGTTTGACTCCTGTGAACCTTGTAGGTCCTTTCCAACTCAAGATATTCTATTATTCTTTGATTCAGGCGCCCAGAAGGTGATGTGGTGGCAGAAAGGCCACCTGGAAAAGTCCCGTGGCATGGCACAAGACATGAAAGTCTGGTTTGGATCCTGCAAGTCCTAATGAGGCTTCTACCCCCACACATCTGATGGGGATGTGCAGAGGGAGGGAGCAATGGCAAAAGCTGTGTGGCTTCTCTGGTGCAAGGAACAGCAATAATTAGATGCTGGAATGGATTCTAGCAGGATAAGTTGGCTGGAAGCTGCAATGATCTCCTTTCATGTGGCTTCTTGCTGTCACTTGGGGTTTGTTTCACAAATACCTCAATTTCCTAATCTAGGAGGAGCCCAGTCAGAAAGTGTTGTCTTTGGTGGTGGTGGGATTTTGCTAAAATTTGGGTTTTTTAGTGATGGGATCACACCTTCCGTAATGGTTTCGATCTTGGGCCTGAGTTACTGGCAAGGTTGGTTGTTTGAGAAGTGTGTCCAGAAGAAAAGTGTGTTTGTGATAAAAAATATCACAGAATCACTGACTGGTTTGGGACGGAGGGAACCTTAAAGCTCATCCTGTCCTGCCATGGGCAGGGACATCTTCCCCTACCCCAGGCTGCTCCAAGCTCTGCCCAGCCTGGCCTTGGGCACTGCCAGGGATCCAGGGGCAGCCACAGCTTCTCTGGGCACCCTGTGCCAGGGCCTGCCCACCCTCACAGGGAAGAATTTCTTCTCAATATCCCACCTAACCCTTCCCTCTGTCAGTTTGAAGCCATTCCCCTTGTCCTGTCACTACATGCTCTTGTAAATAGTCTCTCCCCGTGATGTTGATGTATTGAGTTACTGCAATTTTAAGCAGATTGATAAAAAACATGTCCTTTAGAACACATACTAAAGTCTAGACTTGCCCAACTAAATTCTTCTTCCTGAGTTTCCCAGCAGAGAAAGATGAAAATGAAGTAGAAGGCAAAATTTCAGTGGCCTGGAGCCAACCCCTCGAACTTGCATTTGTGTGTGAAGTCTGGTTCCTGACTTGATAGACCTGATACTTAACAGCCTCAGGAATCATGTGGAGCTGCTCATTCTTCAGGAAGCAAATGGGATTAGGGAAGGATCAGTCGTCCTGACAATTGGAACAGGGTTTTTTTCAGGTGCCTCAAAGCACAATGCTGCGTGAAGCAGGATTATGGAATGTCTGCCCGAAGTCACTCGATGCACTGAATGTATATAAAGACAGCCTGGCAGGTGGTGGCTGAGCACATGAGGGATGATTTTGGGTAACTGTCTTGAGCCACCTACATCCCTTCAGGTCACAGAATCATAAAATGGACTGGATTGGAAGGGACCTGAAAGATCAGCTTGTTCCAACTCCCTGGCATAGACAGGGATGCCACCCTCTAAATTCTGTTGCTCAGGTCACCGATATTCCCAAAAATGTCTCTTCTGATGCTTCACCTAGATTCTAGAGGTGGTCAAAGCTGTACCAGCATCCCTTGGGAGGACATGGGGGTGGGTGGAGCTGTGGGAGAAACACATGTGCTGATGGAGAGGTGAATGGATGGAGGAGGCGGCCCAGGAATGGTAGGTGGGAAAGATCGGAGAGCCGGATAGAGGGGTGAGCAGTGCCCATGGATAACTCGGGAAGAGAGCTGGCCAGGGCAGGGGCGCTCAGGGGAGGCTGGGTGAGTGTTGAGTCAGAAGGGAAGGCGCTGTCATTTGTCACCATAATCAGGAAGCCAGGCTGAGAAGGTTTTAATCACTGTGCACGGAGCTGGAATGCAGAGCAAGTTTATGGTTTACAGTGAGCGGACTGACACAGCTGATTGATGTCAAATATGTCATGATGTATATTGTAAAGCCAGGAGATTTAATGGTGTAACTCCATGGTAGTCTTGGAAGTGAGGAGCTGCAGAGCAGGGAGTGATGGATGGGCTCATTTACATGTAAAATTGCCGATGGCATTGACAGCACTGGTATGCGGAGGGAAGATAAGAGGGAGACAGTGAGATTCGCTCTGACCCTGATATTGAAATATTAAAATACAGCTGTGGGATCATGTGGACTTTGCAAAGCGCCTGCACGTCTGGGTGTGTGTGAACACGCAAACACACCGGGGCTCGTGGCTGTGAGTGCGCGCACAGGGGCCTCGGCGAGGCACAACAGCTCCGGGGGCTGTCACCAGCCCTTGGCTCAGGCAAGGAGAGTTTGTGCTGCTCCTACATACTCAGGGAGATGAATCCAGTTCTTTCCTAGCTTTGGAGGAGCCTTGGTCCCAGTGCTTTTTGGGGCGGCGTTGCGGAGCAGAGGAAGCTGGGTTCACCCTGGCAGCCGGGCTGGGAAGGGCTTTCCCCAGGAAAGCACAGGCTGGTAGCCTGGGGCTCAGCGTGTCCCATGGCACAGGGCTGGATTTCCAGTTCCAGTGCTTCATTCATGCAGGTTCCTGTTGCCACTGTACGTGTCAGGAGCAGGACTGGTGCAGGAGTTGCCTTTGTAGCTCAGCGTCTCCCTTTGAATACTGGTTAAGTGAGGAGGGGAAGACAAAAATAAGGGAAATTTGGGGCTGCGAGATGATGCAAAGTGAATGTGGCGGAGCAGAGAGCCCGGCCTAGATAAGCTGTGCAAGGATGTTTTGTTTTCCCTGCGCCTGCTGCAAGCCCTTCCAATTCCTGGCTGTGCTCTGTAACACCATCCTCCAGGACAGATCTCCAGGAAGCAAATTCCTCTGGGATAACACTGCTGGGATTTGGTGAGCTGCTGGAAGGAGCCTGGGGAAGGTCATGAGGAGAAGCAAGGGGGCAAATGGAAAGCCTGGAAGGGGTACAGGCATCCAAGAGGCTGCAGACCCATTTTGGGATGATTTTTATCGGGATTTAACTCTCCATCACCCACTCCAGCTAAAAGCCAATCTGCTGTCCCCCAGCACAGAGTACCCCAGGGAGGCTGGAGTGGACTCGCAGCCGGGATAATTCATCCTTGGTATGTCCTGGGGAAACTTTGAGGGGTGAGCAGGCGAAGGGAAAAGCTGCCTTGGGGAGGGATGCAGGAGCAGCCCAAGGAGGGGATGGATGTGAAAGAGGAGGTTGTGCAAGTCCCTTGCTCCCTAATGAGGGTTATTTCCGTGGCATTTACCTCCATCCACTTGGCCCCTGTTGCCTTTGATCCCATCCCTCACTCCAACCTTCTGACAGTCACGGAAGGACCTGAACTGGGGTATTTCCAGAGGTGGGTTGACTAAGCACCAAGTGAGCTGACCCTGATAGAAACACTTAAGAGGCTTTGCAGGGGATTAAGTGACTGTATTTTAATCTTGTATTTTAATTCGTTGTGGGGACGTGTCGCGGGGTCTGCCTGGGGCTGTGGAGTCGCTCTCCATCCCTGTCCCTGGCTGCAGATGCTCCTGGGACAGATGGACCAAGTGGAGCAGGCAAAAGACAGTATTTCCAGGAATTAATTTGAGTTGCTCTTTCCCTAAATGAAAAGCCTGATATTAAAATTATCCTTGAAAAGGACTTTTTTTTTTCCCCTTAAATTTATGAACTGCTCTGTGGTCTTTGGAGACTATTATAAATTATAGAGCAGCCATATATCTGAGCCAGAGTTGGAGGCAAAGGGGCTCTGTCAGGGAGAGCAGCTGTGGGGGCAAGGGGAAAAGGATTTAGACTTTTTTAGACTTTTTCTGTCTTCCTGAGCTCATTTTGGTTCTGATCCCAAATCCTTGGAAGATGTTGTGTATCCCATTTCCCATTAACTCTCGCAGACTTCAGAAAGCCTTTTTCTGAGCAGAAATTGGGATTGCAGTGCCAGATCAGTGCAGTGTCCTATCTCCAAAAGCTGCCAGCGGCAGATGCTCGGGGAAAGAAGTACGAGAGAGTTATGCTGGAGCAGTAAATTTCATCTGGGAAGTTGGCTGGGGCCTGCACAAACAATTATGCTTAACCTGTCCTTGCCCAGATGGGTTCCTGAGATAAAATAGAGGGGCACAAGGATTTGAAATCTTGTTGGGTGTGGGAGAACTGGAAGGGTTGTCCGTGTCCCCATGCAGCCCTGAGTGTTAAGAAATGACAAGAGAATAGAGAAGGGTTGACGCTGGTTTATTTTCTTGCAGCTCCTCCTTGTAGCTCCTTGAATCCATCTCCAGGGCAAGAACATTGGGGGAATCACTGGAAGTGCCTCACAGAGCACCATTCCTGAAAACTGATGGGGTTTTTTGAATTTGGGGCTGCAGGGGAGAGTTCCACACGCAGTCGCCTGCAGGAGCACTGTAGCCATCCCCTCGCCTCTCCTGTGCCCTCCTGGAGATCCAGGCAGTACAAAACTCTCTTGCACTCGGGGTTGCCCTAATCCCAGTGGACACACTGGTGTAACAGCATCGATTTGCCCATTTTTAGAGGGTTTAATTGTGCCCAAACCGCTCTGGCACTAATTGCCCCGCGTGGGAAACATGGGTTTGTAGTGACAGCTGCCCAGTCTGTGTCACTGGCGCACGGAGCTGTGTCCCTGAGGGCCGCGTGTCCCTCTCTGCAGCCCAGCTGATGGCAGGCAGAGACCTTCCCAGCTGGCTCAGCTTTTCCACAGTGCTCTCCCAGGAAGGGCTGGGTTTCTCCTTGACTTGTGCCACATTTTCTGCCAGAGCAGCCTTTGTTAAAAAAAGAGGCTGAAGGGGTTTAAATGATGATTTGGTGCAACCCAGTGAGGCTGCCTCAGGTTTTCATGGAATCCCTGAGTGGTTTGGGCTCGAAGGGACCTTAGACCTCATCTTGTTCCTCCCCCAGTGCCATGGGCAGGAACATTTTCCACAAGGTTGCCCCAAGCCCCGCCCAACCTGGCCTTGAACACTTCCAGGGATGGGGCATCCTGATAGAAAACTGAGAGATGGAGTTTGAAGGTTTTGGGTGAATCAGCCAAGAGAGGAGGGACATTCTGGAGAGACTGGCACAGCTGATTTATGGCTTTGTGAGTTCCAGGGTACCGGCCCAGCATCCCTTTTCCTGCAGAGTGGGGTGAGGAGGATGCTGGGAGGGTTGTTCCTGCCATGGGGAGCACCCTCGGGGCATCCTCATCCCTCCTTGGGATTTGTTCAGCCTTGTGAGGCTGCATTTTGCAGGCTGCATTAAAGATGTGATGGTTTAACCATCCGCTGGGTGCAGCTGCCCTTCACAGCATCTGCTGACAGGGACAGGTGGCTTTCCCAAGCCTTCAGGATCCTGATCCCCCCAGCTTCCCCTCAGCTCCCCTTTTGCCCTCTGCCACGTCCCAGTGGCATCCATCCATCCATCCATCCATCCATCCATCCATCCATCCATCCCACCATCCCTTATGTGGGAAGTTGAGGCTACTTTTTGTTTGTTTATTTTAATTATCATCTTTCTCCGTGGCTCGACGCTCCCGCAAGGGAGACGGCGTCCGTGTTAATGGGATTATGTGTGCTGTTTGCTGATGTGGACGTGTTCGCCACTTCCTCTCCCTTTGAATTTCACCCGGATAATTGATTTCTGTCTTTTCCTTGGCACTTGCTTTTGCAGCACGGGGTGTTATTAGTCCTCTTTTGTTTCATTGCTGAGAGACGAAGCCTTTACACGGCAGCCCAAGCACGAACAATTGTTGAATCTCTCGTTTTCTTTATTAACTAAGTGGGGATTCCAGGCAGCTTGAAGCCCTCAGAGAGACATAATAACCTCAGTGATGGATCGGGAGCAAAGCGGCTCCTTCCTGCTGCCGAGAGGTTGGGTGGATTATCCAGGTCTCTGTTGTTGGTCACGAACCTGAGCGGACTCTGACTGCCTCCCGTCCATCCATTTNCTGAGCCAGAGTTGGAGGCAAAGGGGCTCTGTCAGGGAGAGCAGCTGTGGGGGCAAGGGGAAAAGGATTTAGACTTTTTTAGACTTTTTCTGTCTTCCTGAGCTCATTTTGGTTCTGATCCCAAATCCTTGGAAGATGTTGTGTATCCCATTTCCCATTAACTCTCGCAGACTTCAGAAAGCCTTTTTCTGAGCAGAAATTGGGATTGCAGTGCCAGATCAGTGCAGTGTCCTATCTCCAAAAGCTGCCAGCGGCAGATGCTCGGGGAAAGAAGTACGAGAGAGTTATGCTGGAGCAGTAAATTTCATCTGGGAAGTTGGCTGGGGCCTGCACAAACAATTATGCTTAACCTGTCCTTGCCCAGATGGGTTCCTGAGATAAAATAGAGGGTCACAAGGATTTGAAATGTTGTTGGGTGTGGGAGAGCTGGAAGGGTTGTCTGTGTCCCCGTGCAGCATTAAGAAATGACAGGAGAATAGAGAAGGGTTGATGCTGGTTTATTTTCTTGCAGTTCCTCCTTGTAGCTCCTTGAATCCATCTCCAGGGCAAGAACATTGGGGGAATCACTGGAAGTGCCTCACAGAGCACCATTCCTGAAAACTGATGGGGTTTTTTGGATTTGGGGCTGCAGGGGAGAGTTCCACACGCAGTCGCCTGCAGGAGCACTGTAGCCATCCCCTCGCCTCTCCTGTGCCCTCCTGGAGATCCAGGCAGTACAAAACTCTCTTGCACTCGGGGTTGCCCTAATCCCAGTGGACACACTGGTGTAACAGCATCGATTTGCCCATTTTTAGAGGGTTTAATTGTGCCCAAACCGCTCTGGCACTAATTGCCCCGCGTGGGAAACATGGGTTTGTAGTGACAGCTGCCCAGTCTGTGTCACCAGCGCACGGAGCTGTGTCCCTGAGGGCCGCGTGCCCCTCTCTGCAGCCCAGCTGATGGCAGGCAGAGACCTTCCCAGCTGGCTCAGCTTTTCCACTGCTCACCCTGCTCTCCCAGGAAGGGCTGGGTTTCTCCTTGACTTGTGCCACATTTTCTGCCAGAGCAGCCTTTGTTAAAAAAAGAGGCTGAAGGGGTTTAAATGATGATTTGGTGCAACCCAGTGAGGCTGCCTTGGTTTTTCATGGAATCCCTGAGTGGTTTGGGCTCGAAGGGACCTTAGACCTCATCTTGTTCCTCCCCCAGTGCCATTGGCAGGAACACTTTCCACAAGGTTGCCCCAAGCCCCGTCCAACCTGGCCTTGAACACTTCCAGGGATGGGGCATCCTGATAGAAAACTGAGAGATGGAGTTTGAAGGTTTTGGGTGAGTCAACCAAGAGGGGAGAGACATTCTGGAGAGACTGGCACAGCTGATTTATGGCTTTGTGAGTTCCAGGGTACCGGCCCAGCATCCCTTTTCCTGCAGAGTGGGGTGAGGAGGATGCTGGGAGGGTTGTTCCTGCCATGGGGAGCACCCTCGGGGCATCCTCATCCCTCCTTGGGATTTGTTCAGCCTTGTGAGGCTGCATTTTGCAGGCTGCATTAAAGATGTGATGGTTTAACCATCCGCTGGGTGCAGCTGCCCTTCACAGCATCTGCTGACAGGGACAGGTGGCTTTCCCAAGCCTTCAGGATCCTGATCCCCCCAGCTTCCCCTCAGCTCCCCTTTTGCCCTCTGCCACGTCCCAGTGGCATCCATCCATCCATCCATCCATCCATCCATCCCTCCCACCACCCCTTATGTGGGAAGTTGAGGCTACTTTTTGTTTGTTTATTTTAATTATCATCTTTCTCCGTGGCTCGACGCTCCCGCAAGGGAGACGGCGTCCGTGTTAATGGGATTATGTGTGCTGTTTGCTGATGTGGACGTGTTCGCCACTTCCTCTCCCTTTGAATTTCACCCGGATAATTGATTTCTGTCTTTTCCTTGGCACTTGCTTTTGCAGCACGGGGTGTTATTAGTCCTCTTTTGTTTCATTGCTGAGAGACGAAGCCTTTACACGGCAGCCCAAGCACGAACAATTGTTGAATCTCTCGTTTTCTTTATTAACTAAGTGGGGATTCCAGGCAGCTTGAAGCCCTCAGAGAGACATAATAACCTCAGTGATGGATCGGGAGCAAAGCGGCTCCTTCCTGCTGCCGAGAGGTTGGGTGGATTATCCAGGTCTCTGTTGTTGGTCACGAACCTGAGCGGACTCTGACTGCCTCCCGTCCATCCATTTATCCCAAGATGCTGGGAGCTGAGGGAGCAAATCCTTCCCTGTCCTGCATGTGATGAGTTGAGGGTGGGCTGAGATTCATGGCGCTGGCACGGAATTCCCTTCTGCCGCGGTTGGGTAGGAGGTGAGAGAATCATGGAATGGTTTGGGTTGGAAGGGAGCTTAAGGCTCCATCCAGGACACTTTCTCCTACCCCAGGGTGCTCCAAACCCCATCCAACCTGGCCTTGGACGCTTCCAGGGATGGGGCAGCCACAGCTGCTCTGGGCACCCTGTGCCAGGGCCTGCCCACCCTCACAGGGAAGGATTTTTTCCCAATATCCCATCTAAACCTGCCCTCCCTCAGCTTAAGGCCACTCCCTCTTGTCCTGTCAGTGCAGGGGAGAATGGCCTTGAATGGGATGATTGAGGGTGGCTGGTTCTTCTTAACCTGGGACATGCAGATTTAGGAAAACCGGCTGTCCGGGAGCACAGGCCAGTTTCAAAGGAGTGGTTGAGCAGAACTAACAAATACAAGCAAAATTAAAACATTTTGCAAGATTTTAAAATGTAATTGATTTTTTTCCTTAAGGAAAACAAGTGATTTCCTGGCTCAAAATATAAAATTGAAGCATAGCTGAATTTTTCTTTTAATTAAAAAGCAAAAAAATTTGAAATCTAAAGGTCACGTTGACTTTGGCCCAACTTTTCTCGAGTTTGAGTAATTTGAGAATTTTGGTTTATGGCTTCTTTCCCCCTCCTTCCCTACACGGAAAAGGGCAAAATTTTTATAGAGCAGGAACAGTTATTTTCTTCCCAGTTTTTTTGCGACTGCAGGGATTTCCATAAGAACATCATGTCTAATGTCACACAAGCACTCTGAGCACGGAGAGGACGTTGGGTTGTTAAAGAGGACTCAACTCCATGGAAAATAAATTCAATTGAGTCCTCCCTTGCTAGATCATCCTTTGCTCCAGTCTCTGGGCAGAAATAGGATGCGCTCTCCCAAAACAGGGAACTGGCTCCTCTCTCTGCCCTTCTGGCTCTTGGCTTTGTTTTCCTCTATTTGCATAATTTCTCGGCTTATTTTCCCTTCTTATTGTTTTTTCTCTTTTTGTTTCTCTTCATTTATTTCCTATTCTCTTGCTGCCTATTTTCTCTTTGATTTTTGCTTTGTTTCTTCGCTCCCTCTCTAGCCTCGAATGTGGGCACTATGAATGAGTGATTTCTAGAAGGAATAAAGCCAGTTAAGGAGGCAAAAAAAAAGCAACAACATTTTCTGTGCATCATGGTGTAAAATGTACGATAATCAAGCAGAACCACTCTAAATGAATTACGGCAAAAAACCCACAGATTACCGACATGTCAAATACTATTAGCACTCAGATTTGTAGAAGGAATGTGTGCACAGAGGAAAGGTTTTGTATTTTAGTTTATTTTAGCCTTGCGTGCTTTGTAAAGCGAGCGCCAGCCACTCCTACCAGCTGGGTTTGATGCCCTGAAAGAATTACTGATAAAAAAGAGAAGCAGGACCTTTCCCCAGGACCAATTCTCATGATGTCAGGGTACCAAGGGGTTACTTCTTGCAGGAACGTGAGGTGTGTCCCTGTATGAGAGCAAAATCTCATTTCCTTGGGTGGGATTAATGATCCCTTAATCCACTGGAGAAGGGAGAGGGAAAAGAATCAAACTAAGAGGGCCCAGAAAGAGGAGTTCTGTGTCGGAATTTGATTTGCTGACATGGACTCGAAAATCGAGGAAGGATGGCTTTAATTAGAGGGATTCCTAAAGGACCAGGTATCTCGTAGCATCCTCAAGGACTGGTGGAGTTGGCAACCAGTTGGTGGCCCTGATGACCATGGAAGAGGCCGCCACGTTAAATACTCACAGACTCATAGAATATCCTGAGTGGAAAGGCACCAGCAAGGATTATCCAAGCCCAGCTCCTGGCCCTGCACAGGAGGGACCCAGGAATCCCACTGTGTGTTCTAACTCAGCTCTCCAAACAGCCAAGTTTGAGCCCTTCAGATGGGGATGCTTTCCTTGTTCAAGTTTTATTAATACTTATTAATATTAATATTGCCCTCCCCGTTTTATGAATAAAGATTGCTTTGGAATGATTACCGTTATTTTTCTTTGTATGGTGGCGTTTGGAAGGATGAGGAGTTCAGCCAAGAGATGGAAACATTCTGAGTTTGGCCGACAAACCCACATCTCCACCTTGTCAGTGTTTGCTCCGGGCTGAATTCTGTGGAGGTCACAAGGAGAGAGCACAGCTCCGTCTCTCTTTCATCGAAGCTGCTCCATTTTGCATGAATAAATATTTGTTGGGCCAGCAGGGATTTTATAGCCCATCCGCTCGGGCACTCAGCCGGGATGGAGGAGACGTGTGCTCAGGCCCCCGTTCCAACGGGTGGTTAATTATTTATCTGCAGCAGAACGGCTGAGAGAGACTGAGACAAAGAGCCAAAGGCCAAGTCTGCAGCCTCATGGCTGGGGTGTTTGGTTGCCAGGAGAGGCCGTGAATTTTATCCCTGCAGATAAGTGGCTTTTTTAGGGTTCAAGTGGCTTTGCTGCTCTAGGTCTGAGCAGGAAGTCTAGACTGGGTTTTAAAGATTGCTCCAGATAAATTGGGTTGGTCTGGGGGCGTGCTAGGGGGGCTGTACTTTTCTAGGGGGAAATTTTCCAAGGTCTACGAAAGGTGATGGCTCTTTGAAATGTCCAGCGTTTTCCAGGCTGGGATAACTCTTTCTCTTGATGTGTTTTCAATTGGACCTCTATGGTCTCTTCTTCCTCGGACACCTTCCACCAGTTTCCCTTCTCAAAGGACAAGTTGTCCAGCCTGGATTATGTCCAGGCTGTCATCACCCACTTCCTGAGGATCGCTGCACAGGAGGACCTGCTTAGTGCAGGGATCCTGGGACATCTCTTTGAAGAGCTCAGCGTTCAGCTGCCGTGGCTGTCGAGCCACCACGTGTGTCCTGGACCAAAGGTCTGCAAAGAGGTCACTTTACTCAAGACATAGGCATTTAGCTTAAAGTGAGTTAATTAGCAGCTGAATTAAAGTGAAATCAGTTACAGTCTAACAGACCCATGGCTTTCTCCCATCCATGCTCTTCCAGAAGGGCTGAGACTTCAGAGGCGTCGTGTAGCCTCTAATGAAGACACGCTCTGAAGTCTGTGTGCGTCCAGCAGGTCAGACTCTCATCCTTTGCTATTGAGTGGGAAGAAAAAGGTCACCTTCCTTGACCTCCCCCAGGCAGATCTTATGCCAAAGCAAAGCTGCAGCTCCTTGACAGAAAGGCTGGGAAGCAAATTAAACAATACGAAGTATTTGTCGACCCTCTGAGGCTTCTTCATTACTGATTTGCAAAATTCTGCTGCTCCTCCTCGCTAAAAAATATCTGGGATCCTTTTAAATAATTACCCAATCAAAACAATTGATTCAACTAGGAAATGCTTTAGAAAGCCTGTTACTTTAGGCATCTTCTTATTAGTGGTTAATTAGAAATAATGCTTTAGTTGTGCAGTTTGTAATGGGACGTTCCAGCCTTCCTAAGCCTTTGGATTTGGTCTGTAAATGAAAATAGTTCCAAGCTGTAGGTTTAATCTGGACCTGGAGGAAGTTTAGGCTCAACTTCAGGTTGAAACCTGCTCCTGCTTTGAGTGGAGGACTAGATCAGGGGTGTCCGGAGGGCTCCTCTGACCTGATGGTTCCTTGTGAAGGACGGTCTTCGTGTCCTTGCCATGCTGCTTGGATTTTCCCTTCAGAGTCGGTGGAAGGATGTCCCTGAGCAGTAAATCTTTATCATCACCTTGCTCTGGTTTTCCCTAAGCACTGGACTGCTGAGGAGTGCCAGAATAGCAACACTGGGATGGTCACTGGGAGCAGGAGAAGCCTCCCAGCCGTGGCACAGACACCACTTCCCAGTGCCTCTGTCCTTGGTGGCTGCGCCACCCCAGGGGTGACAGTGACTTTATCCAGTGCCATTTGTCCTGCTGCAGGAGACCTCCCCAATGTCTGAACGCGTGTTTCTGCCAAGGAGCAGCTCGAGGACGGCCATGTGTGTAGTGCCACGTTTTATATTAAACAAAAATAAATTCCCTCTAACGTGCGCTTTTCAGACAGGTTGTCCTAATATATTAACTTCTGTCTGTGTTTTGAATAGTCAATTTCACGGTGAAATGAGTTCTTAATAATATATTTACCACCTGGGAGAAATCTCCCAGCCATCTGGAAAGGAGTGGGGATTTAGTGCCTCCAAATGGAGATTGGTTTTTTATTTATTTATTTTGCCCATGGTTTATTCCCTCCCCCAGATCAGACCTAGAGGATGCTTTGGGTCCAACTTGACCATTGCAGCAGGTTTCTGGGTCTTTTGCCCCATTTCCAGTCTGGCAGGAGGTCCCCTGGCTATGGTAAGGGGGTCTGGTAATAGATGGTCTTTAAGGTCTCTTCCAACCCAAACCATTGAGGGACTCTGGGATTTCTTACTGGTATGGAGGTGTTGAGAAGCACGTGGAGGTTCTGCACAGCTTCCCAGGCTGCAGACTGGTGTTAGGGCAGCATGGGGACATGTCACCTTCACCAGCCTGTGCTGGGATGGCTTCTGTCCCAGGCACTGAGGGGCTGGTTTGGAGGAAGATGAGTTTTTCTTGTAGGTGCTGGCAAAGCCTTTCCCTTCGGATGGAGATGTCAGTGATACATGACCTAAATCCGGGCTGGTTTGTGCAATACATCTTTGGAACTCCACTAGAATAGGAGCCAGATGCAAACCAAGCTATCCCTTGATTATGTGGGGGAAATGGTGAATTCATCATCACTTGAAGTCTTTTAAGCAAGACTGATTGTGCTGCTAAAGCCCACCCGGCGCATCAGCAGGATGTGGCCGGGTTTGCTGGTGCTTGCCTGAGTGCCAGGGAATAATCCTGGAGTTTTCTCCGGGGCTCGCAGGGTGAAACTGTGTGGCTCGGCCTCTCCAGGCTGTCAGCTTTGATTGTCTCTTCTGGCCTTGGACATTGTGGATTGATGGAAACTCGTCATGGCCTTTCTCTTGTGTCCTCACGTAGCTTCCCCTCGTACTTAACCCTCATCTTTTATATCGCTGGCGTATGAAATTCCCACGTGGTTGAGAGAACTTGGTGCTCACCCAACGCAAGTCCCTGCGGAAGTGGAATCTGATGGCTCCAGGGCTTGAAAATCAATAGTTTTGTTTGCAGAAGTGATAGCATTAGGGATATTAGCATATCCCCACCCCCTGCTTTCATGCTCCGCGCAGGTCGCTCGTGTGACATGAAGTGAAACTTTTTGCTGGGAGATTTTGCACAACACACGCGGGATATCACTGAATTCCCCAAACTGCTCAGAACATGTTTGCACATGTCATTGCAGGGGGAAGGCTCTGCAGCCCTGCTCTTGGAATATCTCCGTGCTGCAGGAACGTGTGTAACCTGGTGGATTTTATCTGCCAAAATCTTCTTGTTGGGAAAGGTGGGAGAGCCTGGAATAGAAGGCTCTGAAATGCTGGGACAGCAGGGTTAGCACGGATCCATCTCTCCACAGTCACAGCGTCCTGCTCTGCAGTTTCCAGCCCTGTCCTATATGCAAATTAAAGCCGTGAGGTCACAGAATCATGGGATGGTTTGGGTTGGAAGGGTCCTTAAATATAATATAGTTCCACCCCCTGCCATGGGACACCTTCCACTGTCCCAGGGTGCTCCAAGCTCCGTCCAGCCTGGCCTTGGACACTTCCAGGGATGGAGCAGCCACAGCTTCCCTGGCAACAAGTTTGCCCTCCCCAAAAGACATCGTAAATCTCCTGTGTGTTTTCCTGGGCTAAATGAGTTCAGGCGGGAGAGCAGGTCCCAACCTCCTGTTTTCCAGTGCTCCACTGTGCGGGCTGGCAAAGGGCGAGGGGAAGGGTTGAAGGTCCCCTTTGACTGAGGCTGAAAGCATTAAGGTTTTGTTTGTCCAAACCATTTATTCCACCTCTTTCAGGAGTGCGTGGCCAGGATGCCTCCGGCCACCCACACCTTTGAACTCTAATTCAGTGCAGACACCTGGAAGCTCCTGAAATATGTATGGGAGAGGGGAAAAGACAAAGGGAGTCCTGTTGGGGCTGAGTTTTACATCAGGTAGCACCAAGCCCCTGGATTTAGCTCTCCTTGAAGCTGGCAATAATTGAAGACCAGATTTGGCAGCTGCTGTTCTGACATGATATTGCTGCCGGGTGTTATGAAAACCACTAGAGCCAGAAACCAGTGCAATATTCTCTGCTTGGAGTTTGAGCTTTCAAACATATGAAGCATCAATCTCTCGCTAGCGGCTCCTCAGCTATCAGCCCCTACAATCAGGTGGAAAAGAGTCTTTCAAAAGTGCTTAGTTACTGGAACAGTACAAATGCTTTCTGGACCAGTAAATGCTTCCATGTATTGGTCCCGGACCATGATTAGGATGATAAAAATCTGGTCCCTGAGAAAATGCACTGCCTGGATGCTCCTACTGCTGAAATGTCAAAATAACCGGGAGGATGAGGAAGGATGCAGGGCCCTGGGATCAGTTATCTCCCGCTACGGGGCTGCTTCCAGCTGTGTTCTTGCTTTTATTTTTATTCTCTTGGTGGCAAAGCAGTGATTTTCCCTGTTGATCTTTTAATGTGAAATCTTTGTTCTTGAATCCGTGAATAGTCTGATCCCATTGTTCTCACCCCATGGATTTATTTTTAAGGTTTAGGGTGATTCAAGCTATAGCTGAAGTTTTTAGACTCATGGATGATCTTTGGGGCTTGTGGGGGGTCAGATGTACACTTGGGTCTAGCTAGAAAATGTAGGAAGATTTTTAATCCTTGTTTGATGTTGCCAGGATCGTAACTGGACTATTTTAATTAATTGAATGAACATGATCCATGTGTGTGAGTGCAGAAACAGCGTCGGTGTGGCTTGAGCTCCTTCTTCCCAGCCTTACAAATCCAGAACCCAGCCCTACATTGGATAATCACTGCTACAGGAATCACTTTTAGCTATTTAAGCTCATCTCAAGCCTTTGTTTGTGATATTGCCACTGAAACTGCCAGTCACACCTTGCAGCTGCTGCGATTTTATCAGCTCTGATGGGAGCTGTGGGCTCGAACCCCCCAGGATGATGATTTGGGGGGCTGAGGATTGTTGCAAATTTAACAAGAGCTTGGTGGTGCCTGTGCTTTTGAGCATCGCATGCTGGGTGAAAACAACATTTTATTGATTTCCTTGCATAATTTAGGGTTCAAGGGGCAAATAAGCCTGGAATTTTTGCTCTTAAAAGTTTCCTGGCTGGTGAGCGATGGTGTGGGGCCAGACCCAGTGGAAGGAGCAGACAAACTCCGCCAGGGACCCGTTTCCTACCGGCAATTTGGGATCCACAACAAGCTTGCCTCCACCCTGTCCCTAAAACTGCCGCGGGGGTTAAATTTCCCCGTGTGACGTCACAGTGAGCTGGCTTCATTTATCTCGGAACGATGTAAAAGGTGGGGACGTTTTCAATTGAAGCCATCTCCATTCTCAGCCCATTCTGCAGGAGCCGTTTTACTGGTGATGTGACATGATATCAATAACAATGAGGTTTCTCGCTGCCTGCTCTCGTTGTTTATGGAAAGGAGTTTCAGAAAACATATTATTATGGAGAATAATGGATGGGCTGTAGGGAGACAAGGAAATAATTGCATTGAGGGGGCTTGAAAACATCATAAAGCCAAGAATGGAGTTTGGTTGGACTCTCATGTCACAAGGTCCCAAGGACTAAACTAATTCTCCATAAATCCGTGCAGCCCATTTAGACTTACGGGATTTCTTTTCTTCCCTTCTCTACTAGATTTTTCCCCCCCTCTTTTCTTTTGAAGAAACACCACAGAGGAGATGGAAGTGAATAAAAGCCACCCAGTCCCCAATTATGGTGATTAATTATCCGTTTGTATTTTGTTAGCACCTATAGATTCTCTGTCAGGGGGCTGAGAGTCACCCGAGCACAGACTAGAAAAACACGCAGCCTTTTTCTGAGGAGCTTGGAGCTTTCTTAAAAAAAGGAATGAATAAATATTAAAAATAAAAACAACTAAATAATTAACAAGGAAAAGAAAAGGAGCTGCTGCAGAGTTGACATCCAGATCAGAAGTGTTGCGAGCACTCTGACTGCTAAAACCTTTGCTCTGGGTTGATTTCAAATTGACAGAGAGGAGGTTTAGATGGGATATTGGGAAGAAATTCTTCTCTGTGAGGGTGGGCAGGCCCTGGCACAGGGTGCCCAGAGAAGCTGTGGCTGCCCCTGGATCCCTGGCAGTGCCCAAGGCCAGGCTGGGCAGAGCTTGGAGCACCCTGGGGTAGGGGAAGTTGTCCCTGCCCATGGCAGGGGGTGGAACGAGATGAGCTTCAAGGTGCTTTCTGATCCAAACCATCCTGGAATTCTACGAATTTTGGCTGGTCTTGGGAAGACCCCAAGTTTTTAAAGCCATTAGTTTATAAGCAGAGCCTGTTTGAAGTAGGTTGTAAAAATAAGCCCCTTCCTCTCAGGTGCTGTGGCAGGAGGGAGCTGACAGGGCAGGATGAGATCCTCAGTTATGCTTTTGGGGGAATTCGAGATCCATCTGGGCATGAAGTTGGAAGGAGTTGGCCATGTCCCTCCTTCCCCTGGGGGGATCCACATTCCCAGTCCTGTGAGACACAGGGGAGAGCAAGCATCTTCCCAAAACGGAGCTGAACATTTTCCCTCCAGTGGTCCTCCCACTGGAAACCTTAGATTGCCACATCACAAAACACCCATTGACCGACCATTTCCCAGAGATATTTTCCCTCTGTTTTCCAGTCAGTCATTCCCCCCAGGCCCTGCAATTTTTATTTGCATTACATCACTCTGGGGGAAAATTCAGAACATCGAGACTTTGACCAGTTCTTTCAGAGGGCGAATGAAAAGGCCTTTTCTGCCTCGGGGAGGGGTTGTTTGTTCCAGCCTGGATGCATGGCATTATAATTGTCACGGGATTAAACTGAAGGATTAAATTAGTGGTGGCTGGTCGTTACACTTCCATGGGCTTCCTGGGATCTGAGGTCGAATTCGGGATGAATGGGACAATTTATATTCCCTGGATGTGCTGGTTGTGTCGTTTTTGAGTCCCGTTTTCTCCACGTTCCTGGATTTCAGGATCCTCCATTAGTTCAGTGTGGACTCGTGCTGGTTTAGCTCTGTCCCAGCTGCCGAAACCGGGGATGACTTTCCAAGGGGATTTGTACACCTGCACCGCTCCAGAAGATCACCCGCGGTGGGAATGGCTGCACGCACTCTCCCAACCTCAGCACTGCCAGTGCTGGGTGAATAATGGCTTTTTAAATTCTTTTTCACAGCTTAGTTGATGGCCAGGGCAAAGAAACAACGTTGACTTGAGGTCACCTCGGAGAAGAGTGGGGAGCTGGGCTTCTGACAGTGACGTCAAGCCAGTGTTTCTGTCAAATCCTAATGAAACAGTTTATGCAAACGTGGAAACCAACCCATATGCTTCACTCAGCCTAGCCTTTTTTTAACCTTTTAGATAAATGTCAATTTTTTGGAATGACAATGACATTTCAAGTGAGAGATTGAAATGTAACACACAAGAAACATCATCCACGAGATGTTTTGACTTCTCTGCAGCTCCCTCCTCTCCCCGTTCTATTTATTTTCTGCGAAAACTGTTCGCTAAACCTGACTTGAATCCACAGATAGTTTTGGTTCCTGAAAATGACATTTTCTAGCAAACACGCCGTCAATCGAAAACAAAAAGAAATCAATCTTACAGGCTCTGCTCACCCTTGGTGCCTGCGCCAGCCCTGGGCTTTGCAGCACATCGTGTTGCTCAGAACCACTGGGGCTGCGACATGAGGGTCTTCTGACCCCCTCTGACACGCAGACCTTCTGCTTTTCCCTCTTTGCAGCCCAGCAATTTTCCATTTTGGATCAAATGCTGTGCTTTGGCGGCCCTCTGTCAGTGGGAAGACATTCTCCTTGTCCTGTCACTCCAGGCCCATGTCCAAAGTCCCTCTCCAGCTCTCTTGGAGCCCCTTTGGGCCCTGGAAGGGGAAACCGAGGTCTCCCCAGAGCCTTTTCCTCTACAGGCTGAACATCCCCAGCTCTCCTTCTCCGTAGCAAAAGTGCTCCAGCCTTTGGAGCATCTCCGTGGCCTCCTCTGGACTTTGTCCAGCAGCTCCACGTCCTTCTGATGCTGGGGTCCCAGAGTTGGACACAGTGCTCCAGGGGGTCTCCCCAGAGTGGAGCAGGGGGGGACAATCCCCTCCCTGGACCTGGTGCTCCTGTGCCGGGAATGCAGCCCAGGACAGGGTTGGCTTTCTGGGCTGGAAGCACACATTCCAGGTCGGGTCAGATCCGAGCCGGGAAGCTGAGTGTCCTTATCACACGCGATCAGAGCTCTGCGTGAGCATCCTTGGAGCCCTTCTCCCCGGGAGCTAACGGAGACACGGGGCGGGCAGGCGACATCCAGAGCCTTCGCAGGATGAGCCAGGGTCTGGAGCAAGATGCCGGCCCTGACTCAGGAGAGCGATGAAGCGCAAACCCCGAATACTTCATCGCTCAGGCTCTTGCTTGACTGCTGGCTTACGAATAATTCCTGCCCACATGATTCCCTGAGTCACCGTCTAGAAAGGGATAAACGCTGCTTCTCAGCATCTCGTCCAAATTGTCCTTCATTGTCCTGCTCCTTGTCTGCTGATGGTGTTGGGAAAGAGAAGCTTCAATTTGCTGAGAGGGGAGATAAATCAAGTTTTCCCTTTGCTGCTTTGCTTCTGTTTTACCCTAAAGAGTGCGTGGCTTTCATAGAGTCCCAGAATGGTTCGGGTTGGAAGGGACCTTAAAGCTCACCCCATTCCAAAGCCCTGCCGTGGGCAGGGACACCTCCCACTGTCCCAGGGTGCTCCAAGCCCCGTCCAGCCTGGCCTTGGACACTTCCAGGGATGGGGCAACCACAGCTTCTCTGGCAATGACCTGGGGAAGTCACTGCTGTTGGAAGGTCCCAGGGTGTGAGGATGCCCCTGCCCCCCTCCTGCTGTCAGGCTGGTTTGTGGCACACAGCAGGGTGCACCCATCTCGCTCGCTCTGCCCGGTGTGAGCTTTCAACCTTCTTCCCAGCCAGGGAAAATTAATGGCAGGCAGGTTTGGAAGGTAGATTATTTCATTATCATCGTAATTGGTGCTTATAATTAGTTGTTACTCTGGCGTGTGATGTGCCCTGAGCTCTGTGGCTGCAAAGTGCAGGAGCAGAAAGGAAAGGCTATTTTTATTTTATTATTAATTATGGCTGTTGTTTATTTTATTGGATATTTATGCACTTGCTGTTTCAATCAAGTAACCTCAGCTCGTTTGGCTTTGCAGCAGGCAGATGGTTGGGCTTTGCCTGGCCTGGCTCTGGTTCAGCCTGGGCTCTGCCTCCTGCTCTTCGGTCAGCAGTGCCTCGCTTTGCCCAGGAGAAAATTTGGAATAGCTCTGCCTGCCTTGCTCTGTGCTTGTGCTGGGCATCCACAGGAGCTGCCAGCCCCGACATCACGGATGCTGGATGCGGATCCCTCGCTGGGGATCCAGAGAAGCATCGCTGCTTCTCCCGGCGGGGACCACCGTCAGCCCAGGCGTCTTGCTGGAGGACAGAAGCCTCTTGTCAAAGGCAAATCACCGTGGAAAAGCCGCAGATATTTGCTCTGAGTCAGGCAAAGGGCCCTCTTTGTGGTGCGTCAGCCTTTCCCCGCTGAAACAATAAATGGCCTTTTCCTCGTTAGCTGACGCAACCCAACAAAGCGCCATTGATTTTGGAAGGTGCTTCATCAGTGACAGGGAGGCAGCGATGGGGTTTATGACCCCACCGGCTTTTCCAGGCGCCCGTGGACACGCGGTTGGGTTTTAATGAGCACTTTGGGCCACAAAGTGGGTCAGCGCTTTCATCTGCTCTGCCTTGCGCCCCCTCCCCAGCTCCCTCCTGCAGCAGAGCCCCGGGGAAGTCACCTCGAGCCGCCTCGTCCCGGGCTGGCCCTGCCTGCGCTCGGGGGGCGGCAGCGCGGGGAGGGGTCCTGCCGAGACGCGGGGCTGGAACCTGCTGATGCAGCTCCCCACGGGGCCCCAGCTTTGTGCGAGTGGCCAGCGTGGTGCACTTTGAAGCCTGAAACCTCGAGCACTTCAAAGGGGCAGAGGACAGGGGGGTGATGTGTGGGAAATTAATATCTAACAGGGCTAAAAATTGTTCTCGATGTCGCCCCAACTCCCCTGCCCAGCTGAGCTCTATTTACTTTCATCCCATCCAGAGCATTTAGCACAAAGAGATCCCTTACACTCTTAATTTCCGAAAACACAAAGCCTTCCATTTCACTGCATCCAGCTGAAACCTTCCCCTTTTCGCTCTCATTTTCCGGCTCTCTTTTGAAACCCTCTTCTCCCTCGTCACAGCCTCTCAGGGGATGAAGCAGCAAAGTTTGGAAAGGAGAGCAGGTCGGTAACCCTTTTGTGGCCGGTTTGGTGCGGGGAGGGCATCCAGAGGCTTCCCACATCCCGGCTTGTGCATCAGCCTTGGCGGGAGCAAAGCCCCGCCGGCACCACGGGCGCGTTTAGCAGCGGTCAGTGCACGGCGGAGGGTTGGTAACTGGAAATTGGGATGCTGGAATCTCATTTGTGTCGCAGCAGGCGGATAGCAAGTGAGAGCTGCCTCTCTGGCACAGAGCAGAGCATCCCGGTGGGGCTGTTTTGGCCGTAGGGAGAGGGAGGGAAGATGGTTTCAACATCAGGGCACCAGGCCGAGCCCGGGGTTAGCCGGGTTCAGCCCCGGGCTCTCACTGTCACGTTGCTCACCCATCCCTAGGGATTGCACCCCGTCTCCTTATCAGCGTTGGGAATGAGTTCAGGGAGAATTGCTCCATGCCGAGTGGGAATGGTGTGGGCTGGAATGAGCCTGGCATTTCATACCCCACCCCTGCACGGACAGGGAGTGCCTGAGGTTATCAGGGCTGGGTGGGGGAAAAGAAAAGGAAAACAAGTGATGTTTCAAAATACAGCTGCAAGATTTTCCCAGGCTGATTTGCCGTCCCTCCTTTACAGGCTGGTGCAAAAACACCCCGGGAAAAGCAGTTTTTTAGTGCTGACAGGTTAGAGGTGAGTGTTCCTGGATGATCTCCCCGGGGGCATCCCTGTGCCCAGCGACAGTCAGGGCTCGGATAAATGGGATGGGTCCGGCAGGGCTTCAGGAGGCGGCTGCAAAGCAGGATGGTGCTGGGAGCCAGAGCTCCTCCCGTGGTGTCCGACCCCACTGGTGCCTGGGGTGGCCACCTAAAAACAGAGGCTAGACAGGAATAAGAGAATAAATGAGGTGTTTATTTGAAGGGCCCTCAAAGGTACACCCTGGGCAGCCAAAGGCGATGCTCAGGATGGGCCCTGGGTCACGGGCTCTTCACACAGTTTGGTCCCTTTGCATATCGGGATCAATTCTCCAATTACACCCCCAGTTAATGATGTAACTACCCCAAGTTTGCCCTCCTCTTCAGAGGCTTTTAGTTTACCCATTTTGGGGGCTGGGACAATCTGGGTGTCCTCAGAGAGCAAACCCAGAGAGGTTTGTTGTGTCTGCCCAGCACGAGGGAACAGCAGCTCACAGGCCCCACGGAGCTGCAGAGTCACACACCAGGCAGTAGGATCTGAGAAATATAAAAGTTAAAACCCAAGGCATCACCGCCGCTGCAATCCCAGGGCCCCATAAGGCCGAGGTTTTGACTTCCCTGTAAACACAACCTGGGGCTGGCATGCCGGTGTTGTGAAACAGGGAAGGGTGGGATCAGCTGTGCCGTGCCAGCTTCCTGGCACCCAGCTTTGCCCCGAGGCCTTTGATTGCTGCAGTTTTATTCATGTGAGTCCAAGGGGTGTGTGAGTGCCCAGGGCGGAGCTGCTGTTCCCACTCCCTGGTGCCTCAGCGCTGCTGCAGGTGGGGCTTGGGCTGGGAGTGCTGACCCTGGACAGGCACCTCCCCTCCACAGCTGCTAGAAGGAGGCAGGAGTTGCAGTCTGGGGGTGGAAACTTGTCACTGGAGTGAGTGGTGGGTGTTTTGTAACTCCCTATATGTGTATATATTCCCAGAGAGGTTGTTGGCTCCTCACCCTGGAAGTGTTCCAGGCCAGCTTGGACAGGGCTTGGAGCAACCTGGTCCAGTTGGAGCTGTCCCTGCAGGGGGTGGAATGAGAGGAGCTTTAAGGTCCCTTCCAACCCAAACTGTGCTGGGATTCTGTGACCCTCTAAGTTTATATATATTTATATACACGGGGCTGTCGAGGTGCTTGGAGCCTCCACGTGCCGTATGGGGTGACACCACAGTGCTTTTGAGTCCCAAATGTGCCCTGAGAGCCCAAGACTGGAGTCACAGGTGTGTGCAGGACATGGCTTTGTAGGGTGGTGCCTTCTTGCCATGCTGTTCCTCTGCACCGGAGTGAAATTCCGTCGTTTCCACCTTTTGTTGCTTCTCAGCAGCCCCTGGAGAGCCCCTGTTAGCCGCACTGGAGGTCTGACATCTCCTCCTGGATATGAGCCGCGATGTGGAGCTGACCTGCCTCCCCCAGCCTCCGCAGGGACAGTTTAACGTGCCCCCAGGGGTGTCCCTGAGCGGGTGCAGGTGCCGGGCGCGTGTCCCTGGCTGCCGCACGCGGAGCAGCTCCGAGCCCAGCGTCTGTCAGCAGCGGCAGATCCGCGTTTCCCCGCGAGACCGGCGGCTCGCGAGCCGTCCCTGCAGAGCTGGGATGTCTTCCACGGCCGGGGGGCCCGATCCTCAGCTGGCGCAAGCTGGCACCGTGTCACCCAGCAAACGGCCCAGCTGCTCGGTCGGCGGCTGCCACCCGTCCCCGAGCAGCCAAACCTGCTGCAGCTGAGGGCCAGTTGGAGCTGCTCCCCTCTCTCTGCCTCCTACTCTTTTCCTCACTTCTCCCTTTTAATTCTCTCCCCGTCTGTTCATCCCTCTCCCCTTCTGTTCATCCCTCTCTGTTCTCCAGCCATCCTTCTTTTCCTCTGTGAAGAAAGCTCGGGGAGGAAGGGAGGAAAGCGGTCCAGCTCCGTTGGTTTTTCCAATACCCTTCCCTAAACTCTCTCCAGGTTACATTATGCTCTAATAGACTTTAAGCCAATCTGCCTAATGCCACTGCAAAGGTCAATTAAATTCACCCTAAAAAATTTACTCCTGGCTCATTATACGTTTGGAAAATGAGTTAGAAGCACACGCTGCCCCAGAGGTTTCTGATATTTTCCTAATGAACATGTCTCCTAATGGAAAGAAAAGAAAGAAAACCAACACCGCAAAAAAAACTCGCAGCAATTTGAAAGGAATATTTTGCTGGCCCATTGGAGAGAGTAGAGCAAGGCTGAGCGTAAGGCGAAGAGGAGGAGGAGGGATGTGTGATGCGGTGTCTCAGCGAGGTCATTACACCCACCAGAGGGATTTTTTAAGGGAATTTGCTTGCCCAGGCTTTTGGGCAAGAGCTTTGACCTTGTGTCCATGCCCGGCCCCTCTTGCCAGGTGCTGTGGGGGCCTTGGCTTCGCGTTCCCAGGGCACATCCACGGCTCCGACTGGGCACACTCAGAACCCGCTCACGGCATCCTCACCCCGGCAGCGTTCCGTGCCTGCGGGGACTTGCAGGCTGAAGGAGGCAAAATTAATCAAGTGAATGATTAATTGCAAACTGTGACCCGGGCTGCTGAGAGTGACAACTTTGAAGGGCTTTTCAGGCTGAAGATGCTCGATGTGAAAGGCCTTCGTGGACCCTGAGAGGTTTCTTTGGTTTGTTTTTTCCTTGAGAGAGCGGTGAGAGGGCTCTTGAAAGCCCTGTGCCTTTGAGGGCACGGTCATTTACTGCTCATCAGATTTTCATCCTCATTTCTAATGTGTAGATCCAGCCAGGTGCAGGACAGAAATAAATTCAGAGATGTTCACTGGTCCTTTGGAGTACCGTGGGTGCTCCCCGCAGTGCCCAGGATTGGGTTGATTTGGAATCCATGTCAATAATGCCGAGGTTTTGTTACATATGAACTGGATTTTCAATTTAGAATTTCATTTCCCGCCCTGCAAGTGCAGCTTCTCAGTGGGGAGAAGTGGGGGAAGCAGAGCATCTCCCCAGGAGCTTTGCTAGGTGGGAATATAAACCACTAAGAACCAGCAAAGGTGCTGGGAATTAAAATAAAGCAAATCAAGGCAATAAAAGCACAAACGTGACTTTGTCAAAATCAATGTGTTCCCGTGGGAAGTTTTAAATTTCAACAAAGCAGCGTTTCTGACCAAACAAACAGCCCAAATCTGTCCATTTGTGCCGGGATTTAATGGCCTGGGATGGTTTGCTGAACAGGACTGAACGTGTAACTTCCACTGGTGCAGAGATGCCACTGCTGGGTGTGCTGGGCTTCACCCCACCCAGGCTTAGTCACTTAAATCGTAGGGGTCTGGTTTAACTTGGTCATCTGGCAGCCAGGGAAGGCCTTCCACCACCTCAGGAGGCTCCAAGAGAGCTGGAGAGGGACTTTGGAAAAGGGCCTGGAGTGGCAGGACAAGAGTCAATGTCTTCCCACTGCCAGAGGGCAGGGTTGGATGGGATGTTGGGAGGAAATCCTTCCCTGGGAGGGTGGGCAGGCCCTGGCACAGGGTGCCCAGAGCAGCTGTGGCTGCTCCATCCCTGGAAGTGTCCAAGGCCAAGTTGGACAGGGCTTGGAGCACCCTGGGCTGGTGGAAGGTGTCCCTCTCATGGTAGGGGTGGAAGAGGTGGTCTTTAAGGTCCCTTCCATCGCAAACCATTCCACGATCTGCGCTCCTCACGCAGCGGGCAGCTCATCCCCTCCTGCAGCAGGCGGTTAAAGGACGGGGGATACCTGGATTCCAGCCCTCTCCATGTGTCTGGATGAGAAGCCCAGTCTCAGTACCATAAGCTAAACCAGGCTGTAACTCCAGGCTGAGCTGCTGCCTTTTTCCAAGGAGCTGCTGGGAATTTTCTTGCAGAGCTGTTTTTTTGGCACGGGGTAAAGCTTCAGGGAAACCGAAAGCCTGGGCATAACTCCCTTCAGTTTGTCTTTAATTACAGCTAGGGAAGAGGTGGTAATTACAACACACCTTTCCCTTGCACAGATCCTCAGGTGGAATCAGCGCTCAGAAATATGCATACTAATCAGGAGCCTGGGTTTTGCCAGGGTTGCTGTTGTGTTGGTTGGGATTGAGCGGAGCGAAGCTGCCCAGATGGCATCCAGGCTCTGGCTGGCAGAGGAGGCTTTGCAGAGCGACGAGGACAGGGAAAGCTGTTTTCTCCCTCTTGCTACGGATATTAGGCAGGAGCTGGGGACAGCGGGATGGTGCTTGCAATGTCAATTATTAGCGTGTTTAGTAAATTACCTAGTAAATTGGCCCTTAAAATTTCCAACTGCGTGTCCTCTCTTGCACTCCAAGCCTGCAGCTGAGTTGTTTACACTCTTTCAGCGGGGAAGATGGATCAGCTCTGTCTCAGCTTCTGGACGTCTTGCAGAGAGGAGCCTGAGCTGATCCTGCACGCTGTGCCGTGCTGGGAGGCGGAGGGAGGGTTGTGCCCACGAGCGCAGGAACCCTCACCTTGGCCCAGCTTAAAGCTGAAAGAGCCGTGACGGGGAGAGGAAGACGACCCCAGGAATCCGTGTCCTTGCCATCCACACGCGTCCACGGGCTCCCAGCAGGTTCAGTGCTGTTGGTGTGTGACAGCATCTCCCGTGGTTCTCCTGATTGCCTTCCCTCTGCGCGCTTGTTCTCGGCGAGGGCTGTGCCTGGCGCGGCGCGGAACCGCTGGCACCGGGGGAAGAGCTTGTCCTCCTTTTCTCACAACAGCAGGCTGGGGCAGAGACTGGGAAAAGAGAAAGGCAGGTGTCTGTGTGATGCGGAGGGAGAAAGACGCTCTGCGAGCTGCATGAGATGGTGAAACAGCGCTGGAGAGACTCGGCCGTGGTCTGCTGGCTGCTGCCTGCTCCATAAGCTGACCTGGGGAGCTTACCCCCCTCAAAATCCAGGATTAAATAGCTGGGAGATCACTCTGGTGAGCCTCAGGGATGCTTCCCAGCAAGGGCATCCCCGCTGATGGGGCTCGTGCTTTGCCCCTTGCTAGACTGGTCTCAAAGCTGGGGGAGCACAGGGAGGGTGATGTCAGGTCTGCCCACCAGAAAAGCTGGTGCCGTGTGCTTTTGGGATAAAGCTGCTCAGGGTCTGCCTTGGGACCTGCCCTTTGGGGTTGTGAGAGCATTGAGATGAAGATCTGGCTTTGGCTGGGACTGATCCCAGGCCAGAGCCTCTTCCTCCCCCATTTTTCCCGTTCTGCTAGCTGGGATGTGCGTGGTCTGTTTTCCATGGCAAGGCACATTTTCCCTTCCGTGCATTTCCACCTCTCCTTTTGCCTTTTCATGTGCTCTGGAAAGGTCAGCCCATATCTGGAACATGCTTTAAATTTGCACACAGAGCCGGGGGCAGGAGGAGAGGGGAGCATCGTGCTCCTGCAGCTCCAGCCCTCTCGGAGGGAGGTTTGCTGCTTATTTTGCTACTTTTATGGATGGATGGGATGCAGGACTGCGTGAAAACCCACCTGGAACCTGAGGAAATCGCCCTTTCTTTGCAGAAATCCCCGGAAACACAGAGCGGTGCTGTTGTAACCCCGCTGGCTGTCACGAGCCGCTGTCCCCACTCCAGCCTCAGCTCTTGGGGTGCATCAGCCTCGTCCTTCCTCTCTCCCCGGGGCGATCCTCACCTCCTCCAGCCCGCTGCTGTCAGCCTCGCCCCCTGCTCCGTGTCCCGCCGTGCCGGCAGCGCGTGTCCCACCCGCTCCCCCTTCCCTCCGCATCCTGCATCCCTTGCACTTTTCCCGGGGGCGCGGGGGCCGCCGTGCCCCCTTCTTGTCCCCGCGTCCGGCCCTTACCTTGCCTGTCAGGCGCTGCCTCCTCTCGCCGGGACCTGATGCTGCTTCATTTCTGTTTTAATTTCGCTGCGGTTTCGCGACAGCCGCTGCGGGGTCAGGAGTTACAGAAAGGTTATTGGTGAGTGATGGGTATTGACATCCTTAACAGCGCCCTGACCCCATCAGTCTCGCTCTGTTCTTCTTTTTCCTTACACTTGCCCTGGTTTTTTTTTCTTTTAAATTGGCCTCTTTCATGCATAAAGCTGCTTCATCACATTTTTACCCAAAGCCACAGCCGGCGAGGCAGGAAGGGAAGTGCTGATTTGCCCTGGCTGGCATTGAGGGAGGCTTTCATCCTCTTATTCTCCTAGCCCAGAAACCTCGTGTGCTGCTTTTTGCCCCCCCCCCCCCCCCTTTTTTTTTTCCTATAATAGGATAGTGAGAAACAAATGCAAAACTANCCCACCTGGATTGTCGTGCCTGTCCCTGGGGCTGTCGTGGGGGCTCCCACCAACAACCAGCTCACCTTCTGCAGGGGCCAGGCTGCGTGCTGGAAGCTCAGCAGCAGGAATAAGCTCATCCCTGCTCCCTTCCCACAGCCTGGCTCCTTGTCTGGTGGGTTCCATCTGCAAACAGCTGGAAGAGCTTGTGCAGGGATGTGCACCAGGCTGTAAAACCCCGGCACAGCAATTCAGGTGCAGCCTGNCTGTGGCTGCCCCTGGATCCCTGGCAGTGCCCAAGGCCAGGCTGGACAGGACTTGGAGCAGCCTGGGTCAGAGGGAGGTGTCCCTGCCCATGGCAGGGGTGGCACTGGATGAGCTTTAGGGTCCAACCCAAACCATTCTGGGATTCCAGGATGCTGTACATCCCAGTGTTTCACCCTCCAGTGCACCTCCTCCTTGCTGCACCTCATAACCCCCAGCCTGGCAGCCCATCACTGCTCATCTGGCCGGACATAAACCTTCGCACGGGCTGTTTGGAGTCACAGCACGGCTCATTTTAAACGTGTCTTATCTCCCCGCTGAGGAGCTGCTGTGGCTTAGCAAGGCTGGGTTTGCCTCCATCCCGCAGCTCATCCACATCTCCCCGCCCATCCCAGTGCTCTCCTTCCCTCCGCCCCACGACAAGCTGCCGTGACGTTATCAGATGCTTCGGCACTAAAACTCCTGGCACGCAAACTTCTTTTTTTTTTTTTTTTGGCTTTATTGTTGCATCCATAAAACTGGCTGGGAAAACTGCTGAAGCAGTAACCCTGCTCCGCTTTAAAGGCAGCTGCAAATCAGCCCCACTCCCCGGTGCAGCACTGAGCTGGTTTTATGAGCCCTAATTAAACAGGATCTGCCCTGTGGTCCAGCTTCCACCCAGCCTATCTGAGAGATGGGATTTAATGGTTGGGGTTATGGATCTGTGTCCGTGGGCTTCGGTTCCCCTGGAAATGAAGTGCAGTAGGATGGGGAATGGATTAAGGTGAACGGAAACAGCCCGTGCAAAGCTGTACATCAGGCGTGTGTTTTGTCTTAGCTGAAAAATGCAGGTTGGGCACTGAGTCACCCCGTTTTAGGGCTGGGGAAGGAACAATCTAGCACCGTTTTGCGATGCTGAAAAATGGGAATGGGCATTAAATACAGGAAACACTCATTTCTGAGGGAGCGCCGGGGCTGTTGCCATGCCTGGGTTGTGCATGTAAAACACCAGGGCAGAGCGGGGTTTTGGTACCTTCAGGCTGCCTGGAGCTGAGATCCTCCTCAAAACGGGATGGCGCGGGCTGTGCCTTTGCTTGTTTTCCTGTGGAAATCTTTTCAAGGCTTGTGTCTCCTGACATTTCTTTGTGGTGGCACCTCTGCAGGAGAAGCCTCGCGGCCCTGCCGCGGCAGTCGGAGGGGAGTGCTGGCACCCGACACCTGACAATTTATTTCGCAGCTTGAGTCTTTCCAAGAAAGCAATTTCTTTGATATTTCTCTTGGCATTTGAAGAGGAGAAAAGGTATTTCCCACATACACTCGCTGGTTTTAGCCTTCCCTTCCCCGAAATGATGGTTTCTCTCTTTGTGAAAGTCAGCTGCACCTTAGAACCCATAAACAGGGTGAGCAGGGAGGTGGGGAGGAGAGTTGGCAGTGCGGGAGCTCTGTAGTGGTGTCCATGAGGATATTGGAATTTTTCGTGGCACAGCAGGATGAGAGGATCCTTCCAGACAGTTCCGTGCACCCAACATTGGGCTCCCACCGCCGTGTCATCCACAAGCAACAGTGAAATATCAGCAGCATCATGGCTGGGCTTAAATCTTTACTGAATCTCCATTTTTCTTTCTTTAAACGCTTACAGAATAAATGGAATTTATAATCAGAAACCATAAAATCTCTGATTTATGATTCATCTTGATGACAATATTTAATAACTCGTGTATATTTTATTACATCTTTTTAATGCCCTGTTGTGGAATTTTACTTAGGCATTTCACCCTCTATATCAACCTGTCTCAGCACAGATGGGCTGACTTTTTTGCTTTGGGCTGGCGACGGAGCCAAACGTGCTCCGGGCTGGGCTCTTCCCAGGACTGCCATCGGTCTGTCCAAGCGGGCACGGAAAGCAGCGCTGGACACCCAGCTGTGCTCCAGCTTCTTCCAAGAGCTGCCTCCCACCCTGCGGATCCGATGTTTTTCCCTGCCTGGGCAGCTGTTTTCCAACATCCCCAGCCAAGTTCCAGTGCAGGTGGGGGGAGAAATTCAACTGTAGAGCCTCTCTTCCCTCCTCAAGGACTTTTTGCTTGGAAACGCGGAGCTATTTAGGTTCTTGCTCGAGTGCGTTCTCCTCTGGAGAGCACTCCCTGCCTTTCTGGGACCATTAGTGCAAATTAGCTGCCGCATCCCACCATCCCCCAGCCCGCTGCGCCCGGGGTGCCGCTCCTCCCCCGGCGCTCGCAGAGAGGGGATGCTCGGAAGCGCCGGGGCCGCGTCCTGGCTTGGCTGGCGAGCGGCGGCTCCTGCATCCCTCCCTCCCTCCCTCCCAGCTGGCTTTTATAACCGGAGCTGGAACGCAGAGAAGCGAGGGATGGGCAGCAGCTCGGCACGGATGTCCCTCGGGGTTTGGGTGTGAGAGGGGGCCGTGTGCTTCCTCAGGCGCCCGCAGCCTGCTCTGGATGTTAGACCCGTGCCAGCTCAGCGACGGGTCATGTCTAGAGCTAATCCTAGGAGAGACGGCAGGCTTGGGGCCACACCGGCCTGGTTTTAGCCTGTTTTTTTTGGCAAGCGAGCCGGGAGCGTGTGTAACATCCGTATTCCACCTGCTGAGCGCGGCCCGGCGGTTTGGCTCTGTCGCTCCTCTAGAAGGACGATGCTCCCAGCACTGAGCTGGTGCTCGGGCAAGCCGGGCTGAGGGGATGGGGCAGCGGGAACAGCTGGGAGCACACGGGNGCGCTCCCGACAGCCGCCCGCACGGGTGGGCAGCGGCCGAGGGGCCCGGGCTGGCCGGAGGGGCTGTGGGGATCTGCGGGACCTGGGGACGGCAGGAGGGGCTGCAGAAGGGAAGGGGGGAGGGTGGAAAGCAGCCAGGCAGGGAGGAAAAAGCAGCACAGCATCAAGTCTTTATTGGTTTTGGCCCTCAACAGCACAAGGACGTGGAGCTGCCGGACAGAGTCCAGAGGAGGCCACGGAGCTGCTCCAGGGCTGGAGCCCCTCTGCTCTGGAGCCGGGCTGGGAGAGCTGGGGGTGCTCACCTGGAGCAGGGAAGGCTCCAGGGAGAGCTCAGAGNAGCAGCCGGGGACAGTGGGAGCTGTCCCTGCCCATGGCAGGGGTGGGATGGGATGGGCTTGAAAATCCCTCCCACCCCAAACCAGTCTGTGTTTCTATGATATATGGGGTTCAGCATTTTTTTGGGTTGCACTTTTGGGGTACAGAGAGGTTGGTTGTTTAATTTTGGAGCTTTGGTGAGGTGACCCTGTGCTGTCCCTCCAACAAGCAGCACTGCAAGCACTTGGCTCTTGCAGAGACAGGACAGAAACCCCAAATACCTGAATTCCATGTACCGCTACAGCCCCGCCAGTCTGTTGGTCCTGGGTGCTGATGGTTCCTTTTGAAATGAACAGAAGAAATCAGTCTCCTTCACAATGTTTTGACAGTTTCTTGGGTTTTCTTGTTGGTTGTTTTTTTTTTTGTGGGGCTCAAACTGTTTTGCAAAGAACTCTCAGGGCTGGAGGAAATGTTTGTGCTGGGAAATCAGCCATCTTCAAAAGGGCTCCTGCTCCCTTGCAAAACATTTGCAGAGTTTTCATCTGCGCGTTTTGGCTCCTCTGATACAAGGCAGGAATCATCCTGGGAATTGTCTTCCCGATGGTTATTCTGCCATCTCTGCTTGGAAATAGAAAAAGGCAGAAATGAGAATTTCAGCCAGCCAACAGCACGAAAACATCCTCTGTGCTGCAGGTTGCTGGGCTTGGATGGTTTTGGTCTAAACAAGGTCATTGATTCCAAGCAAAAACCTGCCTGATGTGAGTTGAATGGCTGAGATCTCAGATCACAGGGGTTTGGAGGGACTTTTGCCATCCTTGACTGCCCCAAATTGCCCTTACTGGCTGCATGTCATTGTTCAAAATTCATTTATTTCCTTATCGAACACCATAACCAAAGAGGATTTTGTGGAATCAAAGGATCCCAGAATGGTTTGGGTGAGAAGGGGCCTTAAAGCTCATCCCATTCCAACCCCTGCCCTGGGCAGGGACACCTTCCACTACCCCAGGGTGCTCCAAGCCCCATCCAACCTGGCCTTGGACACTCCCAGGGATCCAGGGGCAGCCACAGCTGCTCTGGGCAACCGAGAATTTAAAGCTGCACCGCTGGCTGGGAGGAGCAGGATGATCCCAAAAAAAAAATGTCATTGGCAGGATAAAAACTCCTTCCCTGGAAGTTTCCAGGTGGAGGTGACTTCTCGGAGCAGGCACATCACAAGGCTGGGCTGCCCAATTCCAGCCCTAAATTACACCCTAGCAAAGGAGGAGAAGCCTCCTGGGGAGGTGGGAAGGGATCACAATCTCCGAAGACCTTCTGGGCAATGCTGGAAATGAAGAAAGGGAATTATTCCTGGGCTCCAAAGGTGATAGGACAGGGAGTAGTGGAGCTAAGGAAGGGAAAGTTTTCTTGCTTGGCCATTAAGAAAGGGCCTCCCAGTCGGGAGGGAAGGGGGAGAGTCCCCAGGGAGGCAGCGCCGGCGCCGGCCACAGCGCGGAGATGGGATGTTAATGGAGGTGGTGAAGGGAAAGATCTTTAGACAACACAAGAGGTCAACCTGCTGACCCGAGCCAGCTCTCTCCTGGCCCTACAATCTGTACGGTGCCATGATAAATTCCACTTCCCTGACTTTACTGCGGGCACTTTATCGCTCGACTTAATGGCTGGGAAATGTCTTCACTTGACTGCTCTGTTCAGACGAGAGGGCTGTCTGTGATCCTCCGGCTTAAGCAACAATTCACTGCGAGGGGATGATGCCTTTTTATTGTCTTCCCTCTCAGAGCCTGGGCTCGAGGTCCTGGCTCCTCTTTGCCACTGATTTTTCCCTTTCTGACCTCGTTCCATCCCTGCTGCCTTGCAGATTCTCACAAGCTGCCTTTGGGAGCGCGTGTTTGGAGTTTCCATCCTCTGAGTTCTGATTTGGCGATGGTTCCATTCAGTCGGAGATGGGTGGGTGGTGTGGGGCTCCCCGAGGGTGTTGTGACCCCTTTGGATTCCAGCCTGGAGAGCAGGAATCAGGTGTGGAGGAGGATGCTGGCAGCAGATGTGTGTGGTGCAACCAGCCCTCCCGTTTTTATTGCAGGTCTCAGTGCTCTCATCAGAGTTGATGTTTTCTTTAATGCTACTGGCACCGTGCGATTGCGGAGGAATCCAGGCTTTGGGTGAGCAGCAGCTTTGAGATGCTGGGGTTGCACAAAAAAGTATGGAAATACGGCTGGAATCTGCCAGCTAATAAAACCAGCCCACCCTATTTATGACTGTTTTTATTTTAGAGGTCAAAATGAAGGTTTGCGGGGCTCTAATTTGGAGCAGTGGAGGTATGGAGGTGCTCCCAGCAGGAATTTTGAGGGAGTGCAGTGCTGTGCTCTGCTGGGTCATGGTGGTGGAGGGGTGGCCCTGTGTTGCAGGGAGCTTCAGCTCATTCCTGGAGCGAGCGGGCTGTGCTGGATGATTTAATTTAAGGAAATAAGGGAGAGGATGTTTGAGGCAGAGCCAAGGCTGGTGGATGTGTCCCAGGGCTGGACGAGCAGCGTGTCCGGGAGCGATGCCGCAGGGCGGGGGCGAGTGGGTGCTGGCAGCGTCCTTCCAGCTGCCCCCGGCTGAGCTCCCCGCGGAGCCTCCACCTTTCCTCGGATAAATGCCGAAGGAGCGCGTGTCCCTTCCCAGAGGCTGTTGCAGTGAATTGTGAGCGGCGACGGGAGCAGCAGAGGAACTGTCACCATCAGCAGCTTTTCGCTAATCTGATCCGAAGGCTCCCGCCGTGGATGTGGCTGGAGCCGTCCCTGCTCTCCCTGCGAGTGCAGATGGAAACGTGCAGGCTCCCGGGGCCTCTCTCTGGATGGAGGGAGACAAGAGAGGCCCATGCAAGAGGGATTTTCCTGTTTCCACACGGACTTTTGCATCTGCATCTTTTTGCTTTGCTGCATTTGCCCATTCCCGAATGCACATCCAGGCATGGCGAGGAGGGACAGAGGAAGCCACCTCTGGAATTCTGGCTGTGAATCCCAGGATGGTTTGGGTTGGAAGGGACCTTAAAGCTCACCTTGTCCAGTCTCCTGCAGTGATCAGAGATACTCAACCAGACCAGGTTGGTCAGCCCCGCTGGTCTTCTATCAATGCACATTTCCCCACAGAGAGTGCCTGTATTGCAGAATTCCTGGGATACTTTTAATTTTTGTCCAGAGAAATTGATTTTCCATTGGGAAAATCTAAACCTAGGTGATTGCCTGGAAGGAGCTCAGTGGTTCGATGGCTAAGCCAGGAGTTGTCCCTGCTAGCCAGCCTGCTGGGAGGCGGTGGGAAGCACCAAAAACCCAAAACCCCAAACCCCACACCCCACTGGAAGGCGACTTGCCATGTTGTGTCCCGTCTGCAGGACATAGATGACTCTTCCAGGAGCTGGCAGCTAGCTGGAATGTCCTTGCATTAGGTGAACAGGGAGGAAAAGTAATCCATTCCATGAAAATTTTACTTTCTGCTGAGACGGAGAAGTTAGAGGATATTTTCCTTTTCATTTAAACATATATATATGTACACGTACATGTATTTGAGTTTCAGCGGCTTTCCATCTCCTAGTCAGCTCTCTGCACGATGCCGTTTCTGCAGGCACCAGATGACTTTTTCTCCCCCTCAGGAAATTTTCTAATATCAATTTAATTTTGACTCTCACAGCTGCATCTATTCCGCAGGGAACCTACTCTACGGCCTCGCCAAGAAAGTGTTTCCTCTTAGCTGCGAGTTCATTTTCCAGCTTTAAAACATCATTCAGTCGTTCCTAACGAAAGGTATAATCAACTTTCAGGCTTCATGGCTTAGCTGAGCCCCTAATGGAGATGGGGATCGTTCCTGTAAGATCACTCCGGCAATGGCTCGGCCCTTATTCTCCACGGCAGCTGTGCTGGCACCTTGCAAAGGATGGATTTCACTGGATGGAACTGCACCCAGAGGGATTGGAGCCAGTCCACGTGGACGCAGCTCCGTGAGTTGCTCCCTCGGGATGCATTCTGGCATCCCGCAGGGATTTGCTCCTTCTCTGTTGTTGCCGCTCCACAAATCCTGCGCGGCTTCTGCAGGAGCAGATGATAAAGAATTTGGTCCAGCTTGACTTAAAACAGAGAAAAAGAAGGAAAAAACGAACCCAAACAACAAAAAAAACCCCAGCAAAAACACAGTTTGTGTCCCATCTGACTGTATCTCCATGCCCACACGTCTGCTCTGCGTAAATGTTCTGGGAGCACCAAAGGGGAGCAGTCTCCATTTTCCGTGCCGTGCTGTGCAGCAGGAGGGGCCGGGGTTATTCCAGACCTTGCTGAATTCCACCGTGGATACGGATCAGTGCACCCCCTCCTGTGCCCGCCTGCCGTGGAAATAGGAACGCAAACAGCACCAGGAAAACGGGATCAGGTGGGATAGGGAGCAGTAGGAGTCCTGTGGGGAACATCAGGGCTGGACTGGGCTGCCTTGGGAATGGGGAATGTTAAATAAGGTCATGGAGCACTGGCGCTCCAAATGGGACCCCACGGAGCAGGGTGGGATTTACTCCACTGAATGTTTACCTGGCCTTGTGGAACAGGAGCCCTGATGTGCTGGTCTGGGTGGAGGCAAGCCCTGGAAACCATGGAATAGGATGGAACTGAATAAAAGAAGGGAGAAGATGAGAGGAGAAGAGAAAAGAGAAGAGAAGAGAAGAGAAGAGAAGAGNGAATCAAATAGAATTGGAATAGAATAGAATAGAATAGAATAGAATAGAATAGAATAGAATAGAATAGAATAGAAAACAATGGAATGGAATAATTTAGGTTGGAAAAGCCCTCTAAGATCACTGAGTCCACCCATTCCCCCAGCACTGCCACACCCACCACTTACGTAGCTCTACACAGCTTTTCAATTCCTCCAGGGATGGGGATTCCACCAGTGCCCTGCTGCCAGGAAAAATCGCCATGGGGACCCCAGCACACTCTGATGTGCCACAGGGCAGGGGAAGGGCTGTCGGGATGAACCCACCCCGCAGCCAGGGCTGGGCTCTCTCTCTGCAGTGGGCTCTTAGGTTTCCCCCTCCCTGTTCAACCCTGAAGTAGCTTATGAAGCATCAAAATGACAGAAATTGGGAAATAAGCAAAACCTCCAAATCCTTCATCTCTCTCCCCAGGAAAAATACCCAAACAGATGAGCCAACAGAAATTTTTAATAGAAATGTTTGGGTACAAATTACCTGACAATCCAAAGAGAGGAGTTTGGAACCAGCGCTTGAGCTTCTTGTTCAGAAAATATTGAAGCGTCGCGACCTGACACTTTCAGAACTCCCCATAAAGCTTCGGAAGTGAAAAATTAATCCAGAGTAACCTCTTTCTCTGCTTTCCAAAAGCAGATTGGCTTTTGATGAATGCTTATACCTCTTCAATAGATCCCAGTCAACCGCGCCTGGCTCTTCCCCGTTGCCTGGTGTGAGTCCCTGGAGCGTCGGAGGGTCGGAATGCGCGTGGGGCTGCTCTGGGTGGCAGCGATTGCTCTGGATACCTGGAGCATTTCCGTTCCTACCTCCTCTCCTTTCGCTGTCCCTGTCAGTCCACGTCCATCATTCCTTCTGGCAGCAGTCAGGTGTCTGCTGCTGCTGCTGCCTTTTATCCCTCTGAATCTACCTCACGGGATTAGGCATGGAACGGAGAGTTGTAGCATATAATAGCAGGGCTGTAATTACCTGTCGAATACGGTGTAATTACACCGTGGTAAAGCTTTTGGATAACCTCGCCGCCTCCCACTTGTCCCTATAACTGGGATTTCTCTGCATTTCAGCTCTTAACGTTACCTCCATGTCCAAAATTGTGGCTTTGGCTTCCTGGTCAGCACGGAAGGGTATTTTTAACATTCAGTGGCACCACTGATTTTGCACTTACACTTTAATTAATCTGCAGCCACAGAGCCTTGGAGCTGCAGGAGTAGAGTGAAAATTGCAGGTGTGGGAAGTGGAACTGTGGTGTAATCACACCAAAATTGCTGGGCAATCACCCCCCTCCAGCTCAGCATAAAGCCACGTTAAAGTTTTGGTGGGACCTCCCTGGGATCTGTTGGCACGGGTTTGGATGGGCAGAGGGGTCTGAGCTGCCACAGATCCCTCCATCCAGGTGCAGACACGCTGGACTTCTGGCTCTCTACAACTCCCTGACAGGAGGGTGCAGCTGGGTGGGGGTCAGCCTCTTCTCCCAGGGAGCAAGGGACAGCACAAGAGGACACGGCCTCAAGCTGTGCCAGAGAGGTTCGGGCTAGACATCAGGTGGAATTTCTTCATGGAAAAGGTTGTCGAGCATTGGAAGGGGCTGTCCAAGGAGGTTTGGAGTCCCCCTCCCTGGAAGTGTCCAAGGAACACCTGGACGTGGCACTCAGAGCTCTGGGCTGGGATTAGTCACAGGTTGGACCCGATGATCTTGGAGGGCTTTTCCAACCTTAATGATTCTGGGATTATCTGTAACCTCCTTCAGTTACTGGCTGTGGAACATCCCTTTCCCTGATCCATCCTGCTCGCAGCTTCGAGCCCCTCAGCCCAGCCTGGTGGCACCACTCAGCAGCCTTCCTCTTGATAAGCGACCCGAAGCTAATTACCAGCCTCCTTGCACATTTCCATCCCCGTGACTCCAGTAAAACCAGCCCAGCCATTTCCCTGCCTTTTGGAGCTGCTAGTTGGGATACACAGACAACAAGCACTGCGACATAATGGATTTTTATTATTATTGGGCTCCCAGCGCCTGTTTCCCTGTCAGCGTAACAGGGCTAATGAAATGTCCCCACTGCTCATGGGGCTTGGGAGGACAATTTGGGCCAGATCTCGGTAGCACTTGGAAGAGGTGGAACGCTGGTTGTTATTTATTACGGATCTGGTTTACTTAGCCCTGGGTTTATTGAGTCTGTCTCCCACTCGCAAATGCCGGCCGCAGCTCCCAGCACTGCTCCCGGTGCCAGGGATCCTTCCTGTTGCCGCTGAGTTGCCAGCTGGACTTGTCGTGGACTCCAGCTCAGGACAGTGGGCCAGGTTCATCCCTGGTGTACCATCACTGACTTTAATTAAGCTACGCCAGGGAGGAATTTGGCCCTCTCCGTTTGCGAGCTGTGCGCTGATGCCAGGCGAAAGGCGCGGCGGGTGCCAGCAAGGGCTGTGACAGCCCCGTTTCAGCGCGGGATGAAATTCCTGCTCCTCTGTCTGCTGTGTGACACCAGCATCCGCTGACGGGCACAGAAGGGGGAATCCAACAGCGCAGCGCGTTCCTTACAGGGCTTCACGTCTCATGGGGTTCCAGATTTCATCTCCCTGTCTTGTTCCCGGACTGCCTGGAGGTAGACAAGGAGAAACAAAGCAAGAGGGGGGAAAAACTGGGCAGTGGAGCCTTAAGTAATGCGAGGTCTGGCTCAACGCTGAAGAGCTGCTGCTCTCAGACCCGCTGGGTGAGACCCAATTTGCTCCTTACATGCTTGTAACTGGCATCAGAACGTGTGTGTAGAAGCAAGCCCTTGCCTCCTGGTGGCAAAGTTTACACCTGGCTTACTCACATCCCTCTCCTTAACCCAGGATCCTGGGTACCGCCGCCCCAGCATTGCCGGGTGGGTGACAGTCACTCTGCAGCATCACCTCGGCCACCCCCAGGCAGCGCCCGACCCTGCCTATATCCAATATCCTCTTCCCATCGCCTCCCGCACGCTGCCCGGAGGCGGCCGCTTCCCAGGGAGAGGAGTCGGCTGCCTGGTTCAAAGCAGAGGGAAAGTTTCTGTGCTGGCAGATCTGGGGCAGAGTTTTAAGAGTGTCTGTGTTTCCTCCCGCTCCGTCTGAAGTGAGGCACATCCAAGGATGCAGCCCTTGGCTTTCATCTGCCTCACCGCAGGCACTGTGAGCTGTTCTCCTCTGAATCCGCTCTCCCGGCTTCGTATTTCCTGGGGTGCTTTAGAGAGCAGCTCCGGCTTTCTAAACGCAGGGGCATTCTGAAAAAATACAAATAATTAATTCCAAATGCAACAAAACCGTGGCTTTTAGTGCGTGCCCCCACCTCAGTCTGCTGGGATGGGGTTGGTCCTGTGATGGAAGGAGGTGGATGCTGTGATGGGATGATGATGATGGGATGATGCAGATGCCGCGATCAAATGAGGCGAGTGCGTGGTGGGATGAGGAGGGTGCTAGGATGGGATGAGGTGGACGTTGTTATGATGGGATGAGGAGGGTGCTAGGACGGGATGAGGAGGGTGCTAGGGTGGGATGAGGTGGACGTTGTTATGGTGGGATGAGGTGGACGTTGTTATAATGGGATGAGGAGGGTACTAGGGTGGGATGAGGTGGATGTTGTTATGATGGGATGAGGTGGGTGCTAGGACAGGATGAGGTGGGTGCTAGGGTGGGATGAGGTGGATGCTAGGATGGGATGAGGTGGATGTTGTTATGGTGGGATGAAGAGGGTGCTAGGACGGGATGAGGTGGGTGCTAGGACGGGATGAGGAGGGTGCTAGGACGGGATGAGGTGGGTGCTAGGACGGGATGAGGTGGACGTTGTTATGATGGGATGAGGAGGGTGCTAGGATGGGATGAGGTGGATGTTGTTATGGTGGGATGAGGTGGACATTGTTATGATGGGCTGAGGAGGGTGCTAGGATGGGATGATGAGGGTACTAGGGTGGGATGAGGTGGGTGCTAGGACGGGATGAGGTGGATGTTGTTATGATGGGATGAGGTGGGTGCTAGGATGGGATGAGGTGGAGCTGCCGGGTGCAGAGGGATTTATCTGTGGCTCACGCAGCCGGAGATTTGCATCTCCCACCATCCCCTCTGCAGAGCTGCCACCCTGTCATTCCCAGCCCTCCTCCCCGGGGCTGTGAGGCCCTTTTGTGGCCGTGGCTGCACATCTCGGGTTATCTCAGGACACGGGGTGCAGGGAGCAGCAGGTTTGATGACAGCAGGGAGACGCATGGAGAAGCTGTGGTGCAAACAGTTGGAAACTGATAACTAGCAGTGGTGCCTGTGCCAGGAGGGGGAAAAAAAACGCCTGTAAATTCGCTTTGTTTTGATATTCAAATACTCCTTTCCGTGTATGTGCTAATGGGTACGCTGATGTTATGGCATTATTAGAACAAAATATTCAGATGATTCCTAACAGAATTTGTGTTTCACAAGCTGCATGGAAATGTTGGCTTGGAAACCGGAGTAGTGTTAGGAGACTGCTTCTCCCAGGGGGTAATAACTGGCCCGGGCTGCTCTGCAGGGCCGGGGTTTGGAGTGTGGGATCCAGGCGGCTTCTCCCAGGAATCCCCAATGGACAAAATTCCCCTCCCTGGTATGAAAGGAGCACCCTAAATACAGACCAGGAGGAGCCTCCAGCCCTTCCTACCCTTGATCCCCCTTCCTCGCGTGCTTCCCAGCTTTGTGGGATGTGAAAGGCCATTTTGAAAGGACAGCTCTGCTTCTGCTCTGTGGTGGCACAGCTGAACCCGGGTCAGCATCCCCCAAGATGTCCTCTGGCTCCGTGGCTCCGTGCCTGGATTCCTCAGCTGAGGCCAGGCTGAGGCTCTTAGTTCTTCGTTCCCACCGAAATGAGCAGCAAATCAATGCAGGCCTAATAAAAGATGATTGGGAATTGCTAATAGGAGCGTGGGAGGGCAGCCCTGCCTCCCAGAGCCAAGATGAGTATGGATTTTCTCGTGCCAGGGACTGTAAATGCTTCTGAATTCCCCAGGGAGCCCTGGATGCTCACCCTCTCCCTTCACCCTCATCATTCTCCTGCAGCCTTAAAAAAGAACCTGGCAAAGGCAATTAGCTGGGTTAATTAGCTGGAGGTGGCAGGGAGGGCTCAGCCTGGGTGGGATGGAGCGAGCTGGGACAGGGTGCGGGGTGGGGGCAAGGAGCCCCTCGGCCAAGGGCAGGGTTAGATGGGATATTGGGGAGAAATTCCTTACTGAGCGTGCGGCGAGGCCTCGGCACAGGTTTCCCAGAGACGCTGTGGCTGCCCCATCCCTGGAAGTTTTCAGGTCAGGTTGGACAGGGCTTGGAGCAGCCTGGGACAGTGGGAGGTGCTCATGGTGGGAGGTCCCTTCCAACCCAAACCGTTCTGGGGTTCTGTGATGAGATCATCTGCCCTGCTCCTGCCCCGGTCAGAGTTTGGTCCCCATCCCACAGCACCCGTGCAGGGGCAGGAAGGGGAGAAACGAGGCCAGGGAGTGGAAGCACAGTTGGAAAGGTCCTCACTGCCTTGGTGCTGGGCGTCAGTTCCTGCTCCTGGTAGCTGCTCTCTCCAGCTTGCCTTATTTATGGACTCACATCTCCCCCACTCCTCTCCCTCCAGCAGCCACGGTCCCAGCGCCCCACAGGCTCCCTGTCACGGGTAGATCAGCACCGATAAACTCCCTGCTCTGCTCTGCATTCGGCAGCCAAACCCCTCCTGCCCTTCACGTCGGTGCTGCTGGGGGATGATGTATGAAATCCAGGCCGGTTTGATTCATACGAGTTGTGTTCACCTTGCAGAACAGGCTGTCACCAAAAATAATAAACCTCCTTGTTTTAATGCCTGGAGAGGCTGTTGGACGAGCGGCAGGACAGGTTTAGATCCTCTTCCAAGGAAAGGGACGCTTTTGAGAAAGACGGATTGCGAGCCGCGGGATGGCTGCACAAACGGTAAATAATAATTAGAGCCGTGTCTGGAGGCTGCGTGGGGAGCAGGGACCTGCCAGGCCTCGTGTGGCCCCGATGCTCCGGACAGGACAGCTCCTGACCCACGGCCTGTAAGGTCGAAATGATGTTGCCAAGAGCAGGGGGTTGGTGATGCGGGGGGAGGCCACCTGTCCCCTGTCACCCGGGAGAGGGGTGGCACGGCCCTGGCTGCAGCGGCGGCTGCTTCGTGCAGGGATGGGGAGCGGGGTGGCTGCAGTTTATCATCCCTCACATCCACCGGCCTTTACCAGGAGAGGCAAAACCCTGCTGGGCAACTCTTTGCCCCTTGATTTATGGAGTTCATCACTTGAATTTTTCTCATGCACAGCACAGCCCTTCCCTGAGCTCGCACCAGAGGTATTTTCTTTGGAGTGAATGCACCAGCACGGTATCCAGTGAGGTTGTATGCTCATCTCTGTCCTTTCTGGGCAGCAGCTCAGATTAGGATGCCCATCTTTGCCTGGCATCAGACCTGCCTGGTGCCCCCAGCACAGCCTCTTGGTCCCTTTGGGTGCTCTGCTGTCTCCTGCCTCGAGAGGTGGTGCCCAGAGCCCCGTCCTCCTCTGTGTCCTGGAGCAGCCTGCAGTGCACACGGCACTGAGGCAAAAAAGTATTAATGGGGGGAAAAGTTAACCACGTTTATTGAACTGCGAAAAAGGTTGTTTTTATATCCCTTTATTGGAATATAAAGACAGCTTTTATAACCTTTTAAAGGGGCATAAAAGCAGCTTGGAGACCAGAAACCTCGCTCCAGTGGCAGGCAGGGAAAGGGCAGGGAGGAGAGCAAACATCTGCCACATTCTGAGGTCAGGAGTAGCTGGGGGGGTGGCTGCAGCCGCTGGGACCCCAGGTCCGGGGTGGTTGTGGTGTCACCTCTCTCGGGCGGGTTTGCAGCCCCCACTGCTGTTCACAGCCCTGGCCCCGGGCTGGGACAGAGTTCCTCCCTTCCACAAGTGCAGAGCCCTCCCGGGAGAGGGAGGTGTTGGGCTTAATGAACTCACCGCTTTCCTTTCATTTTTCTCCCCAGTCCTCTGTGAATAAACACTGCTTTGGCTTCGTTCCTCCTGGAATCAGGGAGGAGGGAATCTGTAAAAGTTGAGGCTGGAAAGAAAGTTGGCTCTGTGAGTGCTCCAGCCTCTCCCGTGACACCCAGCCTCTCTGGTGGCACTGGGTGGTCCTCCCAACCTCAGTGGCCTGGAAAGTATTGGTTAATTTGGGATCTGGGGCTGGCACCCTCACAGGGGGGATATCCCCCGTCCCCTGATGCCCGCAGCACTTTGGGACAAGCACAGGGCTGTGCTGCAATCCCTCTCCTCCACGGCACAGGATTCGCTGCCTCCTGGCCCACCCACACCAGCAGGTCCAGCTGCTGGTCCAGTTGTGGTTGAGAGCAGCATCTTCAGATCCAGGAGGAAGCTTCTTCCACCTCTTCCAGAACTGCTGGACAGCGCTCCAGGAGCATTTGGCACTGCAGGTGGTGAGAGCCCAACCGCCTCCTGCCGGCGCACTGCTCCCAGGACGGAGCTGGATTTTCTCCATCCCGCGGGGGAGATGTGCCTCTTTCTATCCCCTGTTCCCTCAGCGGTGGCTCTGACGTGACATTAAGAGAGGAGAGTGACCTTTACACCGTCTGCAGCTCCGGGGAGGGGAGAGCCGAGCCCTGGCTGCAGCGGCACCGCTGGAATGCGGCTGGGTCGCGGGGCTCCCTTATCCCCACGCCATCTCCCAAATAAAAAGCTTCCCGAGATAAGGTTGTAGGGCTGCAAAGAGGACGGGAGCGGGAGCAGCCGCTTCTAATTTCACTTCATGGGGAGGGAGGTGATGCTGAGAGCACCCCGCATTCCTGGCACATATTTTTCATCATTATAGGCAGAAATGCCAGAGCTCTGACAGATATTAATGCAGTTCACACCAGGAGAAAATCTTCTTTCCATCAGGCTCCGTGTGCAGCAAGAGGGCAGTGCCATTTGCGGCCCGAGGGAGGATGTGTTTGAAAGGTGATGTGTTTCTCACCTGGGAAGTTTTATTCCAAGACAAAGTTCTCTTTGGAGAAAGGGCACCTGAACCCATCCCACTGGGGGCCACGGGATGGCTCTTCACGGATCCGGGTGAAGGTGCATTTGCAGCACTGCTGGGAATTAACGTGGATTTTGGTGAAACTCAAACTCGCCTCTGCTGGCTCTGTCGTGCTGTGTGTCACCATGGGGGTGTCACTGTCACACGGAGCAGTTTTGGTGAGCTGGGGTCCCATCCCATCCTGACCCACAATGATTCTGTCTGGTTTTCAGACTTATCCCACAGAGAACTGCACCTCCTCGCACCCCTCAGCCTCCTTTTATTTGCTTATCCCACTAAATATTCATCAGTAACATTTAAGACAAAGGAAAGAGATAATTACAAGGGGAGAGTTTTTTTGCAGTATTAAAGGTTAACAGAATTCTTGGCATTTGTGCCTTGTCGATCTCCATGTAATTATGCTCATTTCCCAGAATTCAGAGGCGACTGTGCCTGTTAACGCTCAAAGATGGTACCCCGGGAATTAAATTTATGAGATCATTTCTCAAAATCTTCAGATTCAAACCAAGCATCTTGCTTAATGGCATGGCTATTATTAATATTATTCTTGGATGCAGAGAGCCGTGAGGGTCAGAGGACCAGTGGCAAAACTCAAATTGATACAGGCAGACAGCAGCGAGCCTGGACTTTTTTCCCAAGGAATATACTCAAGCAATTTGGCGACTTCAGGGAAGCAGGCTGGCAAAAGATGGGTGCTGCAAAGGTGCTGGTTTGAGGTGAAAATGGGGAAAAGCCCATTTTTGGCAGCGGCTGGTGGGGAGTCAGAAAGGAAAGCTTGGTTTGGAGGTGACTGATCCCAGCGTGGGGACAGGTGCAGGCGATAGGGAAATCAGTGGCTCCAGGAGAGGCTGATCCCAAGGATGCAGAACACCTGGCGGGGGCTGGGCTTCCACCCAGCACAGCTGAGCACACTCAGTGCTTCTAAAAGAGGGATTTTAGGGGCTTTGCTCTGAGGGTTTGCTTTTTGGTGCAGATGGTCGGCTAGGCTGAGGTATGTGCTCTTCCCCTGGCTCTGTAGGGACTGAGCAGTTTTCTGTTAGGAAAGGGTTTGGGGGGGAAGCTGAGGTGGAGGTGGGGAGAGCCAGCCAGGCTTTTTGCTGCTCCCTGCAGTTTAGGCTGTGTGTGATATCCAGATGGGCTGGGGAAGGTTTGGCTCAGTTTGTTTTCCCTGGGACCATCCCAGGAGAAGCCACAGCAACTCCTGGAGCTGCTTTTCCAAGCAGTTATCCAGCACAGAGCCCCCAGGCCGCGGGCTCTCGGGGTGGGTAGAACCTTGTGCTTCACACTTACGGGAGCTGTGCTGGTTCTCCCGAATATCCACGGCGAGACCTGAGGAGTGTCTGGCCTTGCTTTTCAGCCTATTCAGCTTTTTCCCTTCTCCCTGACTGCGGGGATGGAGTTGTGGAGCTCGGGGTTAATGTCACACACTTATCAAATGCCATTAGATGGATAATGGCCTGGCTTTGTCCTGTGTCACCACTGCCCCTTGGCAGCTGCCCCACGCTGATCAAACGCTGCTGGGGATGCAGGGTGTGCATCAAGGAAGTTTTTTTGGGTGTTCGTACAGCGACACAACCTCACAAGGAAGCCATGAGAAATGGATTTATGTGAAATCAATATTGATTCGTACCGAGGATCAATCCCAGTTCGTAATTCTCACCGTGCCAGTGTGGCTTGGTAGCTCTTTGATCAGGCTTTGACTCTCTGTACAGGTGCCTAATGTTGAGTCTGGACCTGCAGAGGTGCCGCTGCGTAAACGCTTGTGCCTGGTTGGGCTGCTGGGAGAAAGGAGCAATCCAAAGGGAAAAGTGAGGCCTTGAGGGCTGCTGTGCATCCTCCCGGTTCTGTGTCCCAGCTGCAGCACCGCCTGGCCCCTTGGGAATGTGTGAAGGATCCCAGGATGGCTTGGGTTGGAAGGGACTGTAAAGCTCATCTCGTCCCACCCCGTGCTGCGGGCAGGGCCACCTTCTGCTCGCCCAGGTTGCTCCAAGCCCCGTCCAACCTGGCCTTGAGCACTGCCGGGGATGAGATGCTGAGCACCCTCCAGGGTGCTGCCCCGCGTTAGGGTGGCAGTGCTGGCGCATTTCGGCTTTCCCTGTCCTCGGGGGCACATCCCGCGGTACCTGGTGAGGCGGTGCAGGGAGATCAGTCCTGTGCTGGGCTTGCAGCACCGCTTTGGGACAGATTTGCAGCCTTTTCCAGGGTGCCTGCTCCTCCAGCCCCTCGGCTGAGGCCTTGCAGCTCGGCCAGGGGCGCCCTGGAAGGAGTTAATCCGTGCTTGAAAATTCCGAAGTCCCTGAGCANGCGCTGCCGGGGATGAGATGCTGAGCACCCTCCAGGGTGCTGCCCCGCGTTAGGGTGGCAGTGCTGGCGCATTTCGGCTTTCCCTGTCCTCGGGGGCACATCCCGCGGTACCTGGTGAGGCGGTGCAGGGAGATCAGTCCTGTGCTGGGCTTGCAGCACCGCTTTGGGACAGATTTGCAGCCTTTTCCAGGGCGCCTGCTCCTCCAGCCCCCCTCGGCTGAGGCCTTGCCCTGGAAGGAGTTAATCCGTGCTTGAAAATTCCGAAGTCCCTGAGCACGATGAGAGCAAGCGACAAACCCGAGCCCAGCAGTTTTTTAAAGGGCAAACAAAATGTTCCTTTTTTTTTTTACTGCGAGGCGCTTGGTGCAAAGTGCAGGCAGAGCAGGGCAGCGTGGCTTCAGGGGAAGGCTCCCAAAAGCACATTTTATTGAAATTTAATAGGATGGTTACTGTAAGTTTATCTGAACTGCAGTTAAATATTAACAGCATCTCTAGCGGGGATTAATGGGGTCTCCTGCGTTGTTTTTAAACACCGTGAAGAGGGTGCTGGGAGTCTCTGCCTGCCTCCAGCGCGAGGCATCGAGGGCTGAGCACCCGTGAGGATGCTGCTTGCATTCCAAAACCTGCCCTAGAAACAGCCCTGAACAGGCGATTTCTGCAGCTCGGAGCGGGAATGCCTTTGGGGCGAGAAGGGCTCAGAGCGGCTCCGGCCAAGTAAGGCTCCCAATCATTGTTCTTTAATTGGGGCCACCGTTAACGAGAGGATAAATGAGGCAGTGAGCGGAGCTGGAGCCCGAGTCCTTTGTGGCTTCGGGGAATGGTTGGGGGCACGGAGGGCTCAGCAGTTATTCAGGAAAAGCTCCCCCGGACCCGTGTGTCATTCACCTGACTGATGCCAAGGAAATTAAGCGCTTTTTTGTGCAACTCTGAGCTTATTGGAGAATAATGTGGTGTGCGATAGCGCGGCTGGCGTTATAAAATCGTGTTTTCATTTGGAAGGAACGAGGATGTCTCGAGCATAAATTATGTTTCTGATCATATTTGGCCATTTCAGATTAAAAATAAGTTTCCACTTTGGGGCTATAGATTGCCATCTATCAACTCCCTGAAAAGGGAAAGAAGGAATTAAAAGGAAAATCTGGCTGCACGAATTGCCTTGCTATGACCTACTTATTGAAAGTAGTTTTTTGTTCTGCGGGAATGAAATCCGTTGGTGTGGGGAGGTGTGGGATTGCATGGGCATAGGTTTGCAGGCAGGCCTGTAGGATGGGAGGGTCTTTAACTTGGACCTGCAAGCAGCTACAATGAAATAGATTCGTGCTGGATACTTGGGAGGAAGGAGGAAAAACTGCAGCAATGTCGTTGTTTTCCTTGATGGAGGAACTTGAACTGCAAATTTGCATCCGGTTATTGGCCCTCGGGACCACTCAGAGCTGCAGATTAGGCGCTCAAGGCTTGGTTTTGCAGGAAAAGCCTGAGTTTGGGGCAGTGTTTGCTGGGAGGGTCCTGCAGAAGGAGTCGGGGTCCCTTGCAGCAATCCGAATGCCATCATTCTTCCCTGAGGGACATTTTTGGGACTGATTTGCTCCCTGCTCTGCCTCCCAGCCTCCTCCTCAGCCATCGATAGCGATGCTCCTTTGGGAAGCAAAGCCACAGGGTCTCACTCCTCCTAACCCCTTCTCCATCCAGGCTTTGCGCATCCTCCCCTCTGGCCGCCACCTCCCCGGGGGAAAATCCTTCCCCTGGCCCCGTCCTTGCCGCTGCATCACTTCCCAGCCGGTGCAGCCCTTGCTGCTTCTGCTGCCCTGTTTGTGGTCTCTGCCAGGAGAGGGGGGCCTTTAGCCTTGCTGGAAAGGAGAGGAGCGAGGTGGAGACGCAGATGAGGATGCACCTGGAGTGTGCTGTGCTCGGCTCGCTCTGACAGTCTCCTGCCTGTTGCTCGCAATGAGAGAAAAAAAAAAAAGAAAAGAAAAAAAAGACTTTTACCTAAGTAGGAAGAAAGGGAAGAAGCTGAAAGCGAGAGGCTGTTTGGTGCTCAGATGGGCTCAGCCCGCGTGCAGCAAACTCTGCTGCTGCTGTGGTCAAAACCCAATGAAGGAAAAAAGACTCTCTCATCCCCAGAGGAGGCTACAAAGCTCTCTTTCTCTTGCTGCTGAACCTTCACAGCTGGACTCAGTTGCTGGCTCCTCTGCTGCTGGAACAACTGAATTATTTAAAGGAACCTTGATTTGGTTTTCTCTTTGCTGTTTTCCCGCGCTGTGTTTATTGTCTATAGATATTTTTATAGTCCGAAGCAATTACAGCTGTCAGAAGAGAGACGAGCTGTGACAGGCTGATTTATATGTACATTGTACGTATGCAAGGGAGGGAGGGAGACCAGGGATTCTGCCGGGCTTTAGTATGCAGGAGCATATTGGATGTAAATTCCTTGGGATTTTCAAACAATGCTGCTGATGATCTCCTAACAGTGGGCCAAATTCAGCCCTGGCGAGGGCTGGAACAGCTCTGCAGGTCGCATTCTGCCCCAGCCTCACACACTTTCAGCGCAGGGAGGTGTTTTTTTCCCTCACAATTTCAGATGCTCCTGGCGATGCGGGGCTGAGTTCCGTGTTAGAAGGTTAACTGGCTGTGGTTATTGGAATCCCTCTGGTTTTGCTGACACAGGAGTTGGTCTCTGCCCATTCAAAGGAGCGGCCCCACAAAGAACAAGCTCTTGTGTGCTGGTCCTGCAGGTATCCCAGCGGGGTCCCCGTCCTGCCAGGGCTGCCTGGATGCCGCAGCAATCAGCAGGATTGGTGTATTTTATTCTTTGCTGTCTTGTACACCCCAGTGCAATGACACAACCCCGGGCAGAGTCTTTTCCCCTGCCTCTGGCGGCCTCTCTTTATGCAGTGAGGTTTCAGAGACCCCTCCCATGTAATTTGTGGCCCCAAAGGATCCGCTGAGTGCAGCGTTCCCCCCTCCCCTGCCAGTTCAGACAGCCGAGCTCACTGCAGGGATTAAAGTCCTTCTGCCAAGAGCTGGGGAGAGCTGCCGTTTCCTCTGGGAAAACACAGGGCTCGAGGCAGCACATCCCACCAGCGCTGAATTCGAGGAGCAGAGAACCTTCAGACATGGAAAAAGTAGAGAGACTTGCAGAGCAATCCTCTTCTCCTATGGCCAGTCAGCATGCACAATAATAATAAAGCTTTATTTGATGGAGTGTTTCCTGTGCCCGGCACAGCTCATAATGTTTTAGAGATTAAATAGCACAGTTAGTGAATTAAGCAGTAGTTTACAGGGGATTCGGAGACTCCAGGGATTAGTAACGGGCTATGGATCCTTTCACATCTAGGTCACCAGTTTGAGTCCAGCTCAGGTTGCCAGCAGCGAACTCAAAAACAACAAAAAAATCCCACCCCACGCTGGTGCCGAGCGCACGGTGTGGGAATGGAGGGAGGATTTTTGGATAAGGCAAAGCAGGGGGGGAGAGCTGGTGTTCCCTAAGGCCGGGCTGCTGCAGCTGAGGGGTTTGAGGGGTGCAGCTCCCCGAAAGCTGGGGTTTGACTGCTGCCTCCAGGACTCTCTGCTCTGAGGATGCTCCCCGGTGCCTTTTCACCAGCATGGAACTGTGCCTGGAAATATTAATGTGTTTAGCCACTAGCGGAGGGAAGGAGGAATTACTCGGCATAAGCAAATGTGATATTTGTTAAATTATGAGCTGATAAAAAGTACGCGGGGACCGTGCTTGCGGCTGGGGAGGAATTTGCCACTTAAGAGCTCACGCTGTGTCTGTGAGGTGCGGGGGACCAGGAGGACACGCTCCTGCCTCTCCTCATCATCACCTGGCGGGGGGAGGGAAGGGGGGATATTACCCGTGCCTCAGTTTCCCCTCCCGCACAGTGACTTTGCCGCCTGGGATGGGGAAGGTGCCGAGGTAGAGGAGGGCGAGGGGGAGAGTGGCGCGGCGCTGGCTGCGGGACGCAGGTAAGCANCCCGCCGCTGAGGCCAGCCAGGGGCTCCGGCAGCCTGACATCCCCGCATTCTGCATCCCGCCGTCCTCTCATCCCCATCCTGCATCCCGGCATCCTGCATCCCGCCTGGACCAGCCCCCCGGCAGCGGGGCGGGAGGAGAGGAGCTGCAGGGCATCCCGAAGGCTTTTGCCCGCTGTGCCTTCTTGCGCCTGGACACCTTTGCTAGCTCGCCTCGCGGGTGTTTTTTGGGGTTTTTACTGGTTTTTGGACTGCCCCCGCCTCGGGACAAGCGTGCGGGAGTGGGGTACAGCCGGGCCCCCCCGGCGCCTCCTCGCCCAAGTGAGCCTCGGACTGCTGCCCGAAGAACCGGCTCGCCCAGCACCTTTGCCACTTCTCCTCCTCCTCTTCCTCCTCCTCCCCCCGGCCCTCCCGTCCTCCTCCCTCGCCCGAGGACAGCGGGACTCCCTCCGATGCCGCTCGGCAGGCTCAGCGCTCGCAGCCAGCCTTGCCGGGGGCTCTCCTGATCTCCGTGGAGCTCCGCAGCGCTCGCCCCGGTGGTTTTGCTCCCCCCCATCCCTCCTCTCCACCCACCCCTTCCCCCTTTTCGCCTTGTCGGGTGTGTTTTTTGCCTGTTGGAAAAGTCCCCGCTGCCCAGGATGGGGGTCGGTGGGTGCTTGGCCCTGCCCTGGAGGTGCCTGGTCGTCCTCTGTCTCAGGCTGCTCTTCCTTGTGCCCGCAGGAGTGCCCGTGCGCAGCGGAGATGCCACCTTCCCCAAAGCCATGGACAACGTGACAGTGCGGCAAGGGGAGAGCGCCACGCTCAGGTAGGAGCAGCTGGGCTGGGGCCTTGGGGGGCTGGGGGGGTCCTGCTTGCATGGTGACTTTGGGGACGTGACTCAGTTTCCCCGCGGGGGATGCGCCGTGTCGGTTGGCGGTGCAGGACGGCACCGGGCAGCGAGCTGAGAGATTCGAGTGCCGGGGGACCGGGCTTGGGCTCGGCTCCCCCCGAGTTGTCTCCGGGAAAGTTACTGGGGGATGGAAAGGAAGGGGATATGGTTCTGTTTTGGCGCCCTGCCCCACAGCAGTGCGAGGCAGGGGCTCGGTTCTGCCGTCGGTACCGCGGCTCGGGCTGCGTTCGGTGCAGACAAATCGTGCTCTGCTCCCCGAGTGCAGTGCCCGGGGTGCCTTCATCCGTGCCAGACTGCCCCAGCCTGGGGAAAGGGGGAGCTGTGGACCCCCTGGCGTGGCTTTGTGCCTTTTTCTCCGGTCCAGACCTGCTGGAATAGGGAAGTGCAGGACTGGACTGGCTCCAGGCAGGTGGATGCATGAAAAATGCTCCTACTCCAGAGGCAGGGGGTTGCTGCTCCCTGCCAGCATTCCCTCCCTGGGGAGGGCAGAGGTGAGGGCTGGGCGTTGCACCAGGGTCCTGTCTCCTGCAGCAGCCATCCGAGGGGCTCGGGGGCTGCCAAGGAATCCGTAGTTTTGCTCAGCATAACTTCTGGGACATCTTATGCCCAGACACTCGTCCCTGTCCTCACAGCAGATGGGCGCAGTCATCCCAGAGGATGTTTGATAGGGACGTTAAAAATCAAAAGCCAGGCTTTAATTGCAGCTCTGGGAAGCGGCGCTTGCAACTCCGGCGTGCTCGGGAGTGACTTTCCTCCTCCCGAGCGTTGCATAGGTGACACCAACATCTGCGGGGCCAGCTGGGTGTGTGCGGTGACACCGCACTCCTGCTTTACGCCAGCCAGTGCAGAGGGGCCAAGCCGGGGCAGGAAAAAAAGCCCCAGGAGGAATTTCAGCAGGAATTTGCCTGCAACTCAGCTGTTTGCAGCCAAATCTTGTGTCCCCCTGCAGCCCTTGAGCGCTCCTGGGAGGGTGGGAGCTGTGTCGTGGCTTCTCCTCTGGATTTGTCTTGTGTCATGGCACGACTGGGCAAACAGGCTGGAAAACGGGTGGCAGAGGGTGGAGGACGGAGTGTCTTGCTTAGGAATTTGCCTCGCTGAGCTTGGCTTAAAAAAGTAGTAGCTCCTTTTCTTTTCTGAATCGCTGTGTTGTCCCAAGTGCCAAAAATCCTACAGATCCTGCTGTCGAGGAGGGAGGGGTTTGGGTTACTGGGGGTCTGGGCAGTGAAACGCAGAGGGGTGGCAGCAGCTGGGTGGGTGGTCTGCAAACTTACAGGAAGAGGCTCTGGTGAGGGCCTGCACGGGGTTTTGGGCACAGATCGGGGATCTTGATCCACCTCGTGGATCGAGGTGCTGTGCCCTGGCACTGGGTGGTCGCCCGGTGGTGTTGGAGGAGAACAAAGGGAAGCTTGGGTGAGTCAGCAGGAGGGATTCTTTCCTTCTGCCAGGGAGGCTTCATGGGAAGGGGGACAAATCCTGGCCCTGAGGGGGCTCCGGGGAGGGAGGACAGTGATGTGTCATCATCCCAGAGCTGCCATAGGTGTTTCCCAGTAGGGCTGCGAGCCAGTCTGGTGGCCGGGGGTGTCCAGGTCCCTCAGCAGGTGCCTCATCAATACAGGTGTGCCCCAGGAGAGGGGCACGTGGGCTTTGGGATCCGCAGCCTGTGCGGATGCCGTTCCCACTGTGGAGATGACATTCCTGCCGTCCTGTCCCTGGAGCAGGGATTGCTCTTGGGAATTAATGGCTCGCTGCCACTGCCAGCTCGGTGCTCTGCTTTGGTGACAGGGAGGTGCAGGAGCGCGTCTTGCCTGGGCATTTGGAGGTGTTTTCTGCTGGTTTGAGGTGGGAGCAGTCGGCCCAGCAGGCAGCGGGACGTTGCTGCATCCCCCGGTCAGTCCCAGTCGTGCTGCGCCGCGGCAGGAGCCGGGAGGAGCTGAGCATGTGAAAACCAGAGGAAATCAAGGAAGCATGAATCTTCCTGCCTGCTCCCCTCCCAGCCCGGCGTGCCCATCGATCTGTTGTGGAGGAGTTCGCTTGTGCAGAATAGCAATGCTGCTACAAAGGCTCTGGCAGACCCCAGCGATGCTCCCGGCCACCTCCTGCCCAGCCCTGCATGGGTGGCAGTCAGGGAAGGAAAAAAAAAAATTCAGGTCTAATCCAATCCCACTCATTTCCATGCAAGGTGGGAGGACGGGGAGCTGCAGCCAAGGATTTGGAAGGAGAGATGTTTCTCGAGGTCCCTTCTTGGTGTTTCACAGATGCCAAAAGGGAAGAGCAAGCTGAAAACTCGGCAGCAGAAGTTGCTGTTTCTCTGGAGCGCTTGGAAAGTCCTGTCCCCACCTCCTCCCGAGGGAGAGGCTTTGGCTGTTGGAAATAGGCTGTTTTATTGGGGTGCTGGGTGCTGGGGAGCCCGAGCGGTGGTGCCCTGCCAAGAGGCTCTTTTCAGCTCTGTCCCTCCAAGCAGAGCGAATTCAGTGCCAGAAAAAAGCTGGATTGAAGGCTGCAAGGAGACTTCTCTGTTGTTAAGGCTTTGCTCCGTACAATCCACTGTAGGGAATCAGTTTAGGAGCAGAGATGTGGGAGATATTCAGGTATTTCCTTCTATCTCATGACGTTTCTGCTGGAGGGTGCAGACACGTCTTAGGTACCAGCACTTTAGATCACTGTATTAAATTTAAATCAAGCTTTAGATGTTGGGTCAGCACTACTACCTGGGATGGGAGGGGTAGGATTTATTCCTGGATGCAGCAGAATCTGTGGGAGTAGGGAAAGGGTTTGAGGGTGTTGTGTCCAGCAGTTCCGTGTTTTTACTGATGGATGTGTTGGCCCTGCCTTTGGGGTTACACCGAGGAATTGTGTGCAAGTGAAGGTCGGAGCTTTCTGTCCTTCCTCGTGTCCCCAAGCACAGATGGTGAGGATGAGGCAGATCTTCATCCCCGGACAGCTCTGCCCTCGCCAGCAGCAAGTGGCTCATGCTGGAGAGGGCCCATCCTGAACTCCCATGCAGCGCTTGAACCGAGTCCAGGCATTGCTGAGACCTTTGGAGCAGCTCTCTCGGCACCAAAACAAATGGCTTGATTATGATTTCACTTTAATTGGCATCAGTCAGCGCTTTCCACGGCGAGGCTCTGACGTTCCCATCAGCAGCACAGGCGCCTGCATGGTGTCCCCCTGAACCCGCCCGTGCTCCTCTCTCCATCTCCTCTGGTTTCCTTGGCAGGGTGATGCAATGCCTTCATTTGTTCCCCTCTTTGATTCCAACACTAAAAGTCAAATCTGAGTTAAACAGGAGGCAAAGCTTTTTTTAACCCCGATGTTTCCCGTGGCTTCCACTCAGGCTTTGAAAAGGGCTGTGAGCTTTGCCACTGAGCTCTGCTGTGCTTTACCTAAGCCTGTTTTGCAAAATTATTTGGCCCCTGTTGTGCTCTGGAAATAATTTTGGAGAAATGGTAACTTGGCTGTGGAACAAAACAAAATCAAGCATTTTTGTTTGATGGGTGCAAACAGAAAGTGCTTGTTTGCTAAGCAGAAAAGACTATTTTTCAGAGATGGGTCTGTTTTCTGCGGCTCTTTGCTGCCCCATCTTTTCCCCTTTATTCACAGGAATTTGCCTTGGTGTGTTTTTATTGTGTAACAGAAAAATAGGAATGGTCTGCGGTGGGTAAATGTGGTGTGTTCCAGCACCCAGGTCCTGGGGGAGCCTCCGTGCCTCCCCCAGCGCTGCTCCTGCCAGGATTTGAGCAAGGGTGATTCTCGCTGAGGTTTTGGGCAGCTGCCTTTGTGGTTTGCAGTCAATGAGTGCAGAAATCCTGCGGGGGGAGGAGAGCAGGGGAACCCATCCCAGGCTGTCTGTGCCTGGGAACGCCGTGCCTGAAGCCTCGGCTGAGTCACGGGGGGCTCGGGGAGCAGTGCCCAGCACGGGGCTGGGCTCCCGGTGTGAGTAACAAAAGCCAGACTGGGCAGAGGATGATGATGAAAGGGGCCAGCCCTGATTGCTAAACCTCCTCTGGTGGCTGCCCAGCTCTGTGCCCGTTTTGCTCCAGGCTCCCCCTCCCAGTCTGAGCTGCAATAACCCCTCTGAGGGAGTGGTGCTTGTCCACCCTGTCCCACCCCAGGTTAGGTGTTCCCATCTCCTGCCCTGCCCGGCCAACTCCCCCCTTCCTTGCACAACCACCTCCATTCCTTATTTCCAGGTCAGTGCTCATCTGCCTCTCCAGGGCTCAGACCTGTGGAAAAGTCATCCCATTCCCATGGTCTCCAAGGCCTGGTCGTTTTCATCCTGCTGCAGTTATTTATTTCAGAGACTCCTGGTTGCTCGCCTGCCCACTTCCCAGCTCCCTGCCTACTTGCCAAGCCCAGAGCAGGGGGATACAGCAGGGGCTTGCAGGCTGCAGTGGCCGAGGTGTAACACCTCTGCTTTTCTTGGTTCCTGAGCAGTAGAGGAACTCTGAGCACCTGGGATGGGCTGGGAGCAGCTCCCAGCAGCCCTGTGGGGACGGGGTGAGGATGGAGCTAAGCTGCCCACTCATGTCCTAACAACTCCAGTGTATTCCCTGACTCTCCAGCATTCAGCACCTTTGCCCTTCTCCTTCAAACCTCTCTCCTTTCCATCCTGAGGTTTAGGGAATCAATTCAGGGCTGTGGTGACCCCTCCTGCATTAAGGTGAAGAAGGAGCGGAGCGTGTTCTCCTGCATCCCTCATGGTGCCACCTCATCCCTGCCTCTCTTCTCTTCCCGTCATTGCTGGGTCCTCCTTTCTTGTCCCCACGTTCCTGGGGATGCCCCGTGGGGAGGCTGCAGGAGCCCCACGCGCAGCGCTCGCTGTGGTTTGTAGCTCCCGAGGCGATTGCTTTGCTGGCGATGGCACGTTTCTGAAAGAGGAGTTTATTACTAAAGTGACATGTCAGCAAATCTCTGCCACCTCTCTCCCATCTCGGAGATGGAATCAGCTTAAAGTGGTGAAAAAAAATTGTCATATGCATGGATTATTCTCCCTTTTTTTTTTTTCCCTGAGTGCAATTTCCATCTGAGATGAGACAAGCTCCTGATTGCTGTGCCAGAGGAGGGTTTCCCTTTATAGCTTTCCTGGTAGAGCTGCTGCCTCTGGTTCACTGGAGCTGGGGTCTCCTAGGGGACAAGTGTGGAGCTGTCGTCTCCATCCTGGGCTGAGCACCTCACATCCGGAGAGGCTGAAGTCAACCAGACTCTACCTTGGGATGGGGAAAGGGCGGCCAGCGCAGCCCCACGGGTGGAGGGGTGCTGGGGTGGTGTTTCCAGTGGTTAAGGCAGGCTTAGGGAATGGGTTTTCAGTTGTCAGCCCTGCCCTCGGCTCCTCGTGTGACGTTCGGTGCCCTCCCAGGCCCTATAAATGTCTTGATTCGTGCACAGCAATTGCAGCGCTTCCTTTCTCTGCTCCGTGAGTCATCTGCTTGCGTTGCAGTCTCTTTGTGGCAGCATTCAGCCCTCTGGGAGGAAAATGCTAAAAGTGTCCTACTGGAGGGCACCAGAGGTGTCCACCCATGTCCTGCCCTTGCTTGGGGTTTGAAGAGGCGGCTGGGAGCTTTTTTTGGTTGGATATGCCAGGGGATTGTCATCTGGGGGGTACCTGGTGTATGGCTGGGGTACTGCGGAGCTGCTGGGAGGGTGGGTGATTAGGTGGGAGCTGAAGTAAAAAGCAGGGATATGGGGACCCAGGAAAGCAGTGCCTCTGTGGGGCTGCTCACAGCCCCAAACTCTGCTCTGAGGCTGCCCCACCATAACCATGAGCTCGTGTAAGCCTTGGACCCGAGCACCTGGGTGCCACTGCAAGGGATGGCAGCTGGCCTCATCTCTAGCCCTTGGCTGTCCTGATGTGCTGTCCCAGTGCCACCCTGGCAGAGCCCTCTGGGCCGTGCCGCTGCTGGCACTGCAGTCCTGAGCTGGCAGCTCCAGCTGGGGGTTACCAGAGGTGGTTTGGGGATGTGGGTCATCATCAGCTTGCCCGAGTCTTTGTCACTTCTGTTGGCTTCACTGGAGTTACTCCAATTTAAGCTGTTGGAAAAATCCTCCTCTTGATGAGACAGAGTTGTTTTCTCCCCCCAGACCTGCCAAAACCTGCCACTTTGGACTCAGACACCCTTATTTTCCTGCAGGAGGAAAGAGGAAAAAATCAGGAAGGCACTAATCTACGACCACATCAGTGGGAGCCTGGGCTAATAGAAATTGTAATGAGAACCCAGAGCCAAACAAACGGGGAAAATGCAATCCCACCGATGCGACAGAGAGATTTATGCCAGCAAAGGGGCTGATCCAGTGCTCATTAATGTCACCACGAGTCTTTATCCCAACTGTAATGGACTGGGGATCAGGTTGGAAGACAGCATTTCAGTCTTGCTACGATATGCAGGCTGCTAACGGGTTGTGTGTGGAATAGCAATGTGGAATTCCTTCTCCTTGGGGTTTGCTCGCTGTGGCACGCGGCACCTTTGCAAAGCAAGTGGGAAACACCTTCTGCTCCCCTTGGGTTCAGTTCTCGGAGGTGCAAGGCTGTGAGGGAGCCAAGTCTGAGGCTCAGGCTTGGCTGGCTGGGTGCTGCAGCGTCTGCTGAACCGCCAACAGCATCTCCATCGTGAGGATATTAAAAATCCTGGTTTAAATAAGGATTCTTCAGCTGCCGGGGAGTGGTGTTGGCTGTCACCACCACAGTCACGCTGGGAAGCATCCTTAGTTTATGTGCAGAGTGAGGAGGCAGATGGGTGGGTATGGAAAATCTGCAGGCAAACTTGACTTTGCAGCTGGATTCTCCCTTGGAAAAACCAGGGAGAGGATTGAGACGAGGTCTGGAGAGCTGAGCCTGGTCAGAAGGTGGGGACACCTTTGGGGACAGTGCTGAGTAGGAAAGGACACCAAGGGTCAAACAGGAGACGAGTGAGTCCAGCTCTGCATGTCAATGAGGACAGAGTAAATAAGGGATAAAACCACCTTCCAACATGAGCAGCTGGTGAAATATCACAGGATTTTTTTTCCCAGAGATGGGAGATTTTGACCGGCTCTGTGCCTGCAACCATAAATGGCTCTGACACCTGTGTCTGTTTTATCAGACACATGCAGAGCCCCGGCCATGATCCAAACCTTCATTACTTGGGATTTTTGAGTCTCTTTTTCCCTTTTTTTTTTCATGGTGGGATCATTATTTCCGCAGCTTCACATCCTCAGTTCAGCAAAACCAGCGTGTTTTTCAGCCTCATGGTTTTTACACATCTCTAATAAGAAGCATGAGAGGCAGCTGTTGAGAAAAGCAAATTCTCAAAGGTATGAAAGGAGAGCAGGGCAGCTCCAGGCTCGGAGGCACTTCCAGATCTCAGGATACTTTGGACCTGCAGATAGGCACAGCACTAATGTTTGAAGGCATATTTGGGTTCTTATTCTTCAGTCCTCCAAATTCAGTCAATTATATGTGTAGGGCTTTGTTCCTTAAATAACCTTAAAAAAACATAAAGATAACCTTAATTATCTTTCATCCCTTTTCCTCGCTTACAGTCCAGTAGAAAGCTCTTGATGAGCTCAAAGGAAGGGTGACTGAGGTGAAAATTCAAGGAAGTATTTTTTCAAGTGCTTTTTCTTCCATTACTATTCAGCAGGAGCTGGGAGAGCACCTGCTTCTACTTCCATTCAAAAATTCCAGACTTGTATCATTTGTTAAATAAGAAAACACTTTTTCTTTTTTTTTAATTCAAACACAGATATTTTTGTCAAACAATCCATTTCTTTCTTGCGTACCTTGACTGGAAAGGATTTGACTTAGAATTCCCTTGTGGAGCAGAGGGTGGGTTTGGGTTTGCTTGGAAAAACAGGATTTCTTCCCTTTTAGCTGAGTTTGTGAGTTCAGTGGGGCATCCTGTCAAATGTTACAGGAGGTTCTCTGATGAAGCTAAAGCAAGATTTGGGGTTTTAAAGTGTTTTATAGGAAATAGTGAGATTCTGATTTCATTCAGTCTCAGAAGGGAGGGATTTCTGGACGTAGGGAGTTTCCCTTTAGCTGAAAATAAACCTTTCCCTACTCACCTCTAAACTGCTTTACATCTTGGGTCAATTTTTCCATCAAACTTCATCTCCGCTATTACTCTCTACTGTTTGGAAGAGCTGCTCTGTTTTGAAGCAGACCGAGTTTATATTGAATGGTGTTTTCCAAGGCCAAATTTCCAGCCGGCCAAGGCACGTCAGGACCCTGTTTGCTCTGCAAACTTGCACAGTGTGGGAGTCAGGGCAAAACGTGGCAGGTTGGGAGGGAGCAGCTTGGAGGTTCCTCATGGTGTGTGTGCAGGTGATGTGATTTAGTCCTCTACAAACATGAGGAGCCAAAGGTATCTGTTGGCCTTGACTTGGGGAATTAGAGTCTCTTTCCTCTCTTCTCTGTTCTGTGGCAGGGCAAGAATTGGGGGTCGGTCTCCTCTCATGAGTAGTGAGCGATAGGACAAGAGGAAATGACCTCAAATTGCACCGGGGGAGGTTTGGGTTGGATGTTAGGGAACATTTCTACACCAAAAGGCCTCTCAAGCACTGGAATGGGCTGCCCAGGGCAGTGGTGGAGCCCTCATCCCTGGAGGGATTTAAAAGCCATGTGCATGTGGCACTTGGGACGTGGGTTAGTGGTGGCCTGGGGGAATGGTTGGAGTTGATGGTTTTAGAGGTCTTTTCCAGCCTAAACAATTCTGCGGTCGGAAAGTCAAAATCCCGTCTTGAGTTGTTATTGCTTCGTCATGGAGGTGTGGTTGGTCAGGGAGACGCTTTCACTGGAGCATGTCAGCTGGGCTCCTAAATTTCTCTGGTTGTCCTTGTCTCCCGGAGGATGGCAGCTGCAATTTCCTTGCTGGTTCCAAGCCAGCAGCTGGCAGACTGTTGACATTGCTCAGCAGACACGGGGCCTTCACCTCAGGCACCTCTGTGCGTCTGAAAACAACACAGACATTTTTGGCCATCCAGAGGTGCTCTTGGTGACCTCCATCTATTCAAGTGGCGCTGCCTGAAGTAATCTGAACTCCAGAAGGGATCACAGGGTGATCAGCATCCTCTTGGTCCTTCTAGAAAAGACTGAAGGCTTGGTGGCTGTGCGTTGTTTGGAGGAGCTTCACCCACCTCGATGGGACCAACCCTCCAGGGTCGGTGGGAGTTGCAGGAGCATCCCCTTGCAGGGTTGGTGTGAAGGGAAGGAGAGAAGGTGCAGGTGATGCCCTGAGCAAAGGGCTGTGCCACCCACGCTGGAAAGGGAGGCTGCTGAGAGGCACCGTGGGGCTGCCGAATGAGCCCGCCGGGGACGTGTCAGCTCTTCCTCTCAGCTTCCCTTTGCAGCACCAACTGTCAGTAATTTAACTAACGTTTTGTAAATAAATGTGGCATTCGGACAGCTGTCACCGCGCCTGTTATAAACACTCCCTTTGTCACTAAAAGCTGGCAGTACTGCTCCGTTTCCCCTGCAAATGCAGCCACCACTGCCAGTTAGCTCCCAAAGCCAGGGCTGTCAAGGAATCACATGCCGGGCGGTGGCTGGGAGACCGCGGCTTCGTGCAGGGAGCCTGGCGAGGCACTGCCAGGGCCTGGTGCGAAGGCAGCTTTTGCATCTCAGAAATAAATAAATGGCCTGAGCAATGAGCAAGAAAACCCATCTGAACGTGGCCGTAAGACTGGTTCCCAGCCAAGAGCCCGGGCGGTCCAGCTGCAGTGCTGGTGGTGGCACTGGTTCCGCTGCCGTCCCATTGCGGCTCTGCGGGAAGCACACAGTGCTGGTGGTGGCACTGGCACTGGTTCTGCTGCCATCCCATCGCGGCTCTGTGGGAAGCACACGGTGCTGGTGGTGGCACTGGTTCCGCTGCCGTCCCATCGCGGCTCTGTGGGAAGCACAGACAGTGCTGGTGCTGGCACTGGTTCCGCTGCCGTCCCATCGCGGCTCTGTGGGAAGCACAGACAGTGCTGGTGGTGGCACTGGTTCCGCTGCCATCCCATCGCGGCTCTGTGGGAAGCACAGACAGGGCTGGTGGTGGCACTGGTTCTGCTGCCATCCCATCGCGGCTCTGTGGGAAGCACAGACAGGCTGAGAGGGGGAGCTCAGCCAGGCCCAGGGTTTGATGTGCCAAGGGAGCGATTTGGCACCGGCATCGCAAGAGCTTTTCACTTTGAGCACCCTGGTCTAGCGGAAGGTGTCCCTGCCCATGGCAGGGAGGTGGAATGAGATGAGCTTCAAGGGCGCTTTCAACACAAATGACTCTGTGATTCTATGAAAAGCAGGCTCCTCGCTCATCGGGGTTTGGTTTTGGCAAATTTGGAGTCTCTGGGACGGGTTGGATGTGAGTGGTGAGATCAGCCTTTTGAGATCTCTCCTCTGCCCGTCAGTCCTGCTCAGCACACTTGTCCTGTCAGGAGCAGATTCCACACCTTCAGGCAGTCTGGATGAACAGGGCTGGCACAGGTTCCCAGAGCAGCTGTGGCTGCCCCGTCCCTGGAAGTGTCCAAGGCCAGGTTGGATGGGGCTTGGAGCACCCTCGGAAGGTGTCCCTCCTATGGCAGGGGGTGGAACAAGATGAGCTTTAAGGTCCCTTCCTTCCCAAACCATGCTGGGATTCCATGAACGTGCCTGGAGAAGGGCTGCTGTTATATTTCTCCTTGCTGAGAACTCTTGATTCTTTGCTGCTTTTCTCCTCGTCTTTCTGGGACCTGCAGCTCCAAACACCCTTTCCCCAGGTTTTCTGTCCTGGTGCTGGGTGGTTTCACTTCCAGCAGTCAGCACCTCTGGCCTGGCCACAGCGCTGGGTGATGCAGACAGCACAGGAAGCAGCACATGACATCTCTCTCCCGCTAAGCTGCTGTAAAATTAGCTTCATCTCAAGTGGCACAAAATGATCATATCCTCGCTTGAGGGCGATGAAGAATATTCCTGAGTCACTGCTAGTGATGAAACAGGCAGAAAATCCAGAGTGATGCACAGCTGCCCACTCAGTTCTAATCGCTGAGGCCATTTGCTGCTGCAGAGCCTTAAGACACAGCTTCCTCCTCCTCTCCCTCCCTTTCATCCATCACTCCCTGTAGCGGCCAGGGCTGCAGATCCCAGCAGGAGCAGAGCAATTTCCCGTCCCACCAGCGAGGCTGCAGGCTCTGAGCAGCGTGTCCTCCTTCACTGTTCCCCTGAGAGGAGAGGAGGGGGTCAAAGCTTCCTTTTCTTAAAGGAATAGGAGGGAAAAGATGGAGCCTGTGCTCCTCAGGTCTCCTCCCTCCACACTGCGATCCTGCAGTCTGCGAAAAACTCTTCTCTGAGCTCATCCTTCTCTCCACAAATTTTCCCTGCTGTCTCTGGAGCAGCTGCTGTGCCCACAAGGATATTTCCTTTTTGTCTTTCTCCTGCATCAGCTTTAGTTCAAAGCCATCTCCCTGGATTTTTATGTCTTGGATAAAGCCACCCTTTTCCCCACTACTGACAGCTCAGTGCTTGGGAAACCTCTTGCCAAAACTGCTGGCGACTAAGGCCAAAAACCCCCTTCAAAACAGGGATGATCAGAAGCAAAGTGCTGTAATCCTTCCCTTCCTTGCATAAGCTCCCTGGCAGCATGGTTATGGGAAGGACTCCTTGAAGGATGCTTCTTGTAAACCCTGCCCCGCCAGCTTCCCCCAGTTTCAGATGGAAGCCCCCACGCTCCATGTGGGGGGCAGGTTGGAAGGCCTGAGTTTCCTCCTCCTCCTGGTTTTCCATGTGGCTCCCTCACCTGGTTCAGCAGCGTTTAGAAGGAAAACCGTAACAACCCTCCAGTTCATGCAGGTGTTGGAATGAACGCTCTTTTCTCCAGTCAGGGCTTGTCAGTATTTATCCCTTAACCTGGTTTTCAGATGTTCTCGATCCTGCAGATTTGCGGGATATGCTATTCACACAGAACTCTCGTGGTGTCAGACTTCTGCTAGGATCGCTTCGCCGCTCCCGCCAGCCTGCCACGGGAATTAAGCAGAGCTGGCAGCAGAACAGGGAGAAATGTGTCGGAGCAGGGCTTCTGCCAGTGTCAAATAAAAATATTGCACAAGCTCGCTTCCCCCCGCTGGAAACTGCTGCACCAGCGCGAGTTTCCCGCACCGGTCGACCAGATCTGGGCAGGTTTCTGTGAATCCTGCCCTTTTCCATAATCCCAGACAGCTTTGCACGCCGGGCAGTTATTTGTCAGCACAAGCAGGTGCAGAGCTGCAGGACATGGGCTGAGCATCTCGCTTTGGTGGTTATTCCAGCACACAGCCGCTTTATCCTCCCGTCAGGCAGCACCAGCAGCTTAATTTCCTGTTTTCCTCATATCTTTCCCCAAAAAACACAGTCTGGATGGTGCGTTTTGGGCCGGGTTCAGCAGGAGAGCGGTGTCAAAATGAGTACAGGGCTGGGAATTTAGGGGCTGCGTGTCATCACAAAGCACCCCCCGAGCACAGTTGGTTCTGCACGTGTCAGCCGTCGGCACACGCAGAGACCAAATTTGTGTGTGTTTCTCATGGAATCATTGAAATGCTTGGGCTGGAAGGGGCCTTAAAGATAATCTAGTGCCAAACTCCCAATATATAAATAAATACACGTATTTATATGCAACAAAGTTAAAATATAAGAGAGATTTTTTTAGAATATATGTTTATATACCTTGTGAACAAAGGTACAAGCGGGGAGGAGTAATTCATGCGGATACCTGGTGAGAGAGGCAGGACACAGGGATAAGCCAGGGGAGATGGAGCAGATGGCAAGCCCGGATGCCACAGCTATACCCTGGGAAAGGGTTTCCTTGGCAAAGCAGCAGTGGGGGCTCCTTTTGGGAGAGGTGAGGGGACAAGCCTGTGGGTAAATGCTCCAGTCTTTTCTCCTGGTGCTGCCAACTGCTGCTTGTTTCTCCTGCTGTGAGTCTGCAACCGCCCCGCTAACCTCTGGCAAAATCAAGGGATAACAAGGATGGAAGGCTGACTTTGTTTGTGGCATTCAGTTATTTGTTTTTTTCCCTGGCTTGGAAAGGAAGAAGTAAAGTTGGATTTCAAGTGGGGTAGTTGCAGCAGTGGAGGGAAATGAGATCTGCTCGTCAGCTGCCTTCTCCTTCCTCATGTCCCCATAAATAACGCTCCTCGCTCGGAGACGGCTCAGCTCCTGCGCGGGGAACAGAGACGGCTTTGGGCTCTTATTTTTTTGCCGTGGCTGGAGGGTTCCTTCCCTTCCCTTCCCTTTCCTGCCTGCAGTTCCCCTCCTCGGAGCCCGCTCCTTCCCAGGGCTGCTGTCAGGTAGAGCAGTTTCCCTTGCCTGATGGAACAAAGGGGATGGGCTTCCCACTGCCAGAGGGCAGGGTTCGATGGGATATTGGGGATAAATCCTGCCCTGTGAGGGTGGGGAGGCCCTGGCACAGGGTGCCCAGACCAGCTGTGGCTGCTCCATCCCTGGGAATGTTCCAGGCCAGGTTGGACAGGGCTTGGAGCAACCTGGGATAGTGGAAGGTGTCCCTGCCCACGGCAGGGGTGGGACTGGATGAACCTTAAACTTCCAACCCAAACCATTCTGTGATCCCACAATTCCAAGAATTCTTGGCCAGGTTTTCCATGCATTTAGCCTCGCTCTGTCTGTAGCTCATCTGCCCAGAAGTCGTTCACGCCTTCCTTGTGGATTCGTGGAAGAAGGCGCAGGTGTCCCTTTCCCCCTCACCATTCCTGCTGGCTTTTGTGAAGCAGCTGCCTGGTTTTGGTCAGGTTTTACATACGGGTTCCATTCCCACAACTCCCATGAAAACAGCAGAGCTTGAGAGACCTCGTTGTTCCTCTGAAGTCGTGACAGAGCGAGCTCAGCTCCTGTTTGGGACACCCGAGAATCCGCGTGGGCTCTGGTTGTGTGCAACACTCAAGGGAAGAGGGAGCTCCAGCCTGAGCTTGCATCATTCAAGGTTTAAAATGTGCAGGAAACCAAACATCTCCCGTGCTCTGTGTGGAACTGCTCATTAAATGCAGCAAGGAGTGCAGGTGGGGAGGGGCTGAGCGCTCCAGATTGCACTTAAGGAAAACTGCAGAGCTGATGTTGTGTTGGTGGAGAGAAGCTGCCAGTCCTGGTGTCAAGGAGAGGAGACAAAAGCTCAGGGCTTTGTGCTTAATTCTCCTCTCTCAAATGGGGGATGCTGCGCTGAGCTCGGCTGAATGGGAGGACGGCAACAGCTGGTGGCTGTGGCATTGCTGGAACGGGCTGGCTCACCCTTCCCTCTGCTTAGAAAAAAAATAAAGGCGAAAAAAGGCACAAGAGCACTGACAAAAAAAAAATAATAAAGCCAGCAACTCGCTTTCCAGAAGTTCATAATGCTGCAACAGGCAAAGCACTGGAGATAAAAGAAGTATAAAAGCGAGGGAAAGAGGAGAAAAAATGCATTTATGAGCTCTCAAACTAACAGCATGCAACTCTCATATTATTTTTCCTCCTTAGCCTTTGAAACAGAACAACGGCCCGGAGCCTTCTCGGCAGATGGACAATGTGCGTGCCTTAACCACTTAACAGCCATTAGCCTAATTTCACGTACTGGAGCCAAATTAAATAATAAGTAAGAGGCTATGAAAAGCTGGTTTGGAGGCTGCGTTACTGCCTTTCACTTGATAACCTTCTCATAAACAGATGCTCTCTCTCTACCCTATTAACCTTGTCTGAGAGCGGGGAGGGGGCTTCGGTGAGGCACACAAGCCAGACCTTGGTGGGGAGGGGGGAGATGAGTTGGAGGGGCCAGATGTGGGGGCCCTGCCTGTTTTGGAGGCTCCTCTCATTTTCGTCCCTGATGCCCCGGCCCTGGAGAGGGCCCTGAGCAAAGAGCCCGTTCTGCGGTTGCGCCCGGGTCAGCGGAACGTGCCAAATGATTCATCTTGATCAGCGAGTCCATCTGTACCTGCTGGGCGAGGCTGCGCCACCCGGAGCTGATTTTGTGGACAAATCTGCTTTACTTGGAGGAAAGGGGAGATGGTGCTGATAGACACGAAAGGGGAGGTGGCCACGTGGCTCGGTGCCTGATCCCTCCCTGGTTCTGGCTCGGGGGGCTGCTGCCTCCTCCGCCCTCGCTGTGCCACCAGCTCGCCCTGTCCGATGAAGTCATTTTGCTGCTCTTTGCCTCTTTCCCCCCTGCACTGAAACAGAAACAAAAGTACTTGCCTAAGCGCTGGGAATTTGGGGATATTAGTTTGCAAAATGCTTTTGACGCTGCTTTGGTGCTGGGAGGGTGAGGCGTGTGCAGAAAAGGTGTTCCGCGTTTCCTTCTGGCTGTAAAGGTTTGGGAGTGGCTGCCCCATTTCCTCACCACCCCCCACTAACTCCTGCTGTGTGCTTTGCGTCTCAACTTTAGACCTTTGTAAGTTTTCAGGGGATTATAGATGACTGCGCAGCTATTTTTGGTGAAAGCTTTTATTTATTAAAAAGCCATCTTCCTTCATTAAGAAGATACATTGATGGGGAATAGATGAGCGGCTCTATTAGTGGCGTCTGGCGTGCCGGGCGAGCCCGGGGCCACTGAGATCGCGCGCTTTGTGCCCTCCCCGGATGCAAGAAATGTCTTGAATGGAGCCAAGAAAAAATTTGATGCAGGAACCACCCAAAATTTGCTGCGTGAGCCATCCCCTCGCCCCTCATGCAACATCCCAGGCCCCCGGATAGATGTGGGAAGGTTTGGTGCAAGATTTCCTGCAGTCCCTTGGTGCCAGCAGCAACTTGACTTTCCTTCCCTGCTGGTTTTCCTCCTTTGTCTGAGTTGTCACACAGGCTCTGATTTCATATGCAAAATCCATCCTCTGCCTGGCGCGGAGGCCGATAAAGCCGGGGTTCTTATAAGTTTACTTCATTTTAGTCCAAGTAGGAGTCAATGATTTGCTGCCTGCGGTGAGGACGCTTGGAAAGGCTTTGTGCTGAGTGGATTCTCCGAGGTTCAGATGAGGATGAATCTCATTTTCCTGTGGCCTTTTCCTCCGTGGGGCACTCGCAGCGTCCCTCTCCTGTACCTGGCTGCCTATCTGCACTAGACTTGCAGGTACTTAATGTCTTTGAGCCATCTGTTCCTCTGTCAAATTTAGTTAAAATTGGCCAAAGGCTTCACGAATTATTGGGGAAGATTGCTAGACAGAGGTGTGCAGGTGAAAAGCACGATTGAATAAGCGCGTCCCAGTAGGGCTCAAGGCTAAAAATGCATCAGGGCATGTTATTTGGAGAGGAGGCAGCTTGGAAAATGGGATCCATATCCAACCTTTCCCCAGCACGAGGGATTTGAGTCTATTTTTTGGTACTGTAGAAATCTCCACGGTGGAGATGGACTTTGCCTTGGGTGGGATGTGGTGCTTTATCTTTTATTTCTGGTAACTCATGGTTTCCTGCCCGAAATGAGCCCCGTCCGTGCTTTTCCAAGGCTCTGATCCTTACCCCAGGATGCTGCAGGAGTACCTTCTGGCAGCTGTTTGCTGCAGAGCTCCTCCATCAGGGGCTGGGAGGGCTCTCTCAGGCTGAGTAAGACATTAACTTTGGGAGAGCAGTGTGCTCCTGTCGGAGGCTGCTTCACCCAGGGGAATGTCTTAAGGCAGGATGCTTTGGTTCTGTCGTGGGTTTACGTGATCCTGTGCTCCCAGTTGGATCCATCCAGAAATTTTGGCATCCAGAAATCAGGTGTCTGCTCTAAGCAGGTCTTGGGAAGAGAGAGGGACCAGCCCATCTCGCAGAGTCCTGTCTCTTGTTCACTGCGGGAGGACATGGGCTAAGGGGGAAGAGAGAAAAAGCACAGGAACTGGCAAAAATTCTGTCAAAAGCTGGGTGTCTCTTGATCCGTGAGCACTTGCACAGGAGCCCAGAAAAGCAGGAGCAACGCGGGATCCCTGCTCCCGTGGCTGCAGGTGCCTGAGCTGATGGATGGCTGTGTTTGTGCAGCCCCCGTGCAGTCACTGGGGAGCAATGGGCCTTTTTAAGGTGCAATTCATCCCAGTCTAAGGCAGGTGTGTAAAACAGGTCAGACAGATTGTGTCCTAGCAGTGCCTCTTTCTCTCCATTTGCTGTGAAACGGGGTCCAAATGGCTGAACTTGGCTGGTGAGGTGATGAATCCCAACCCCAGCATTTAGAGGAAGCTGTAGGATCAGAATAGGAAAAATCTAACACAGATCAGGTGTATTAGAGCCTCGTGAGGGTGTTGAGCAGCAGGAAAACACCTGGTACTGCGCTAAGCAGAAATAGGGGAAGAAATGGGGGGGGGTTTGGTGCTTTTTTTGCATCCTGAGTCCATTTAATCTCATCCCTGTAACTTCCAGGAGACTCAGCTAAGCAATTCTGCATGTGGCTTGTCATTAGGTGCCTCACCCAGCAACCTGCAAGTTCATTAGTATTCTTTTTAGTGCGAGTGAAATGTCTGAGCTGCATCTTTTCTGCATGAGAGGCTGAAACAGAGGCAGTAAAGGGAAAAATCCGACTCCAGCTCTACGGAGACCACCCAGAGCGGGTCCCTTCTGCCAGCAAAGCGCTGCTCCTGTCGGTGTGGCAAAACCGCAGGAGTGCAATAAAAAACCCAACCCCAAAAGTAGTTGGAGTGAGAATTTCAGCTTTGTAATTGCATCTGCAGTGGGGTCTCTGCCAACGTGGCAGTTTGAGCTGAGGATCTTCCCCCCCACCAGCACAGCCGTCGCTGCAGAAATCCATGGGAGTGAACATCTGCAGGTGAAGAGGCAGCGTGGGGGATTAGGTTACGGATGTTCCTGCTTCTCCTGCCTCTGTGGGAACTCGTAGGGGTGCTTGGCTCTGCTTCCCGGGCTGGATAATGTGGATCCAAGCTCCGTTTGCGGGGCGGTGGGCGAGGAGAAGGCAAAGCAGCGCGGGGCCGTGGCTGTGCCCTGCCTGCCTAAGAGGCTTCATTGATTTTTCTTTTCTTCAATGGAAACAGAACTGACATCCATTAACCAGCCTCCCGGCCTCTCCAGAGCCAGCCATGGAGGCAGCAAAGCCTTTATTGCGAGTTTTTTTTTCTTTTCTCTTAGGCTTGTGGGTTTCTCTCCTATTGCTCCTTGCTAATGCTCAGCAGCTCCGGCTGCGGCCTGGGGGATGCAGAGGGGTTTGAGAAATACGAGGTGGAAATGCAGCTCCTCTAATCTGACTTATCCCCAGTGTGTTTTGGGAGCCCCCCACGTGTTTAACCAGCTTAGACATCCACAGAGAGCTCTGGGAGATTTCCAGGGGGAGGATGGGAGGGAGAAACCATCTCCCCTGGCTTCCTCTGGCAGCTCCGGTGCTTTTTGCTGCCTTGGGAAGGGAGCACGGCCAGGCTGCCAACAGTGGGGTGCAGGGTGGGTTCTTGGGCTGTTAGCAGGCTCTGGGAAATGGGATTCTCCTCCTGTGAAGGCAGCTCTAGTCTGAAGCGTTTCATTCCTCTCCTTGGAACCCATGGATCCTTGGAACCATCGCCTTGGAACAAGGATCCTCTCCTTGTTCAGCAGAGGCTGGAGGTGAGAGCTGAGGGGCCTGAGGTAGCACGAGCCAGGATCTCGCTGCAGAGGGGGGGTGCTGGTGGCTTCATCACCTGCTGTGGCTGCATCCCGGGAATTAGCCCAAATCTCTGTGTGGTTGTTCAGGCAAAAACTGTTTTCCTTTCTCAGAACCTGTGGCAGGTGAAGGGAGCAAAAGCCAACTATGGACGGCAATAGAGTTTTTAATTTCAAGTTTTGCAAAATAACCAATATCTATTTAGCACTGTGTCTGTGTGATGTAGATTTATGAGCCTGATGTATATTTGATCCGTACGCATTTGATCTTAGACAATTAATGTCTCCTGAGTTCTCAGCAGAATTTCTTTCCTTGGAATTTGCCTTATTTAAGTCTTTTCCCCCTTACTTTGGGTGGGTTTGTTCCTCATCGCTGTCACTGTGCAGCTCTCCAATAACTGTGTTTTGTATTCAGTTGCAGAGTTTTCTTTGGGGGGTTGGTTTTTAATATACAGTTTATGAAGAAGCCTGATTTTTTGGGAGCCGTGTATGTTTACAGCAGAATGTTTCTGCAGTGAAAGGGAAGGTCTCGGAAAAACAAAGGAACAAGGGGGGAAAAGAGATTATTGGGTCTTTTTGGCCAGTGAACACTGCAGAAATACCTTTGACATTTTCCCAGACTGATTAGGCAGGTCTCGAGCTGACTCAGGTACCCGCTTTCCAAATGTCTCTGCCTGGACCAGACCTCAGCTGCTGATTTAATGGCAAACCTCTCGTTACTGTCCTGGCTGTGCTGCACCATTCCCTGCTGGAAAAACAGCCTCGGCTCTGGATTTTAATGAAGGAGTTGTTAATGCCGTGGTGGATGGAAAGCTTCCTGCTTTATTAGGGAAAGACAGGAGCTTCCTCCCTCACCCATCCCCGCGTGCTTGGAAACTCACAGTCCCCGGGCACATCAATCCCATCCCAGTTCTGGATGCTGGTGCAGTGAAGTCACTGAATTCCTTCAAAATCAGGGTCCTGGCAGGATGTGGTGTCATGGCTTTCTGGGTGGTGTTTGGTGTTCATCTCACCAGCTGCTCCGGAGACTTGGTGGGATATGTGGTTATGTGGGGAGCACATTTTCCCAGTCCTGAGCTGGGAAAAATTCAGATGCTGGAAATGGAAGCACTGGGAGCTGTGGGCTTCGTGCTTGATTGCTTTCCTGATTGGTACTCTTTGAAAAAAATGCATTAGAGAAAGAATGTTTGATTTCAAGAGTGCCTGGGTGCCGACACCATCTCTGTTTGTTTTCCTTCCTTTAGCTGAAACCTTGTAAAATTTTTATGAAGCATTAATGGAACAGAGATTTCTTTTTCCTCAAGCACGTTTCCCGAGGTGAAGGTAACCCCCACAAGTCCAGCCCAGTTTCATACTCTTGAGAAACGTGGGATGAGGAGTGCTTTGGGGTAGTTCCCTGTGCATCCCTGAGGTGCTTTGCACCCGCGAGTAGGAAGGGAGGGAAGGGTCCATTCTCATCCTGGAGTGTGGGGCCATGTGGTTGTTGGCCCTGGAAGGACAAGCTGCTGGGAGGGACGAGGAGGGGGTGCAGGATGTGAAGGGATGCAAACGTGGATCTTCAGCTCAGCGTCATAAACTAACCGTGAGCTTGAGATCCACCTCTAGACTCACCTCTCAGCTGGTGGGGAGGGACATTTGAAGGTTAGTGAACATTGGGGACAGAAAAAGTGAAATATAACGTCCCATCCTCTCCTGGTATCCCTGCAGCGTGCTGGGAATGTGCTTGCAGGCAATAAACTGGTCCGAAGTGATGGATAAGAGGTTTCTTCCACTCCCTTTTTTTTTGTTTTGTTTTGGTTTGTTTAATTTTGTTTAAATCTTCTGTGTTGAATGCTGTCACCTTCCTTTGGAAGAGAAAGGCTAAGCTGCGATCAGAGCACAAACTCGGAGGTTGTGGTTTCTTCGTCGGGCTCTGCCAGGGATTTCCAGCCGGACTGGTGGTAGAGAGCTCATTTTACAGCAGTGCCTCAAGCCATATCCCTTCAAGAGTTAGCTGGGTAAGGAGAGCAAACAAGCCCTGGCAGCAGCCCTGCAGAAAAGCATGGAAAACATCCAGCTCTGAGGAGCTTAATGGGAAGTTATTAGCCGGAATATCCTCCTTATTGTGGAGGCCGGGCTGCCTTATCATCCTGACAGCCCCGAGTAATTGATGTCCCTTCAGAAGGAAGGTGAGCAGAGGATTTGTGGCTCGCTGGGAGCTTCTGCTCTGCTTGACCTTCGCGTTGGCCGAGGATTGTAACACGGTGGGTGCAGCTCCGGGAGGACCGGCCGGGGTCCAGGAGGTGCGGGAAGGTCGGGCTGGCAGAGAATGAGCAGAGGGCAAACGAGGACACGGATGGCTCGTGGTTGACATTTGGTCCCGTGTGGGAGCCTGGGCTCGAATCCCGTGGCAGAGCAGGGGGAACATTCTGGCGCGGGGAGGGGTTGCTCAGATTTGGAGGGGCAGGGTTGTCCCTGGGGTTTGCTTAATTTGCTAAATGATGGAGCTCAGAGCCCATGGAAATTTAGAGCCTGGGCATGGACGAGCCCCATGATTATGGGTTAAAGGATATTTGCAGTTATGGGACATAAACCTGCATCATCCCTATGGTGCCAAGAATGCCTGCAGAGGGCTGGCAGGGGCTGCTCCACCTCCTGCTCGGGACTTGCGTTCAAAGAAAGTTTCACAAGTTATTACAGAAATGGGCAAGATTTGTGTCGGTGGTTCTGGAAGGGCTCTCACATCCTCGGGGTTTACTTTGACAGGAATGAGAAATAAATCAGAAGCTTCAAATGTTAACTCTTTCTGTTCTGGTCCCCATATGGCTCTTGGTTGAACTACCCTGCCTCATCCATTTTTTTTTCTGAACTTTCTTGAAATATGCAGTAGCAATCAAGGCAATTAACTCTAATTGCAGAGAGACTACCTTGTGAAGGCGGGCCGCAGAAATAGGCAGGTAATTACAAGGAGTTATAAATGGATGGGTATTTACATCAGGAGTGATGCACGGGGATTTAGGTATTGGAAGTGGCAACTGGTGGTTGAAGCACAGGGCAGTTGTCTGGGGTCATTCCTCCGAGGTCCTGGTGTGCCCAGGCACCTGTCTGGTGTCGATCCTCTCCCTCTGCAGCCTGGGGGTGGCGTGCCCACCACCTTGGGGTCGTCAGCAAGCCGTCAGGGTCTTTAGGAGCACTCTGCTGTCTTCAAATGAAATGAAAAGATTATTTAATTAGGCACATCTCTGAAGAGACGTGGACTTTGAGGGTGAGCTGTTAGATCTGATTTCTGAGTGATGCCTCCTGCTGCTGAGCAGGGTGGGCTGATGGGGAGCAGCTACAGCAGCACCCAGAGCTGCCCCGTGGCTGAGCTGACCTGGGGCTTACTCCTGCTTGCAAAGTCCTGAGCCCTTGCAGTTGTAGAGTTGCCTTCCTCTTGTGGGAAGAAAAAAGGCCTTTTTGGTGTTCTTTCCCTTGGGGAGTTTATGGGGCAGAAAGGTCTGACTCGCCTCTCCATGCTCCTCGTGCTTTAGGAGCGTAACCTACAGGGGCCAGCCACGTCCGTGTAGCCGCGTGCTGCGCTTTTGTAGGGCTGACAGGAACCTCGTGTCAGCCTGCCGCCACTTCTCTCTGGAGGAGCACTTTGTAGGCATCATCCTCTTTGCTGAAATGATTTTTTAAACCAGATCTGAAAATGCTGTCAGGAATCAAGGAGGACGCCTTTCCCGTAGTAGTGACAAGCACCCTGAGAGAGCAACCACTACGGAGGTGGCTCCGAGGAGCAGCGCAGTCGGTCTCGTTTCAGGAGACAAGGCGCTTTGGTGGCGGGACATCTTGTGACTTGTGTAGCTTTCCTGGCCCTGGTGTCCCCAGAGAGGTTTAAAACTTTTAGTGCCCTCTTGCTTGCATGTACTTAGCAACAAAGAGATTTCAATTATTTAAAGGTACAGGCAGACATAAAAGCCATTAGGAAGGGACCTGGTGCCCTCCGGAGTTGTTGCTGGCTTCTCCTCCAGCTTGCAGGACTGGCTGCAAACCCCAGCACTGGATCAGGGGATGAAGTGAAAAACGGATGAAAACCACCTTGGAATAGAGTCCGAGTTGGGTTTGGGTTGGAATTGTTGTCTGGGTGCAAGGAAGGGCTGCTTAGGGTGGACCCCAACAGAAGGAGAGCAGCAAAGCTTGTGCAGGGTGGGGTGAAACAAAGAGGAGATCAGGCGGCAGGGTGCAAAAGGTCGAAATGTGGTGTCACCTGACACGGCACCGGTCCGGAGGGGTCCAAGGCTAGCTCAGGGACCCCCGGGGAGCAGCACGTGTCAAGAACCAAGGCAAAAGAAAGAAAAGTGCTCTTCTCCCTCAGGATAAATTCTTCAGGTGTTTATTTGGTGAATCCAAGAAGGAAAAGAGGAAGCGGACCCTGGGAGAGCCCCTTTTGACCCCCCAGGGAGGAAGAGGTGGGGGAAAGACCCCTGCCAGTGGAGTACAGCTGACGTGGGGGCACGGGGCAGGGTCCCAGGTGCAGGTGTATGGTTTCAGAGATTACAACATCACCGTGTGCAAGGGACAAGTCAGGACATGTGTAACATAACATCACCCAGTGCAAAACTTATTAATAACATATCGATATCCTAACTACGTTAGTGCAATACCACAGTCACCTGTGTTCACCGTACCTTGAGCAGAGATGGGACTCGATGTCCAAGGGTGGCGATGCGATGCAGGCTGAGGAAGAGCTTGGGTACGGATGAGTCGGTGGGATGGGATCCTTCCGGCCCCTCCGCGCCGTGTGGGTCTAAGGGTGGCCTGGGCACAAGGAGAGGCTCACTCCGGTGCCCAGGGAGTTGGGGGCAGGCTGCCTTCCAGCCCTGCTGCCACAGCAGAGCTCTCCGAGCTCTCCGAGCTGTCACTAGCTCAGTCACGGAGCTGCATTTGAGCTGGACATTAATGTGTGTTCTCCCAGTGGGTTTGCTGAGCTCGTGACAAGTTAGACCACTGCAACGAGCTGAACCCAGAGTGCTGGAATGCTGACCGTGTTCCGGAGAGCTGGGGTTTATTTCTGCTGGCAAAGGCAGTACTTTTCGTGTCTTCCAGACTTCACCCTCGTTTCTTTCCAAGTTCTTCCTTAGCGGCTTTCTGTGCCTGTCCAGAACTGCCACTCAGGTGGCATCAGCTTGTTAAACTCTGAGACTTTCACCCCAGGCGTGGCTGCGTTTCACTGCTGAGTGAAGCAACTCATTTATTACCTTGTGCTGCTGGATCCATCACAATGGAAGGCGATGCACAAATAGAAAATGTATTTATTTACAATTTTAACCAAAATGAAACCATTGTGAGAGGGAACTCTGTCTGGGCTGAGGACACGTGGAGTGAGTACCGTGGGTGACCAGCAGGTCTTCTCCAACTGCGGAAACTCTTCTTCACGCAGAGCAAGTACATTTGATTTATTACAACTGGAAGTGGAAACAGTACTGGAGCAGTAGGAGAATTAAAAACATGCGTGGCATGGATATGATACAGAATAACTAATCTTTGCCGACATTTACTGTCAGTCATGGCTAAGGAGAAGATAACTAACTCTGCCTCTCATGTTCTGTGGTCTGCAGTCTTCAGTCATGAAGATAAATGTCAGGCATCAGCTGTCCTTGTGTACAACCATATTCTGCTTTCAGCAAATTCTCACGCTGGAAGGTGAATCTTTGTGGAGCCCAGATCCAAAATCCTGGAGACTTTGTGTGGAAAGGTTTTGGTCCCAAAGAAGGATCCGAAGTGTCACCTGCACTGAGAGCTGCCGTGGTGGCCTTGGCGGTGATGTCCCCATGAGCCAGATGGAGCTTGGAGGAAGCCCTTGTGCTGCTCTGATTTCCCTGAAGTGCTTCTATCCTGCATGGACCTGCCTTTGCAGTCAGTGGGACATGGGATCGCTTTTCCCGTGGCAGCCAGGCCAAATTCCACATGCATTTTTCCTATAGAAATAATAATGCCTTTTTAGCCATCTGAAATCATTTCCCCATTCATACAAGAGCTCTCAAGTTGTCCGGGGGAAAGGGAAAGCATGGAAAAATAAGCCAAAAACGGCTCTTTATTTTCGAGTGTGTCATTTGAAATGAGGGGGGCCAAACACTCAGCTCTTGTCGCTTTAATTTGAACTGCTTGACTCGGGGTTATTTTGGAAGGCGCGTGAAGTGGAGGAGGTTCAAGTTCAGTCACAAGGTGGGAAAATATATTTTGGGGCTTGTGCGAGGGGATTGAGTTTTCTTTTGTGTGGGGGTGAGGGAAGCATTTATCCAGCTTATATTCTCCATGGAAAAAAAAAAAAGATGGAGAAGTCACGAAGACTGGAGAAGACAAACAGGAATGCGCTCCCTTTAAATGCGCGGGAGGGAGCAGGCCTGGGGAGTCTGCCTGTGGGCACTTACAGACTCTATTTCCCTCCTAGAGGTGCCTACAAGGGCAGAGTTAGCGGTATATTATTAATAATAAATAACTGTAGGACGGTAAAATGTTTACTTAAATATCCCATGTCATTCAGTGCATCTCCCTGTGCCGAACAAGGGAAAATTGTAAGCACGTGTGAGAAGGGTAAATATGAGGCAGGGAGGCAGCAGCTGGGAAGGGAGGTGAGGTGGAGCTCAGGAGCTTCATCTTTTTCCTCTTCTTGTCTCTTTTCTTTTCTTTTTTCCTTGGCTTATACATTATAACGATACAATTCCCAGTTACCCAGGTGCTCTTCAGGGCGAGCCGGGCATTTCTGCACGCGGAGCGAATCCAGGCCGGGTGAAAAAGTGGAAGGAAAGGTCGCGGAACGTTCCTGTCATACAAAATGTGCTGGTGATGGGGGAGGGCGCGGGGCTATCGCCTCGTGAGCTGCAAATAGAGCTGTTAGTGTGCCATCAGATAGCTGCCGGCCATCGATAGCGCCGTATCAATGGGATAAAGATAAATGCGAAGATAAGAGAGTCGGGTTTTGCCTTGAAATCCACTTGTGGTTACCGAAAGGCTTTGTCTTCACGTTGATTTCTTCATCCCGCTCCTGTGGTAAATGCCAAGGCTTGAAATCTTATTTATGGTGACGCTAATGAAAAAATGTCCAACAGAGCCAGCGCTTCACCCAAAGGATATGAAGATCTTCTGTGCTGTCTTAATTAAGTGAGGTAACGGGGAGACTTCTGAAGCCACCCGGCAGTGCTTGAATGGCTAATTCTCTCCAGCATTGCATTGGAAATTAGGAACATTTAATAAGCGGGGTTAGGTGCCCCCTGAGTTACGGTTTCAGCAAGATGCAGTTAAGCCCAGTCTTTTTGCCCGTTTTTGAAAGTCTGACTCATCTTTCCCAGCACTTCTCTGGCAGCTGTGAGGGCATGAAACTTTTTTAGATCGGAGATAAGATTCATGTCGTAATCACATGATTCGGGGAGCTGGCGCTTTAAGGGAAAGAGTGCTAAAAATAACCGGAATTGGTGACAAGATAGTAGCAATTTTGGCTTTTTCTACCGTGAAGGGCTGGTTGCCAGCTCTAGGGAAAGGAGTCAAGGGCTTCATTCTGCAGTGGGGTTCCAAAATGTCATTGCTCCCGTGATAATGCGGGGTAATAAAAAAAAGAAAGGAAAGGATAGCAAGAAAAAAAGATGGAAATGGAGGTGAGAGCAAGTAGTGGGGAGATTTGGAAGGGGTAAATATTGCAAAATAAATAAAAGGAGGGGAGGGAACAGGGCACGTCTTGGACTAGTGCTGCATGGGCTCGGATGGTGTTGGAGGAAGACAAAAGGAGTGAGACAGAGCGAGAAGCACAATGACTTTAATTTGTAGGCAGAGACTGTTAAGAGAGGAAAAAAAAAGGTGATTTGAGTTCTTTTATTCATTACTAACCATAAAAGGCCCAGACTGTGTTGCCAGTGGCTTTAAAATCCAGGATCCTATTAAACCTTCCTTGATAGTAACTCAGCACTTGGAAACGGAGTTAAAGAAGGAGCAGGCGAGAGGAAGGAGGGGTGGGGGAGCTGGCTGAATCCAGGAGAGGCTTAGGGCGAAGGTCTCGCCTTTTTTCTGGCAGTGTTTTTTAGGATCAAGTGGCCTGTTTGCTTGGAGAACCCCAACAGGACTGGCAGCATCCCGAGGCCCCGTGCAAAGGGGCCGCCCCGGCTGCTGCTCCCTAGAAAAGGGCACTGCTCCCCATTCCCAGGTATTAAATCAGGCTTTATGCTGCTGCTCACAAACCAGCTGCAGCTCCGGGGAGGCTGCACGGAATGCGAGATGAGATGGGGGAGATCAGCAGATAAATGCGATGGATAAAGCCAGCAGCAAAAGGTTCTGTGGATTAAGTCCCTGTATGATAAATAGCAGCGTGTGTCTGTCTGGTTGGAGTTTGACACCGGGGTGAGGTGAGGCTGGGCTGGATCACGACAGTGCCGAGGTGGGACTGGGAATGGACTGGGAGAAGTGGTTTATTCCCCCTCTTCTCCTCCAGCATCACCATTGGTCCCTGCACTCCCCCAGGGACTGTCCTTCCCTGTTTACCACCCCACTGCCGACCTGCAAAGCCTGCTCCCAGCTCAGGGGAGAGCTGTAATTAAAAGAGCTGTTCCCCGAGACCCAACGACTTATTGATTTTGTGTGTGTGTGCGGGGAGCGCTCGCTCCTCTCTCCTCGGGGAAATAGCAGAAACCATTCGTTCCCGCGCCGGGCTCGGAGCTGACACGCAGGCCTGTGCCACACCACGTCCTCGGCTCCCCGCGGCCAGGCAAGGAAATAGCTCCCACGGGAGGTGCTCGAGGGGATCTCAGCTCCTCAAGGGTTTTCCTTCGCTGCTGGAGTTCTGGTAGTGGTTGGAATGCAGAGATGCTGCATTTCACCTCGCTCCACGCCTTGTGCTGAGGATCTCCAGGCAGCGAGCAACAGGTTTGGGGAGCCTCCTCAGCTCTGATAGAGATGTCACTTGGCGGGGGAAGAGGGAGAAGGGAAGAGGGCTGAGCATCCCTTCTCTGAGCCGACACGGAGAATCCAGGGAGGCACAGGGAGCTGCTGCTCCGCTTCGTGAAGTGGGTAATCAGCCCTTTTTATGAAGTCTGAGTCCAACCTCTTTGAATTTCACCCCGTGTTCTTCCTGTTGTGGAATAGAATTGACTGATAAAGGTCTTATCTGGTCACTGTGCTTGAGGGAGTCGGCGCAGCCGGAGGAGCGTGGCTGTGACCGGGGCCTCGTTGGGAATGCAGCGTGCGGAGCGTGCCTGCGGGTGGAGGGCAGAGCGGGGCTGAGAGTCACCCAGTGACAACCAGCAGCGTGGGGTGACAGCCATGCTGATGTAGCCAGGAGGGATGGAGCAAGGAAATGGGGCCTGGGGCGAATCCCTTTCTGCGTGGAATTTGGGAATTGCCTCCCGTAGAGCTACCTTTGCCTCTCCCAGAGGGGCGTGGTGTGTTTGCAGGTGGTTTCTTTGTTTGCTTCATAAGAAAAGTGACAAATTGCAAAATTAACCAGAAGTACAGGCTCCTGTCATCGCTTTCCCTTCCTAATGGAAATCCAGAGGATCCTGCGTAGTAACTAATCAGTCAAGCGGAGGAGTAAGATGGTTAATGCAGGAAAAATACTCCTCTCGGTGCCTTGTCTGGGAGAGACTCGACAGCTTCATGCTCAGCTATCAATCTGAGCACTGGAAGGAGACACTGGCAGCTCTGCGTGTCTGTGCTGAGGAGAACATCAGGGTGGGTGGATTTGGGCATTCGAATTCCTGAAATAAACCCTGTGATAGAATAAAGAGATCCTCTTCCCTCCTTAGAATTATAAGGAGAACCAAAAAAATCCTGCAGTCCACAAGGTCTCCCCCTAAATCAGGCATTTCTGAAGGGGCTGAAAGGAGAGGAAGGAATCTCATTAGCCACCCTTTAGGAAGCTTAATTTCAGGCACGCCTGCCAAAGCTCCATCGCCCCTCGGATGGGAAGTGTTGGAGAGCTCCAACAGCAGCTCCCCGTGTCCAGGCCAGCCTCAGAGAATATCTTTAAGTATTATTTGAGGATTTGGCCGGCTGGAACTGAGCGAACTACAAAAACCAGATATTGTTGTACTTGGCAAGAGCATCTTGCCCCTTGCAGGAGGCAAAGCTTTGCCCTTTGCTAAAGCCTGAACAAACTTCCATTAGGAATTAAGTGGAGTCCTCTGCATTTCAGCAGTCTGGGATGGCTTCCTTCGAGCTTGCCCTGCTTAGCTCGTGGAATTCTGCAGAGCATCCATTTTCCTAGAAAGCTCTGCGCCCATCTGCTCTGTCGACTCCAGTAATGGAGTTAAGACGCCCCTGCTTCCCGAGCCAGGGTGAGGAGATTATCCCTCTAATATAATTCAAGGAAACCCCTCAGCTCCCAGCTGGCTCAGGCAGTTGCTGGGTGATAGAATTCACTCCAGAAACAAAAAACCTGGTCAGTGTGCTTCCAGATGGAGCGCCTGCAGTTGGAGATGACTCTGGAGCAGGGGTTTAAACAGGTCCACCAAAGTTTTTCTCATTTTCTCTCAATTTTGAGGCTGAATGAGCTTGTTCACTGAGGCCAGTGGTGTTTTGTGGAGAGATTTAGGGAGGTAAAGTGTCTTTTTCCAGTTTGTGGAGTTGATCCTCCAACTGGATCAATGTGCAGGGGCTCTGGGCCTCTCTTAGACACAAAACCTCTGCTTTTCCATCACGTGTCTTGCGAGTTCAGATGTTGTGGGAATGGGATTTGGGGAAAACTCCAGGTGTTGAGTGTGCAGGGGGGGAGCGATTCACAGCTTCCCCTTTCTGAGGGGTGCCCCACAGCCCCCAGCGATGCTGGCTGAAAGCTTCCCATCACGCATTCGCCATAGAAAACATTCCGTGAGGAATTCTGCTGTGTAAAAAACCACCTTCCAACAGCGAAACCAAAAAAGGAATACAAACCCATAGAGACAAAAGAAAAAGATATTGATTTTTAGTTTGGGTCCTTCCAGAGGAGTCTGTGCAATCATCGGTCCCCGTCTGTCTGCCTTCCCCACTCCTACCCCTCCGATGTTGCTGAGCCCTTTGGCCAATTCCTGGCCAATTTCTACCCAATTTGACAGAAGGAAAGAGGTCTCAGAGATATTAAATTTCTATAAATTTCATTAAAAGAGGTGGCTGGGTAAAAGAGCCCAGCTATTACAGCAACCCCATGAGACTGGGGCTCCAGCATATGCAGAGCCTTTGTTAGACAGCAGACAGTGGCTGAGGAGAAAGACTTTTCTATATAAGCAACTTCAGGGAGGAAAAAACCATCTTTGACCAGCCCTTGCACCTTCAGAGCTGCCGGGGAACTGGGCTGGAGAGCCCTTGAAGGCCGTGTTACATTTGTTCCGCTGCCTGTGGATGGTTGTTCATTCAGAAATGAACTTGTAAGTCCTCGAAATAGGTCACGGGCAGGGTGGAGGGAGCGTTCCGGCCTCGTTTGGGCCTCCCCGCACCAGAATAAATTCCAGCCGTGGAGATCTGGCTGATTTCTTCCCCCACCCCAGTGCTCTCCACGGGTTTTTTTTCGCGGCTGAAAATGCTGAGCTCCAAATTGGGAATTGGTTCCGAGCGGAGCCGCGCGCGCCCGGCGGGGAGAGGATGCGGAGGGGTGGAAGGAGGCAGCCGGGAAGGCCAACCGAAAGCTCGGCGTTATTAAGATTTTTAAGATATACAGTTTTGATAAAAGCTTGCAAGTAGCAAATTTGCTATCAAGCCTAATGTAGCATGGCAGATTTTGTCTGAGCTAGCAAAGGATCACATTTGCAGCTCCTCTGAGGCGGGGAAGTGGGCTCAATAGGCTATTTTCCACATCCATGCTCTGTTCCTAAAAAAAAAAAGGGAGGGGGAAGAGGGGAGATGGAAAGGAAAATAAAGACAGTTCCTCTTTTTTCACTTTCCCCTGATTTTGCGTGTGTTTGCCCTGAATGTTAATTGCCAATAACCTGCGCGCTCAACAGCGGCTTTACCGTGGGATTTGTGTTTTGCTGGGTGTGCAAAGTTGCTTAGGAACACTTCCAGACGGATTGCAGGATTTTGGCAAGTCTGGCGTGTTACCGATCTGTTGGCATTTTCGTTTTGACCCTTGTTTTGTGGAATTAATACCTCGCTGCATCTCCCTGCACCGTGCCGAAGCTGTAAGGCTGCTGAAGGGATGGGGGGAGGCGGAGACAGCATAAAATATCCATCAAGAGTTGGGTTGCTTGGATAGTCGATACTAATCAGGACCTGGTTTCTGCTGTTTCTGCTGGTTTCTGAGCTTGGGTTATATTAAAAAATGAGAGGTTTGGGAGAAAAATGGTTAATTCAGCTGTCCCACCATCACCCAGAGGGGAACCTGATACTGAGGGAGACTATTTACAAGGGCCTGCAGGGAGAGGACAAGGGGAAATGTCTTCAAACTGACAGAGGGCAGGGTTAGATGAGGTATTAGGAACAAATTCTTCCCTGTGAGGGTGGTGAGGCCCTGGCACAGGCTGCCCAGAGCAGCTGTGGCTGCCCCATCCCTGGAAGTGTCCAAGGCCAGGCTGGACAGGGCTGGGTGTGTGACCCAGCTGGGGACGGGATTCCTCACTCACCTTCTCAGTGCAATAAAACACATATTTAGATGTGGCCTGGAGGAGACTTGGATGTTTTCCTGTGCTGATATACTCACATTTTTCTCATGCATGAAGCAGCTCTTCTTGTTTTAAGAGACTGTGGCATATTTTCCTGCTCAGGAGAGCATGGGGAGATGGCTTACTTTTTTATGGAATCAGGCATGTGTTTTGTTAATGCCCTCTGCGAGATGTGCTACTGGTTTTATTTGCATCATTTACTGTCATTCTGTGGCTTAGTGACCCAATGTGCTTCTGCCCTGGCTCCCAGCACCAATCCCGAGCATCCTGCAAGCTCTGGCCATGTCCCTGGATCTTGTATTATCCTTTTGCCCTTCTTTCCCGCGTTTCTGCGTGGCGTTTGGTACCTCGTGCAGTTTATTAATGCTTCTTTGTCACTGCCTGCCTGATGGGTTTTCTTTCTGCCTCCCTGCCGCATCCCTAATCTTCTAGTCTTCATTTAAATGGGGGGGGGGAATCAAAACCCTGCTGCTTCTGCTAAATCAAGTGGTGTTTGTGTTGGGAAATGAGAGAGTGTGATGCCATCAAACTCACTTATCCCAGAGCTCTGCTAGGATTGCATCCTGGCTGCTTGCAAATCACGTTACGTGGAGCCAGGGAGCTCGCGGCTTGGCGGAACATCTCCCATGGCTGTGCCCTGTCCTGACAGGAGGGAAACTGCTTATTTCCCCCCTATATTTTAGGAAAAATATGGGGTTTGTGTTTTTAAGGGAGATGATGGGGCTCTGGCGCTGCCCCTTGTCCTGTGTCCTCCCCGGCGGCGGAGCTGAGCCAGGGTGACGTCCCCCAGGGCTTCCCTGGACTCAGCCGGCAGATCTTGTAAATGTACAGTACCATTTAGGCTTTTAAGACATCTGAGGTCACTTTTCATCGCAGGCTGGGCCGCTGCACAGTTTTACAGGGTCATAAAAGCCCTGACAGGAGTCATAAAAGCCTCCAATTGCACTGCACAAACCCGCGGAGTATATTTTAAGGGCCCCTGAGTTTTCATTTTGCTGCTTTTATGGGAACTCATAAAAGCCTCGATGAGCACAAGCCCTGATTGGCTCCTCAGCACGGAGGTAGTTAAAATTACAGCCGACGACAAATTGTTCCAGTCTAAATAAATCAGGGGTTTGCATGGAATATGGGAGAGGAGCCCCGCTCCCCCTTCCCGCGTGTGCTCCGCGGGGATTTGTCCCTGGTGGGCACCACCCCTGGTGCTCTGCTGCCCTCAGGGACACGTCCTGGCTGTCCTGCGGCCGGACACGGAGCGTCCTGCTGAGCCCTGTGCTGCTCTGGCCTCCCCCAGTTCTGCTGCATCGCTCGCCCTGCGTTATGCACACGCACGCGCCATCCCCGCTCCCACCCAACGCTGCCCCGCAGCCCTTCTGCTCCCTCCCAGCCCCAGCTCTCCAGTCATTCCGTGGTGATTCATGTCCCAGACCGAGCCCCCCGTGGCACTACAGGGCTGTCCCTGCTTTTTAGTGCACAAACAGATGTTCGGCTGGCTGTCACTGAGGCAGAGACAGCCCCCTGTGCATGGCAGTGGTTGTGACCGGAGGGGCTTGGCAGCGTTTTTGGGCTGCGTTATATTTCTAGTGAGCAATGTCAGCTTGTCAAGAGGGAAGTATTTCACAGAAATAGCTTGTTGTGGTGTTTATTTTTAACATCACCTAGCTAGGCGGAAATAAATAAGAGTGGTTGAAATTCAAATGCGATGTTTGGAAACTACAGAATCAGACCTCTGGGTGTGGTGTGACCTGAAAATGGGATGAGTTCCCACTGGGAACGTGGGGATGTTTCTTGGTTCTGGCAGTATCACCTGGCCAGCTGTTGTGATGGCGAGAGGGATGTGGTGAAGGTCAGTGCCGCGGGAGGGAGGAGGCAGAGCAGGTGCTGTGGAATGGCTGCAGCAGCAAGTGGAGCATCTGGGTCGGTGATGGACATTTCCTCGGTCAGTGAATAATATCCCCTGATGGATTGTCCTGCTGTCTGCACCGAGCCGGGATGGTGAGGGCAGGTTTTGGGTGCTGGGTGTGCACCGTGCTGCTCTCCCCGAGCCCTCCCCTGCCTCTCATTCCCATTGGGATATTTCTACCTTTTCCCTGAGCCGGTCCTCACCACGGGGAGGAAAACTCCCCACCAGTGCCCTCTCCATTGCTGTGCCCTCCCGTTTGCTGGCCCCGTGCCCAGGGCACTGCCCATCGTGGCAGGACCTGCAGGAGCTGTGCCGGCTCCCAGGGCTCGGACGAGCAAAGCCGAGCCCGAGGACCAGGCTCAGGCCCCGTGGCCCCTCAGAAAGGGACTGGCCAAGTCTCAGCTGTGTGACCTTCCAGCCTGGGATCTGCTTGTCACAGCTTGGGAAAGAAAGGGAGCGATCAGAAAGGTTCTCTTTGCTCTGTGAAGATAAATGTGTCTTATTTCTGTCTTGCTGTAGCTTTATATAGTAATTATATCAACTACAGCTGATCAAAGCATTTGTTAAAGAGAAAACTATCTCTCCTTTGCTTTTGTTACTGTTTGCAGCCAATTTGACAGGCTTTATATCTCTGACTACATTTTCTCTTATTTTCCACGCTTGATTTCTCTTTTTCTCTTCCTTCCCCCTTGTTGGCACCTGGCACATAGATGTATCTCCCTCCCCTCCTCCCCTTCCCCTTCCCCCTCTCTCCATCTGGCTTAATAAAAATGTTTTTTAAGCCATCCCAGGGACTCTGGAGCAGCAGCAGTCGTGTGAGTGCTCAATCTACCTGTGCCTCGTGTTCTGGCAGAGGTGGGAGCGGGGAGTGGGGTGGCTCACCCAGGCAGGAGAGCGCCCGGAGCGGCTCCCCGAGCTCCTCACCTCCCCTGGTTTTCTGTTTTGTGCCGTTATTGTTTCTTCAGGTGTTTGTGAGGGTTTAACCTCTCATCTCAGGGTTTTTCATGAGACTGGCACAAATGGACTGACCTTTTGTCCGAGCCATATCCACAAATCCCAGAAAAGCGCATCCTTGCTGATGTTTTAATATTAATTTTTTTTAGGATTCCTTCTTTTCTTGTTGACTTTTCATCTTTCTTTAATCTCATTTAAAACCTCTCTCTCCTCCAGTGTCTGTACTCCTTTCTCTCTCTCTCTCTGTTATTGGCTTTATGGCCAAATGTTTTAATTTATTTGCCATACAATATCCCTTTACCACTGTTCTGGGGATACAAATTGTTTGAAAGACGTTACAATAATATCCAGGCTTGGCACATCTGTTTGCCAGCGCGCAGCCTTTCCAGCTCAGCCGCTCGGGGACGGGTAGGAGGAGGGTATTTTCCTCTGCTCGAGCATCCGGGGAGATTAGATGTAATTACCTGGGCTAAAACTTAGCTGGGATTGGAGTTCCTAAGATAAAATGTCCCGGGAAGCCGCTCCTTCCCCAGTATCAGCACCGTGGCATCGACATCACCTGAAATGATTTGTACCCCGGTGCTGGTTAGAGATGAATTCACTCCTTGCACAGGAAAAGGCTTGGATTGATAACCGGGGGGAGAGTCGTGGGCCAAAACAGGAGTGGGAATGGGGGGATTTGTGCTGAGACTGCTGGGGCTGGCTGGGAACGCGTTGCTGGGGTGGGGTCTGGCTCCGTCCCCGCTCACAAGGGCGCCGGGCTCGTGGGGCTCCGGCGGCTTTGCGCAGAGGTCACAGCAGCAGCGGGGACGGGAGCTGTCCCTGCACCCTCTCCCAGCTGGGAACGGGGCTGCAGAGGGGAGAGGGGCGTGGTTGGGTTTGGGAAGGGTCTCCAGCGGCCTCGAGGGTGATTTATTCCTTGTTATATCATTTTATATATATATATATATATAATATCCATATTATATCATCCTGCTGATGCCTTGTTAGCTGCGAGAGCCCAGCTGCCCTGGGCTGGGCTGGGGGTAGTGCTGTTAAATCCCCTCTGTGCTTCAGGCAGGCAGCGACTGCCTCCCCCGTGGTGTTTTTAGCTCTCCTTATCAATGCGCTTCGTAACTCCTAATGTACATTGATTGCTGTCTATTCCTTTTTATTTTTGTGTTATGCTTGATTGCTGCTTTAGCAATAAGAATAGGGCTTTTAGCCAAAATTGTCTTTTTTGGATTGTGGAGTCCTGACTTTTTGGCTCTCTAATAAGTTTTGTGTTACGAGCCCACATTTCTCTGTTGACATTTTTCCTTCCAGCCAATTTCTCCCATAATTTTCCCCCGCGTTGGAAATGAGTCCTTTTGAAGCCCTGAGTATATATATTACTGATTGGGGCAAGCCTTTATTATCCATTGTGAATGTAATCAGGTCCTCATCACTAGTTTCTTGATAATCACTGAGCACCAGTTCAGTCATTAATTTCGTCTTTATCCATCATGTCTTCTTTCCACGTTATTTGCTAAATAGCTCGGACGTGATTGCGCCGCTCGGCATCTGAGCTTGTAACTCTTTGCTTTCTTAATGTGTTTACATTGTCAGGGTGATGCTGTCCCCGCTGCTCAGGTCTGGGGGATTTTACTGTGAAGGATGCTCAGCCAGCTCCAGCACAGAGGAGATGAATACTCCTTTGTCGGAGCATCACCATTGACGGTCTTTAGACCCTGAGGTTTCAATACTGCCTTGCCTGCGAGCTCTAATTTATTATCTCCCCAAATCAAGCTCCTCAGAGCTGTTTATCTTCCCCCTCATTTGCAGCGCGGTGTAGAAATTCATCCTGGTGTGTGGTTTCCCTCCGAGGTCTGTGCCTGCTCGGGTCGATCCATATGTATCCAAGAGGTCGAAGAGATCAAAAGCTCTAAAAGTGGGAAAATAAATGGATTATAGCAAAGACGGCCCAGTCGTTCCGACCACTCGGTAATGCCAATAATATCTGCTTGCTTCTTGTCAAAGAGATTTTCCAGTTCTCGCTGCCTCCGGGGAAGTCCTGCGGCATGGATGGATGGATGGATGGATGGAAGGAGGGAACGAAGGAGGGAGGAGTGGATGGAGAAGCAGAGGGTGAAGGGTGGTGTTTCATAGAATCCCAGCATGGTTCGTGTTAAAGGGACCTTGAGGTTCAGTCCCACCCCTGCCAGGGGCAGGGACACCTCCCACTGTCCCAGGGTGCTCCAAGCCCCGTCCAGCCCGGCCTTGGGCACTGCCAGGGATGGGGCAACCACAGCTCTGCCAAGAACGATTGGTTTGCTCACTGGCCAGTCTTGGCATTTGTGCCCTGCTTGTCTTTTTTGGGGTATCCTTGTTAAACTACCACCCCCTACTGATTGCAGGGGTTAATTAGCCAGGACAGAGCTTGGTCCTGCCATGCTCATAACTTCTGGTGCCCAAACCAGCTTCTGACACCTGCCCCGAGCCTCTCCCTGCTCCTGCTGCTCTGTGCGCTCAGGGAGCCCTTCGGTGCCTTTGGAGAAGGTTTTCAGAGCTCCTCTCAGTTGTGCCAGGGGGAAGCTGAGGGTGCAGGCACTGAAAACCCAAACTTGCAACTGCTGCTGATCCCTGCACCGGTGCAAAAGGAGCTGAGGGATGACAGGGGCCTCAGGGGGCAAGACACGGTGATTTGCAGGATTGAGCTGAGCCCTGGAGACACCTCTGCTGCCCTCCTCCTCCTCCTCCTCCTCCAGCCAAGTGCTCTGCTAACTTCTGTTCCCTGACAAGCTGCCATGCTCCCTCCTGGCTGCTTCTGTCTGATGCCTTCACTCGGTCTGCAGGGATTGGGCACTTAACATAGGGAATGAGACTCTCCGTGATTACATTAGGCTTGTAAAAATTGAAAAAACAAATGCGAAAGGGCTCTGAAATGTGTTTAAAGCCACAGGCTGGTTATTCAGCCATGGGGGTTTGGAACAAACATCCCCAAAAATGGTCATTTGGTACGTTTGGCTGTGCCCTGCCGGGGTGGCAGTGGCTGTCCACACTGTGGCAATCACCCTGCTTTGGGGTGGCCAGTTTTGTGTCCCCACATTGTTGTTTGGGGTGTTGGAATTTGGTCCCAGGGCAGGTAGCTGGGGGTGTTGTCACACAGCACACGAGGCACAGCAGCAGCTCTGTTTTGCTGCTTTTCTGAGCCCAGCTGGTGATGGAGTTGGCAGGATGCACTGGGAATTCTCACAGAACCCTGGAATGGTTTGGGTTGGAAGGCACCTTGTGGATCCCTTAGCTCCAAGCCCCCTGCCATGGGCAGGGATCCACCTGCTTGATCAGGTTGCCCAGGGCACGTCCAACCTGGCTTGGAGTCTTGCAGAATGCTGTTGTGTTGCCACTTGGACCAAATTTCAATTAATTCAAACTAATTTAACCGAAACGTGGAGCTGTAAGTGGTGGGTACGGAGATCCTCAGCCCCATCAGGGATCAGCAGAGAGCACCTCCAGGAGGAATTCATGCCAGCCTGTGCCTGATGCTCAGGAGAATTAGGAGGACTTGTGCTGCAGGACAACCTTAGGCTGACAATCGCACCAGGAGGATGAATTTGGGAGGCAGTGGATGCCACGGGCTGGTGGCTGCACGAGAGGTACAGAGCTCAGTGCCCTGCCTGCTAAAGCAGCAGCCTGGGTGCTCGCAGTCTGTTGGAGTCCAGGGCGTCCCTCTGGCTGCCCTGGGGGGTCTGGGACCTCGACAGGAGGGTCCGAGACCCTGGCACAGAGCCCAAAACAGAACCGTGTTTGACGTCAGCCCATGGGAAAAATTGCCAACGTTACGAGAAGAATTACAAGCTACCAAAGTGTGAAATAGATAGTAGTATAATTTATCACTGGGTGAAAAACATAGAATTTGGGTTTTTAGAATGGGGTTTGAGAAGGTCAAGATGGAGGAATTAGGGCAGTGTCCCTTGTCCCTTCTTCTTTCTTCTCTCTCCTCCATCTTCTGCTGTGACGGTGGCACGTAGACATTGGTGTAGGTAGACACGACATTTTTTTAATTAATTGGTATAGATTTATAAATAAAGACACATTTAGGAAGGTGGTTGGGTCGCTGGACCCCTAGAAAAGGTACGGGACGTCCCAGCCTGGGGACAGTTCGTGGGGGTTCCCAGACTGTGAGCAGCTCCGCAGCCGTCCAGCGGTGGTGGCTGATAACAGGCTCTGAGATAAGAAAGAATAAACATCACTGAAACCTGAACTCGTGAGCTCCATTTTTCTTTAGGCTCTGAGACTGGACTTTGGGAAGAAAAAGACTAAAATGGACAGGTGTCCGGGCCATCAGCCCGTGACATCAGTCCATCCAAAACTAAGCACCAAATGGGTTTTAAAATACTGGATCGTGTCCTTCTCCCTTCTAATGCACATCTCATCCGTCGGTCACCTCTCCTCGTTCTCGCTCGTAGTTTCAACTCTCCTTTCTCCAGAGGCATCAGCCCCTCTGGATAATGTGCCCTGACAGCTCCTTTTAGCAAAGCTTTCAGCCTCGGTGTGCAGGGCTCTGTGGAAATGGGACAGAACCCACCTGGTAAATGCTTCTATGGGCTGAAAACAAACTGCACTGAGCACCCAGCCCAGGCACCTTCTGCAGTTCCCAAAGCCAAGCAAAACCTCGAGGGGCTTAAAAACGAGCCCTGGCTGAGCTTTGGGGTTTTTCTCCTGTTTTCCTCCACAGCTGTGAGAAATGAAAGGATGTGGGAGATTCTTTTACCAAGAGAAGGTGGAAGGGAAGTGCGAAGGCGTCCGCTGGGGCTCGTTCCTCAGTCCATCCCAAGCCCCTCAGCCCTTCCGGAGCAGGGAAAGGGGTGGGAGAGCTGGGAGCCCCTCGTGCCCCTGGCACAGGCAGGGATGCAGTGCCAGGACAAGGCGCCCGTGCTCAGTTCCGGCCGTGCCTCCAGGATTCCTGGAGTGCGTCTCAGCTTTACCAAATCCCCATCATTTCTGAGAAGATTAAAGCCGCGCTTTCAAAAATCCTGGTTTTTTGAGAGTTTCTTTGCTTCCCACCCCCTTCCTACGTTCTCTCCCCTCCACCCCCCTGCTCATCCACTGCTCCTTGCTGCCATCCATCTCTTCCCTGCACACACGTGGAGAGGGTCCTTTCTGTTATCCAGGCCTGGGGAGCTTCTTTTTATTCTAATTAGGAATGAGTGAAGGCAACACAGTGGTAAGTGAGGGGCAGCATCCGGCTGTGGGGTGCCGGCTCCTGCCCGTGCTGCTGGAGAAGGAGCTGGATGTGTTCCATTTCTTTGTGTGCTGTACAATTTCTTCTATTGTTTTAGGATCATATAATTTACTTTGTTTTAAATACAAGGGCTGCATAAACCGCCATCTGTATTATTTTGTGGACCCTGACATAAATTTCCATTATGGTGCTTATTAAAATGTCTCTTTAATGCTCAGAACATCGACAGCGCTTAGCAAATGTGTGGTTTTTTCCCCACTGCCTTGTGAATTGACTGGATTTATCCCTGCCAGGAGTCTTTTGGAGAGTGATGCTCAGGGGGAGGGAGAGGTTTTTTCATCTCATCCTGTTCAGTGAAGCTTGTGCCCCTCACAGGGGCTCCCAGGCCACCTCAGCGTGAGTAAGTAGAGGGCAGCAAGTCCTGCTGGGACAAGGCAGCCATGAAATGCGCCAGGATTAAAAACTGGAAAAGCTTTTATGAAATATGTGCGTCTCTTTCTTTTTACCCTGCCCCCAAAATCCAAATATTTCCTGCAAGTGCTGCTGTTTTATCAGAGCAGGGCTTTTCCTAGAAGAGATCTTTTTTATTCTGCTCAGTGTTTGTGCAGTGTCTAGCCAGGCAAAGACCCCGTTCTCTATGTGTTCCTAGGCATCCTTCTAATAACCGTGGTTAATAATGAATGACAACCATTAAATCACTTTAAATATGTACGAGCAGCACGATGGAGACCCTTGTTTCCCGGCACTGGTAATGCCAGTCAGGTGTGGATAAGCACGTTGCTCTCTTGTGCCACGGCCACAAAAGGGGGGACCCTGTAGAGAACGGGGGTAATTTGCCTGGTTGTTGCTTTATTTAGCGGTAATGCCTGGAAATGGAATCAGGAGAGACATTCCCACGTCGGCTCCGGGGCTCCGGGGGCATCAGTTCATGGTGGCGCGGCAGAGATTATGTGAGGCGGCAGCTGCTCTCCTTCGTGAGCTTCAGGAGGGTAAAGCCCGTTTTGTGGCAGCTTGATTCCTGCAGGCAGAAATAATCCAGATTAGAGGGACCTGCTGTGCCTGTGGGAGCTGGTGAGCAGGCAGCCAGGAAAGTCTCTGTGCCCGGAAACTGGGTGTGTGATCAGGGGCCACATCTGTCCGTAGGTACAGACACAGAGTGTGTCCCTTCCACAGGCCCCATCTCCCGCCCTGCTGCTGGACCATCTCCTCCGGCAGCACCCAAGGGATGCTTTAGCCCTCTCTGCTTGAGTCTGTGTCACCTCTGCCTCTGCCATCATCTGGTGTTCTGCCTGTATCCCACAAACCTGCCCTGATGGCATCAGGACGAGGGACAGGTTTGGGCAGAGCTGTCAAGACCCCGCCAAGGTTCACGCAGCCGAGGGGGACACGTGTCCTGCTTCTTCTCGCCCAGCGTGGTTGGGCTGCCATCCCCACCAGGTGGGATGAGGTGCCCCCCAACCCTCTCCGAGCTCGCTGCGCCCCTCACAGAAGGCAGCCCAAAGGGGATTGAACACTCCCTGTTGGGCCCACATCAGCACAAGCAGGAGCAGGATTTGTTCCTCTCTGCTGCCCCTCACGAGGCTGAAGCCAGCTCTGGGATTTTCCAGTGCCCTGCACGCTATCTGTCCCTCTCCTGTCACCACGCTCGCTTGGTCCCAGCATCCCCCTGAAATTCAAAGGAGCCTTTGGAAGATGTGGATGGTCTCCAGATGTTTAACTCGCAGTGGCTTTGGAGGTGTCTCCGTGCCAGGCGTGCCCTGGGGAATCGTGGAATGACTGCACAGGGCCGGAGATGGCAACCAGGAGCTGTTTCTGGCTGCTCAGTGGAGTAGAATGACATGAAAAGCCTGTCCCGCTGTGACAAATTCCCCTGGTCATCATCCCTGACCTGCTGAAGTGGGGCAGGAGGAGGAATGCTGAAGCGTGCTTGGGAAGTGGGGAGGGAAGGGCACAAGTGTGGAAGAGGAGTGGATAAATTATTTAAGATACGATCATTAGAGCAACGGGAGGGAGGAAAAAGTAAATTTTATTGCCTTTTGCTTTGCTTGCAGTATTGAAAATGGGGGGGAAAATCATTTGGGATCAAGCTGGAATTCAACCTTAGTAACTGATGGCTGAAGGGAAATAGGGGAATTGATGCTGGGTTGACTGTTCCTCATTCAGTGAGAGCTGAGAAAAGCTTTGCTCGAGTCTTTTCATAGTGAGACAGGCCAGAAGGCCAAGGGAGCAGCAGAATCCCTTGGGATTGTGCCCGGAGAGGGCAGTTCCTGCTGCTGTTCTTGGTCTGGAAAACCAGAGAGAGGAGAAGAGCAAGCTCTTACTGCCTCTCCTTTGGGTGGCACCTCAGGCTTTGCACGGATAAGCGCCACAGGGTTTGGGCACCATCCCGAGGCATCCCCACTCCCCCGGGATGTGGTTTGGCAGGGCAGGCACTCCATCCCTGCTCTGCTGGTGGTGGGCTTCCCTTTCTTGTGTCAGTCAGCAGCTGGGCTGGCTGCACTTGGCTCCTCCTTCCTTCTCCCAGGCTGTGGTGGCAATGTCCTGGTGAGAACTGTGTCCCTTTTCTGGGATGAAGCTGCTCCTGCCTCCTGAGTAGGACGTGATGCTTCTTCCCAAGCCCTGGCAGAGGTGATGCTGCAGGCTCTGGACAAGTGCTTTTATAGTCTTTTAAGGTTTCCAGAGCCACTCTTGGAGGGCCGTTAAGACCTTCGGCTGGTGATAATTGGATTTGTAAGACAGTGCAACATGTGATAAAGTGCTCCTGTTGGACAGGATCCCAGTTTTCTCCTATCATTCCTATTAATGTGATAAATGTCGCTGTCTCAGCTGATAGGGCCGTGTTGGATAATAAGATTGGAATCAGCTTTGATTTCTCCAGCTCAGTTCTGCATCACGGCTCAGCAGGAGCAGGCAGGAGAGACCTGGCCGAGGTGCCCATGCCTGGGGTGGGGGTCTGTGTCCCTTCACTCCACACTGATTCCTGGCTGGCAGGGCAGGAGAAGAGGAGATGGACCCAAGGCAGCAGCTGCAAGCCTTCAAACCCCTCAGCACGGAGTGGGTGAGGAACGTGGCCTTGGAGGAGCTGGAGCAGAGACTTGGATGTGTCAGGCAGTGAAACCTCTCCTAATTAAAGCTGATAGCAAACAAATGCGGCAGTGGGAGGACAGCTGGGAAGCACAAGTCCAATTTGGAACTGAGCAGCTGTGAAATTGGACCCACTGACCACAGCTGGGGCTGGAGGAGGAGTGAAATCAGGACTGGGAGAAAACCATGATGCCTATAGCTGGTCTTATGGCTCCCTGCATGTCTTGAGGTACCACGGCCTGTAGGACATCCCGCTCTGCTGCTTGGGAGTTACGGAGCTGTGCAGGGCCTGGACCATGGATGAGTGGCACTTTGGCAGCCCAGCGTGCCCCATCTTCTCTGCCGTGGTGGTGGTAGCTGGAATCAACAAAATCTTTCCTTTCCTCCAAGACATTGAGCTGAGGCAGAGAAAGGGGGACAGGGTGAGGTTTTTCCATGTCCCGCCTCCGGTATGTTGCAGAATTAATGGTTGCTCTCCATGTGCATAGATGAGAGGTGTCTTTTAAAATCCAGCAGTCTCCTAAGCTGGAGATTTTTTCCCCCATCCTTCTCTTTGTGTCTCTGACACGGTGGTGGTCCCGAGGGGTCCAAGGCTAGCTCAGGACCCCGGGAGCAGCACGTGTCAAGAGAACCTAGGTAAAAGAAAGAAAGGTGCTCTTCTCTTCGGGATATCGTCCTTAGGTCTTTATTTGGTGGATCCAAGAAGTGAAGAGGACGGGGCCGTGGGAGCCCCTTTTCGACCCCCCTGTGAGGAAGGGGAGGGGGCAAAGCCCGTCACCAATAGGGCACAGCTTACATGGGGAGAAGAGGCAGGGCCCAGGTGAAGGTGTTTGGTTTCAGGGGTTACAACACCACCTCGGGCGAGAGACAAGCCCAGACTTGTACAACACAGCAATCCCAGTGCAAAACCCATCAATAACGTATCAATACCCTAACCACATCTGTGCAATACAACATGTCTCTCCATGTCATTCCTCTGAAGATGTGCTGTGCTTCACTGGTTCCTTGGGAATGGGCCGCGTGTGCTGGGGAGGATGCTGCTGCAGCAGCGGGCCGGCGTGGGTGAGCAGTAAAGAGTTGTGACATCCTGCTCGTGGCTTTTCGTAGGACTTGTGCTTTTTCTCGCTAAACAAATGCCGAATGAAGCCGCCCTCCTCCTCGAGGGTGGTTTGAAGAGGCAGCTGGAGGCACCAGCCTTTGAAATTAGGCGGCGAGCGGAGCCGCTGTCTCTTTCTGCTTGGTATTTTGTGCAAGATGAGGGCAGCAGGAGGAGAGTGCTGTGTCCAGCCTCCTGCCTGCCCCTTGCAGAGCGCTCAGCCCTGCTGCCAGCTCTGGCCGGGGCCAGGGAGCTGCTCTCGAGCCCTAAAACATTTCTGGGGTTGGTGTGGAGGGAGGCGGTGGCCAGAGAAAATCATTAAGCACCCCCTGTGTTTAAAGTTGGACTTTGCCAGCTGCGCAAGCAGAAATTGCAGCACCGCGAGGCTGCTGCAGGGATCATCCCAGCGTTATTATCCTCAGGTCCCCTTCCTCGGGGAGCAGCTGCACTCAAAGGGAAAGAGGAGCACACACTGTTCCAAGAGCCAGGCAAAGTACCCTGGGCCTGCTGAGCCCCGCGCTGGTAAATGTTATTTCCCATCTTCATTGACTTCCCGGCGTGTCCTTTCCACTGGCTCTGATTGCTGCCTCTCCCACTCTGGGAAGCTGGGCTTTGTCCTTTTCCGTGATTGCTTTGATCTATACAACAAAAAAAACCAACAAAATGGGGGGAGGCCAGCAGGCAGCAATGAAGAAAATCAAAATTAAGGAGAAAAAGTATTCATAAATAAATATTTCCAAGCCCTGAATGATCTGCCCTGTTTGTGCCATCCGCAGCTTGGAAGCGAAGTATTTGAGTGCTTGATCTGAAGCTGAGCAGGGTTGGGGAGGATGCAAAGAGCAAGAACTGCAGCAAACTGGCCCTGCTCTGGGGTTTGGGAGGTGAACTGTGCCTGGAGGATTTGCTTTAGTGTTGGGAGAGATCTGGTGAGTCTTGCAAAGGCCCCCAGAGCTGCTGGGGAGAACGGGGACGTTGGGGATTGGGCAGCATCAGCACGGCCTGATGTGCATTAGGTGGGAGCTAAAAGACTGAGAGAGGAAGCTTTACCTCCTCCTCCTTATCTTGTGGAAGGTGGATACAGATCCTGGACATCCAGCGCTTCCCACGCTCCCGCTCCGTCACAGCAGGGCAGCCAGAAGGATTTGGAGGTTGGATGTGTGTAGCGCTTTTCTTGGCTGTGGTTTTGCATTGTCCAAGGATGTTTAGGTTGGATTTCAGGGAAAAGACTCTTCCCCCAGAGGGTGCTGGCACTGCCCAGGCTCCCCAGGGAATGGGCACGGCCCCGAGGCTGCCAGAGCTCCAGGGGCGTTGGGACACCGCTCCCAGGGATGCCCAGGGTGGGGTTGTTGGGGGGTCTGTGCAGGGCCAGGAGCTGGATGTGGTGATCCCTGTAGGTCCTTCCAACTCTGTTTCTGTGATTCTCTGCTTGGACCAGGGACTGCCTCATTCTGTGGCCAAGCAGAACCGACCCCGGGTCTCTTACCATGCCAGGGTCTTATCTCTGCCGTGCTTGCTCACTGCTGTCAGCTGTGGCAGCTTCTGCATGGGGAAGGTGTCAAATATACCCCAAAAATGTGCTCCGCAAGGATGAGAGATCCCAGAGCAGAATCACAAAGCAGCTGCAGCCTTATTACACCTGGCCTCGTACGCGGCGGGTCCATCATCGCCTTGTCGGGACTCTGACACGTGGTGCAGCACAGAAATCCTGCTGGGTATAATCCGCGTTGGACAAGCCCGCGATGCTGCCCCGCTCTGCCTGCGAGGTGGGATCAGCAGAGGTGGCACAAGGCAGCGTTTTCCAGCTGCTCCAGAAAGGCTGGGCAGAGGAGGGATGCTCAGGGGCCGTGAGCCCCCTCTGCCAGATGTTTGCCAGTGGTTGCTCCCCCCCATCATCATTAGCACTGAATTCCCTGCACCCTCTTGCTGTGTTTCCAAGGCTGCACAAGCCCAGCTGCGTGTGCATCGCCAGCTTGGTGGCCTGACCCTCAGCCATCCCCCGTTTTAACTTTTCTGGGCTCTGGTGTGTTTTATTGCAGCCCTGGAGCAAAGGAGTGCTCCTTCATGTAGCACTTTATGTGCCACAGTGCAGTCTTTTTTATTATTATTATTATTAAACGTTGTTTTTTCTTTTAATCTGGAGAGAACGGATATTTATAATTTACCACCTAGGGCTTGGTAATTAATATTTGTGTAGAGCTCTCAGCGATGTCTTGGATGTGAAATGTATTATATAAATAAAGACCGTCTTGCAAGCGGCAGGGGAAGAGGGGAATTAAATAAAAGCCACATTTCTGCGATGTTCATGGGAGTAGGTGAAGCTGGGAAGGGATTCAGGATGGATCCCAGCCCCAAAAGGGCTGTGGTAATCGTCACCTGGGGCGCTGCGTGCGTAGGTCAGGGGCTCCTGGCGATCCGAGGCTGCTCAGCGCTCGTGCAGTGAATTTGTGCTCCCACACCAGCAGAGCAGGAAATGCGATGCACTCGCAGGAAACTGTATGGAAAAACTGGGGATTAAACGGGCTGTGGGGATGGAGCCGGGGTGGAGGTGCTGCTGCGAGGGGACCGTCACCACCCGGCTGCTCCTGGGATCAGAGGGTCCCTCGTCCCCATCCCCTCATCCCTCCGAGCTGCAGAGGGGCACAAGAGGAACTGGGGAGGAGCCAGGAGCACCCCTCAGGCTCAGTCACAGGGCTGTGAACCCCGCTGTCCGTAGGAAATCTGCCCTCAATTTCTCAGGTCAAATTGTCCTGGCGGCACCAGGGGTGAGGATGAAGGAGAAAATCCCACTGCCCTCTGTGGGGTCACCAGCCCCGGGAGGTTTTTTGTATTAGAATCCCAGAATGGTTTGGGTTGGAATGGATTTAAAGCCCACCTCATTCCATCCTCTGCCGTGGGAACACCCCCCTGGACCAGGCTGCTCCAAGCCCCGTCCAGCCTGGCCTTGACTGACCCCTTTTGGGAGGCATTCGGGATCACTGATGCCTACACGTGGTTAAAATCCTTCCCAGCAAACTCTGCCTATTCAGAATTTAACAGAAATCCATGAAAAAAACCTGAAAAAAAGGGAGATAGTTGCGAACCCCTCCCCAATACCCCGCGTGTCTCTGCAGGCAGGAGCCGCTCAGAGCTGTGCTTAAAAAATCCCATCTGCTGCATCCCATCACAGGTTTTCATGGTCATGATAATTTCCCTGGAAAAAGGAGGTCTGGGTTGACTGGAATTATTACTGAACTGAGCTCAAACCACCAATTTTGGGTTAGGGAAAGGAAAAAATCCTCTAGGAAACTCGTTTCATTTTCCAGAAAAATATTTGGATTTTGGTTTCAATTACTGTTTTCAGGAGGTTTGTTTTGCTAAATGTAACAAACTGTGGTTATTAAGGTCAGAGAAACCTGCTACCTAAACTAGAGAACACCTGACAATGAAACAAAACCTTTATTTTCTGGTTGAACAAAATATTTAATTTGACTCAAACAATTTTTCACCTGATTTTTCACTTTTGTCACAAAATCAATTTCCTGCATAGCTCTGTTCTCCCACGCTGCTGGCATTGTGGAGTCAGGGAATCTTTTCCCTTTCCTTTCTTTGTATTATTTTCTCCTTTCCCTCCCTTCCTTGTTTCTTCTCTTTTTTCCTTTTCTCTTTTTCCTTTTTGTTTGAATATTTTCTCTTTTCCTCTTGTCCGACTTTTTTCTTTTCCCCTTCTTTTCCTCGCTCCTCCTTTCTTTCCCTTCCCCCCTTTCTTTCCCTTTCCCCAGCTTTCTTCCCCTTTCCCACCTTTCCTCTTTCCTTCTACCTCTTTCTTTTCTCTTGCCCTCCTTTCACCTCCCCACCCATCCCTTTTCCCCCTTTTTCTTCTTCCCCCTCCCTGCCTTTCTCTTCCTCTTCTCCTCTTCTTTCCCTTCCCCCTTCTTTCTTCCCCCCATTTCTTTCCTTATCCTCTTTCTTTCCTTTCTTCCCTTTTGCCCCCTTCTTCCCCTTCCCTGCCCTTCCCTTTCCCTCTTCTTTCCCTTCCCCCTTCTTTCTTTTTTCCTCCCTTTCTTTCCTTTCCCCCTTCTTTCCCTCTTTCCCCTTTTCTTCTCCTTCCCCTCTTTATTCCCCTCTCCGCTCCTCTTTCGCCCTTCTCCCNTGGTTATTAAGGTCAGAGAAACCTGCTACCTAAACTAGAGAACACCTGACAATGAAACAAAACCTTTATTTTCTGGTTGAACAAAATATTTAATTTGACTCAAACAATTTTTCACCTGATTTTTCACTTTTGTCACAAAATCAATTTCCTGCATAGCTCTGTTCTCCCACGCTGCCGGCATTGTGGAGTCAGGGAATCTTTCCCTTTCCTTTCTTTGTATTATTTTCTCCTTTCCCTCCCTTCCTTGTTTCTTCTCTTTTTTCCTTTTCTCTTTTTCCTTTTTGTTTGAATATTTTCTCTTTTCCTCTTGTCCGACTTTTTTCTTTTCCCCTTCTTTTCCTCGCTCCTCCTTTCTTTCCCTTCCCCCCTTTCTTTCCCTTTCCCCAGCTTTCTTCCCCTTTCCCACCTTTCCTCTTTCCTTCTACCTCTTTCTTTTCTCTTGCCCTCCTTTCACCTCCCCACCCATCCCTTTTCCCCCTTTTTCTTCTTCCCCCTCCCTGCCTTTCTCTTCCTCTTCTCCTCTTCTTTCCCTTCCCCCTTCTTTCTTCCCCCCATTTCTTTCCTTATCCTCTTTCTTTCCTTTCTTCCCTTTTGCCCCCTTCTTCCCCTTCCCTGCCCTTCCCTTTCCC
>WEIT01030239.1:343457-430655 GCA_013389985.1 Dryoscopus gambensis
GGCGGACAATGCTGTAGAAAAAAAAAAAAAAAAAAAAAAAAATTTAAAAAATTATTTTTTTAATGAAGTTGATAAGCCTGGGTTGTCAGAGCAGAGCGTGCCCTTAGCCAGTGACCTTGGTGTTATCAGCGCTGTCAGAGATCTTTATTGCTTCCATCCCGCTCGCCGGGGATGGAGTTTCCCTTGTGCTGGTGGCGTGGCTCCTGGAGACGTGACTCGTCTGGGGAGGGGACAAAGCCCCGGGCAGGGATTTGGGAGTGAGGTTTGCAGCTCTCCCGCACAGTCCGGGGCTGCAGCTGCGCCCTCCTGAGTCCCCCAGGCAATCCCAGCTCTGTGTCTGGCAGAGCTCCTTCCCTTCATCCACGGTGGAAGGGGACAAGATGAGGTCAGCTGGACCAGTGTCCCCTAAGGACAGAGGAGGGGCAGAAGGATGGAGGCCTCAGTGGGAGGAGGCTGACGGCACAGCAATGTGTCTCGGCCTCGCGTTTTTCCCAGCCCCCCAGTTTTCCTTGTGGGAACTGGCTCCCGGCTTTCCTGCCTAAAGAAGGCAACGATTTGTCAAGCAAAAGGCAAAGAAAGCGGCAGTGATGGGAAGACAAAAGGGAACATTAAAAACCACCCGGCTCTTCCAGAAGAAAGCAGCGTGGGCTAAAGAAGGACCCTTGGAAAATATAAGGCATGAGTCCGAAGGAAGGAAAAGGGGAGCATGCCAAATTCCCCTCTAATCCCTTCGACTACGGCCAGATATAATGGGTTGCCAGACTTTTCCCTGGGCTTGTTTTGCTTTGGGCCGGAGATTTTTACAAACTCTGGCATGTTGGGAATTTTAATCAGGGCCAGGGCCTTGTTCGTGGTGATGTTTATAAATGTGAATGGAGGAGAAAGTCCAGATTTTGCCCTTCAAAAAAAAAAAAATCAAAAAAACAACAACAGCAACAAAAAAGCAAACCAGAAAAAAAAAAAAATAAAGAGGGAAGCTTACAAGCTGTTCCCATCCTCGTTCTGTCCCGGCTGATGGAAAATCACCAGCACTTGCCTCATGTAAATGGCACTTTATCCACTGGAAATGTGAATGCTGTCACCAGTGCCCAGGTCTGTCAGGCTTATCAGCTGAGCCCGTGAGACGGAGAGATGCACCCAGTCCTGCTCATGCCAGGAGAGAGAGAGATAATAACATTTGGAGGGGAGAAAAGGCAGCCAGGCTGACGGACACGAATTAAGGTGCCCTCGGAAGTCCATTGCTTATTCACTCCTGGTTTCATATTCAGGGAATGGTGTTTGCTCTCCCCTTAGTTTTCTCTCTTCCTTTCATGCTTTTGAAGGGCCAACCCAGCAGAATTAATTCCCTTCTCCCCTCGCTCCCGTCTCCGCATGGGTCGTTCCTCATTTGCACCTGGAATAAGCTCTGGCAGATCTACTTTTGGGGGCTTTGGGTGCTGAGAAGAAGAGGGATTTGGGGGTTTTCAGGCAGAACAAGGAGCGGTGTGGGAGCAAGGAATGCCCAAGGAGGCATCTGCCATGGGTGACGTGAATCGTCCTCCAGAAGCGCGGCTCGGGCAGAGGTGTTTGTGCTTGATATCTGGGAAGGAGGGATTGCAGCAGGAATCTGCTGAGGGAGGCACCACCGAGGGCTGGGAAGTCAGCGCCAGGGAAGAAGGGTGGAAAGAGGCTCCAGCGATGACTTTGAAGATGTTTTGGGGTTAGGGAGATGTTTTCCCAGCCCTAAAAGAGGGTCTGTGGGAAGAAGGGGAGCCTGGAGATGGCTCCTTATCGAACAGGGCAGCTGGGCAATGAAGCTAAAAATAAAATAAGGTGCAAAAGTCGGTTTTGTGGGAACTAATCATCAACTTGGCATCAATGCATGGAGAAAGATTTCCCCTCTCCTGGGAAAAGAACCACCCGGAGGAAGGGACTGTCCCTGTGCAGCTCTCCGGGAGAGCCGTGGGATCCCTCCTTCAGCAGCCCCAGCCTCGGAGGGATTATTAATGCAGAGCAGAGCTGTGTTCCATACGTATGATCCCGAAATACCTGCTTCCAGAGCGAGCCCCGGGCACGAGCGCCATCGTGTAATGAGTTAAACTGCTTGTTCGCAGTTCCACTAAAAGCAAATGGACTGGGAATTTGTTTTAAAAAACTGGACGGAGCTTTATCGGCCAATTAATCAGGATGTATAATGGATAAATTAAAGGGCAGAGTCAAGCGAGGCTGCCAAATAAAAACCAATAAAGTGCAATCTGCAAATGGACATGACATTATGGGATGCTGAACAACAGCAGCGGGGGGAGGATCAGAGCACAGCCTTGGGCTCCCCAGGTCCCCTTGGCTTCCCAGACCGTATCTTGGAGGAAAACCCATCCTGCGTGGGTTGTTGTGGTTCACAGCAGGAGAAGTGTTGCTGCTTGAGGAGCATCGCCATTCCTCCTTTAAACTGGAAGTTGGACGAGCCACAGGCTGGGTTGAAGGTGGCTGGAGAGTTGGGAACTTCAGAAATTCAGATTTGTTGTGGGCCACCCCAAGGGGTGAATTTTGCAGCACCCACGGGAGCCTCTTTTTTGCCTTTTCTATCGACATTGCTGGAAATAGCAACGTTCGGGATCCCTGGATATTACAATAACTGCTCCACTGCTTTTATGGGCAAAGGCCTTCCAAAGGAGCACCGGCAGGGGGCTAAAAGGAAGCGCTGGCAGTGGCAGGGATGAGTTGGAAGGGCTCATTTCCTCCCAAGCTGTGCAAACTCGGCGCAGTTGATCAGACCCTGGAGGAGCCGCGCGCGGCTCCCTCGGCAGCACCGACCCCTCCGGCTGCGAGCGGCCCCGGGGAGGCTTCAGGAGCAGCAGCTTGGCAGATTTATGACCCTTCTCCCTACACGCCACCACTGATGGGGAATTTTGTCCCCAGCCAATAAACCCAGGTAGTAAAGTGACTTTGCAGGAAGGGTTGGGGGGCTCAGCAGCAGGAAGGGGGGTGCTCAGCTCCAGGATGAGCTCCTGGCTGTGCTCACACTCCATGGCCGAGCTGTAGCTGTCCTTTAGGTTTAAAAAATAAATTAATTTGCTTGGTGCCTGCCATGCCCGTCCTGCTTCCTTTGGCTTCTGTGTGACGCCAGTTATGAAATCAGGCTGCCGGCGCACTGGGAGCTCTCCTCTCCAGGTGACTGGGGCTCTGTTGGGCTCCCTGGGAAAATGAGGCGGCATCTGCTTCTCCAGCACTGGGTATCATGTCACAGCTCCAGCTGGGGCCTCTTCCAGGTCGCTTGGCACATCAAAAGTGTTTGATGCATCCTCTGAAGGGATGGCAGAGGTGTGAACCTGTCAGGGAGCAAAGCCACAAATAACCAGAAATAGAGTTTTAGTTTATTTTTCGATTTTTTTGGTAAGCAAAAGTGTGGAAAAAAAACCCCCAAACAAAAAAACCCCTTCTTTTGGGTCCTTGCTAGAACAAAACCAGCAGGGTAACAGCACCATAAGGGCACTGTAGGCAAGGAGGGAAGGACTTTTTAATGATACTGAGCAATATTTAGTTGATTGGAAGGCAGACCTGATGGAGAGGTGTTTGGAACACAGGCCATGCCTTTTCCTTGGGAGCTTTGGATGCCAGACCAATCCCGCCGTGCGTGTTCTGCAGCGTTGCTCCCCGTGGAGAAACTTCCATAAGGAAATCTCCTAGTTGAGAGACGAGGCCAGATCCTGACGAGCATATTGTTTGTGAGCAAACACCGACAGCTCGCTCCTCAGCTGCTGCAGACACGGCCATGTGGCGGCTTCCCCCCAGCTCCTGCTCCTCTTTGTGTTACCAGCTCGGAACGTGTTGCTCCTGGCGGTGCGTTAGGGATCGCGGCAGGGCTGTGTCTGGGGGGAGCTGGTGGAGCTGAGGGTCAGCTCCACGAAGACTTGCCCCACTTCCCTGACTCCCATGTCTTTGAAAATCCCTCTGGGTGCCTGCCTGCTTTTCCAGGGCCTTCAACCTCTGTCTCCTTTCTCGGTCTTGTCCCCAAAACTGCAGGGAGTTTAAGCTAAGCAGGGGTTTCATTGGGTGTGTGGGACCCAGACTTGCCCTCACCGGCATGGATAAACACTCCTTGTTCCCTAGCTGGGGATCAGGGGCTGAGTGTTGTCTCAGTAAGGAGATTGGGATTAGGTTTGGGGGCTGCTTTGTCCATCAGAGAGTCTTGGAGCTGAGGAGAAGCGGAGGGCAGCGCGCTGTCCCTCTGTTCCCCCGCCTCAGCCGTCCCCATCGTCCTTTTGAGGCTGTGGCGTCACAGCTTTGGGGGAATCGCAGGGTGAGGAGGGAGCTGGGCTGCCTTTGGCATTGCAGCAGGAAAAGGAGCTGGCGTCGGTGTCCTGCAGAAACATGGTCTGAGCGGCAGCGCCTTGTCTCCCTGTTCCTGCTGGAGGGCTGCAAAGACGTTTCTAAGTGTCCCTAAAAAGCCTCTCCCAGCTCTCCCGAGGTGCTCGGAGATCAGGGTGTGCCAGTGGGATGTACCCCGATGGAGGAGCACCCACATCTCCTGGGCGCCCCCCCGCAGCCTGACTCAGTGCTGAGCTTGCTGAATTGGGGCTCTCGGGATTAATCTCCTCCCCTGGCTCTGCTTCCAGAGGCTCAGACTCAAAGAGGATTTGCCCAGCGATAGAGCAAACCTCACCCAGCACATTTGTTTACTTGCAAATCACGGCCATTGCCGTGCACCCAGGCCAAGCTTTGCATCCTGTTTGCGGGCAGCAGGGACCAAGAGAACTTGCTCAGTGAGGAAACAGCCCCGCTGGGGGCAAATATCCCTCCTCATCCCCACAGGGAGAAGGAGAGCGCAGGGAGGCGTCGGGTGTGGTTGTGTGATTTGGGATGGAAGGCAGAAGAGGCTCCTGGCCCGGGGTGCCCCTGGCCCGCTGCATCCCTCTCCCGAGGAGGGAATCACTCCTCACTTCCCCGAGGAGCCGCCTCCTCCTGCCGGAGCCTCTGCCGCGGGGTGGGCGAGCCGACGGCTGCAGAGGCAGGAAGAGCAGCGTGGGAGAGGGTTGGAACCTAGGAAATCTGGGCATGTTTTCTTCCTTTGGACAAATAGCTTATTCTCTGAAAAATTCAGTTGTGGGTCGGCCAGCGCCATCTGTGAAGGCCCTGCCAAACGTGGTGAAGAGTTTCAGCCAAGAGTGAAAGAAAAGGAAAAATTAAAAAACCTGGAAAATGTCCATTTCCAAAAGCACTTTGCAAAACAAACATTTCAGGTCTTTCTGTCCAAATTACGTTCCCTGTTGACGTGTGTCTGTTTAATAACGTATGCATTTTTCAAAGGTTTGGGGAAGATGACCTCAAGTACTCCGGTTATTTGATTTGTGGCTGCTGTGTGGGAAATGTTTTTGCTCCCTGGACGCAAAGCTATGGGAAGAGCAGATCCAGTCTGCTCAAGGCGGTGCTTGGTGCTTGTGCAGTGATTATTGCAACCTGGCCTCATTCACGAGCTGGTGTATGAGTCTGTGTGCTGGGATTGACTTCAGTGGAGAAGGGAGATGATTTTGGGGTGCAAATAGTCCAACATCTGCTCCGGCTGGTAAAGATTGAATTTGGGAGCTGTGGGGTGTAAAAGTGACCGGGTTTGCTATTTCAAAGAGAGTTGGCTTTTCTGGAAGAGCAGAGCTACACCTACTTGTGTTTCCACTTCCCCTTTCATATCTCTCTTCCCTGGTAGTTTCTCTTCTTCAACACTCTTGGTTTCCCATCTGTGCTTATCCAAGAGCTGTGACCCCAGAGTGGTGTCGCCAATCCCTCCTCATGATCAGATTTTCACTGAAAAGAGGAAATTACTGTGGGTGGTTGCCAGCATGGACAGAGTCACGTAATAATTTAAGTTTGATGAAACTTCTTGGACATCACCTGGTTGAACCTTCTGCTGATATGGAAATCACGTTCACAGCACCAATGTTATCACAGAATCCCAGAATGATTTGGGATGGAAGGGACCTTAAAGCTCATCTCATCCCACCCCCTGCCCTGTGCAGGGACAGCTTCCCCTATCCCAGGTTGCTCCAAGCCCCACCCAGCCTGGTCTTGGACACTTCCAGGGATTCAGGGGCAGCCACAGCTGCTCTGGGCACCCTGTGCCAGGGCCTCACCACCCTCACAGGGATGATTTTTTTCCCCTATATCTAATCTAAACCAGCTCTCTTTGAGCATCAAACCCTGTGTCTGTCACTACATTAATTTGTTTCACGCTTTTAAAACTGCTCCACCTGCAACCCACCAGGCATTCCAGTAAAATATCTTCCAGACCAGTGGAGCTCTGGAGTCATCAGCTTGCTAGAGCAGTTTATTTGGCTAAATATGCCATTGATTTGTTTGGGCTGCATTCCAACTGTGTGGGCTTTGTAAGTCAATACAACTCCCGTCCTCCTCTCCACGCTCAGTAATTGCAGGGTAGTAGATTCTGTTCAGAAAGGACAATGCTCTGTGTGTGCTCGAACAACAGGAGATGGGAGGGTCAGCACCAGGAGAAGAGCGGGGTCAGGACTTGGTGGGGTGTTGGAGGGCAGAGGGAGAAGGAGGCAAGCGAGGGTACCACATTTCCAAGGTGCTCGAGGAAGAGAAGAGCAGAGATATGTGGTTGTGCCCCCTTTGCTCCTGCTGTGAACGTCTGGGAGTCTCTGCTTTTGGATGTCCCAGAATGGGTCAGGTTGGGAGCAATCACTGTGGGCCACCTGCTCCAACCTCCCTGCTCTAGCGGGGTCATCCCTGAGCACACGACACAGGATTGTGGATGGTTCTGGAATATCTCCAGTGATGGAGACTCCACTCCTCTCCAGGCAGCCTGTTCCAGTGTGTGGTCACCTGCAGAGTAAGGAAGTTCTTTCCCATATTGCAAGTTTCCATCAGCCTCAGGTCTGTCCCCCGTTGTTGTGCCCATGGAGGTATCACCTGTCCCTCTCCTAATTTTTGGTGCTGGATGGGGAGGCACGAAGTGTCTGGTGGAGGAGACTGCCTGGAAATGAAGAGATCCAGGCTCTATCCCCACTAGCTGTCCTTTCCCTCCATCGTGCTGTGATGAGGTTCAGTCCCTGACCCGGGTGTTTTCCTGCCTCCCAGTGCAAATCCAGGCCCATCTTGGTGGTTACCAGCACGAAGGTCACTGTGATGTGTGATTATAACACTTACTAGTGACCATGACTCTTGTAAGGGACTCTGCTACCCCAGAGTAAAACACTGTGGGTGGCAAAGGGGTCAAACAGCACCTGCTGGGGTCAAGGGCATGGTCGGGATTGGCTTTTCTTTTCCCTTTCTGTTAAGAAACAGCTCTGAAAGCAGACAATTTTAAATACCCAATTCCCCACTAGAAATGCAGGTTTATCGGCAGGCACTGCAAGCCCTCCTCCCCAGCACGACGTCAAGCTCCCCAAACCAGTTCAAAACTGGTTTGAAGAATTTAAGAGAGGTCCATTTCTCACCGAGAAATCGAGTGCTGCTTCCAAAATTCCTCTGCACAACTCCAGCGAGCACAGGGGGCTGGAAGCGCACCCCTCCCTCCGCCGATGTTTTTTGCGAGCCGACCACGAGCGTAACCTCGGTGTCCCAGATTGCAGCGGGGGGGGTCCCGTGCTGATTTCCCAGGGAGCCTCGAGGCACTTTAATCCTGAGCCTGATGCTCCCAGGGAGCCCCCCAAAGCCAGCCCCTCTCCCCATCAGCAAACACACCCCCGTTGTCAGGACACAGCGCAGCCGAGCCTGCCGTGCCGACCAGGGCGCGTTCATGCGGCCGTGCGGGGTCTCCTTGCTCTCCCCAGTGATGTGCAATTCCTGTATATTTAGAATAACAAATTCCTGGCTCGCTGGAGGGATGCATTCAGGGCCAATTCTGCCCCTTGTTGGACGGAGGGGGTTGCGTGGAGGTTTTTCCTGGGACAAAGGACACCTGAGTGGGGAGGTTATTCCTTTTGTGCTCGTTCAAGTGGACGTGCACACTGAACTGCTGCTCTGGGAGCTTCACCTGTGCCCTCAGCACACAGGGCTTGTAAAAGCAGTCAGAAACTTTGGATTTTATGCGCCTTTCCTGCTCTATTAACCCTGTACATGGAGAGCTTTGCCACGGGGTGTTGTCCAGTGCAGCTCCTGTCCTGCGCAGATGCCAATTTACAGTGCCTGCACCCACACATGGGTTTGTTTTTAATGCTGGTATTTATTATCTGCCTTCCATCTAATGCCACTGTCACTTCCACGTCTGCCGCCAATTGCCAAGGAAAAAATGCAATTAAATCAGCATCTCCTTGGGATAGGGAGGAGGAAAAAACAACGTGCGTGCTGCTTCTTTCCAGTCTTGCTGGGCTTGCTGCATCCCTCCACCATCCCAGCAGCTTTCAGTGTGTCTTTGCTGGGGCTGGAGCACAAATAAAGCAGGGAACAAGATTTTTCCAGGTCCGTTGGAAACACAGAGGGAAGGAGGCGATGGCAGTCAAAGGGTGGAACTGTCAGACTTGAAGAAAAGCCATTTCCAGGCAGGGAGGAGGTGCTAATTATATTAAATTTGAGATTTCTGCCACTCAATCCTGAGCAAATCTGAAAAAAAAAAAAGAACCAAACAACCTTTAAAAATAATTAAAAGTTAAACCAAAAAAAAAGAGAAAAACAACGAGGTGGGGAGGGGTTGCTGACTCCGGGGTTTGCTGCTGTTTCCCACCCCCTGGTGCCTCTCTCCGAGCGCGTGCAGCGCTGCCGGAGCCCTTTGGAGCTGCCTTCCCTTTGATGCTGTGATTGATTTCCCCCAGGGATGGGAGAACCCTACCTGGGGAAGAAATTTCTGGTTATTTTTAGCTTTGTGAGCACCGAAGGGGATTCCACAGCAAGGCTGAGCTCTGCACGCCCCAACCTCTCCCAGCCCGTCCCATCCCCGGTGCTGCGGGTTTGGTGGGAGGATGTCAAAGCTAAGAAATCAGGATTACTGCTATAAAATCGGGGAATCCTTTTAGCTCAGCCTCCTCATGCACTGGCACAGAGCAGCCGTGGCTGTCCCATCCCTGGAAGTGTCCAAGACCAGGTTGGATGGGGCTTGGAGCAACCTGGTCTAGTGGAAGGTGTCCCTGCGCAAGGCAGGGGGTGGAATGAGATGAACTTTAAGGTCCCTTCCAACCCCAAATATTCTGGGATTCTGTGGTTTAAGGCTAAGCAGCCGTGATCCAGAAGAAATCTCCCCGAGAGAGCACTTGGAGGCAGCAGTTCAGAGCAGGAGGAGGGATGGAGGAACATTGCTGTTGCAGAGGGCAGAGCGAAGAGCTTGGAGAAGGCAGTTGAGGCTGGAAGTGGTGCTTGGATTGATGGCGTCAAAAAAAAAATCATTCGGGTTCAGCTTGCAAAGGAAACGTTTCAAAATGTCAGTGGATTTAAAATCCGGGAAAACATTCTGACTGGATTTCACTCTTTTGCCTCAGCAAAACCCAAGTAGTCTGGTGTTTGCTTTTGAGCTTTCAGATTTGTGGCTGATATAAAGCAAATGTAAAGGAAAGGTTGAAGGGAAAGACTGTTTTAAACAGAAGAGTTTGGAGTTAAAATCCAGAACAAAAGGTGGCTGAATTGGCGTGTCCGTGGTGCTTCTCCCTTTGCAAACCCGGACTGAGTAACAAAAATAGCACTTTCCGCAGAGCATCTCATCCATCCCTAATGACGAGATGGAAGGAGGGAGCCAGAGCTCTCCTGGGTGCTTCTCCAAAGTGTGGGAAGAGCTTCGGCTGGGATTTTGGATGGGTTTTGGACGGGCGGCCAGGGGGATGACTCCCACCTCCTGGTGTGACACAGGAGCACGGGAGGAGAACCAAGGGTGCGTGGGCTGGGCTGGCAGGGGAGAGGCCCAGCCCCAGCCCCCTGCAGCGCTCTGTCTTCTCCCCAGATGGATTTTTCCGTCCTCTGGGCTTGGCCTTTGTGGTGGCGAGGCTGCTGACGGCGAGAGCCAGGGTGCTCTAATTGGCAGGGAATCGGTCCTGAAATGTCACAAAGATTTATATCGCAGTGTGGCCTCTCCAGGTGCTAATTGTGCTGCAGGCCCCCGGATAACGGCGCCGGGAGAAAGTAATCCCAGGCTCCCCTGCTCTCAGTCCTCTTTTCCCCCCTTTTTATTCACTTGGTGGGTCTGGGGGCTGGGAGGGGGTGAGTTCTTGCAGTGTCCCCCACCTGCCCTGCAGGGAGAGGGGATTCTGTGCACAGCAGAAGTGGGAGCAGGCTTAGTGGGAGTGGGGAATAATAGAAAATGTCACTGCAGATGGCACTTTGGGTGGGATGCAGCTCCTCAGTGGTGCTGACACAGGAACATTTCTGGATGGATTACAAGAGTGGCTGCTGGGAGACTCCCCAGCAAGGTGCTGCTCTGGGACAGGGAGCTTCACAGCCCTGGCAAGGGGAAAAACCCAAATTTTCGCCCTCTAAGAGAGGGAAAACCTCACTTAGGGCGGCAGTAGTCACTGGGTTGAGCCATCTGTGATGGTTTGTCGTGTCCAGGCCCACCCAGCCAGCCTGGTTTGGGCAGTCCTGAGCAAGGCGCAGGTTGCTGTAGGTAGGTAATGATGTGTTTTTGTCAGACAGGACAAATTTTTTCCTTCCCCAACTGAAACAACAATATTGATCTATCGTCGTGGTCAGTTACATAAAGAGCATCTGCATTAATCTGATTTAATGGGGATTTAGCTGGCACGGGAGGGAACCTGTTACTGCTCTAATCTCATTTCAGCAACACACCGCTGCTCTTTTTAATACTGTTTTCCTTTTCCCCCCATCTCTGCTGTTACAGTCTTTTTGGATCAGACTGTTCCTGGCTGGTTCTTTGCTTGGCTTTCCAGTTTTCCATGATGTTTTTGCCATGCTGTGTGTGCTCCCTGGTGGCCCAGGCATCCCAGCAGCCCCAAACTCTTCCGTGTTTGAGTTTTCTCCCCAAAATCTGGGCTATGTCTATCTATTTCTCCCTGTTTTACACAAGGGCTGGTGGCACCCACGGGTGCTCCTGCACAAAGAGGAGGTGCTGGTAACTGCTGTGGCCCTGGGAGCCCTTCATTCCCGACCTCCCCTTATCCCAGTGCTTTCCCAGAAGCTGCTGGACCACGTGTTGAGGTCCACACATTGGACTTCTGCTGGTGCACCTGCAGAGGTGAGACTGAGCTGGGGTTTGCAGCACCAGGCCTCCTGATTATCAGTCCTGCGGCAGAGCAGGGAGGCCTGATGGGTTTTGCCACCTCCAGATGGTGAACAGGATGAGAAGTACACCAGTACCAGGGGAGGGAAGATCAAACATCATCTTCTTGGCGCTTCTGCCGGAGGCTGGGGAGTTGCTAGGACCGAGCAGCGAGAGGCAAATTAAAACCTTGCATTAATTCCATTAACTATGATCATCTTCTCACCAGGGATGAATTTAACTGCTCGCCATTAGTATTTTTATAGACAAAAAGTTGCATCGAGAGGCCCACGCGCCATTAACTCGACCCCACAGCGGGGATGGTGTGATCCATCCCGTTCCCTGGGCGCGCCGTGATCCCGCAGACCCTGCATCCCTTCTCCCGCTGCCTCCCCGGGAGGGAGAGCAGGGAAGGTGTTAAAAGGCAGCACGAGGCACCAGTTTAATTTGCCAAGTGACTGGCTCAGTCCAGCTGTGCCATCAGTGCCTGCGCAGCTGGAGCGCTGCGCTGGTGGCAGCCAGGGCTGCCCGCCGAGATCTCGCTGTAGAGCCAAGAGCAAATACATCATAAATGCTCAGCTGCCTCTTGTAACTCGAGGTTCTGTCTCGTGGTTGGAGGTGGTAGGAACTTTGGGGGTTTGGGTCTTTGCTGAGCTCGGTTTTTGGGGTGGGGTAGGTCAGGATTGTCCCAGCATGGCGGCACCTGATTCCTGCTGTGCTCTCAGCTCTTCGTTCCGTTCTTTTCTTCTGCTCAGGTCTAATGGTCATTTCCAAATTCATCTGTAAGGTAGAGCCAGGCTTTTCCCACCTTGCCAAGACACCAAGGAGCTGGCCCAGAGGGTCATGGCTGAGAAGTTCTCAGACCTGCTCTGGGAATCTTGTAGCGTGAGACCTTCCCAGAGCCAGGAGGCACCGTGTGGTTGGGATTTCTGGCTCCAGAAGCAAGGATCCATGCTCAGAGCATCCTGCAGTGCTGTGCCTGGTGCTCACCTGCCCTCTGAGCTCCCGGGGCAGCTCTTTGGACTGAGCAGCTCCCTCTGTTCAGCTGGGAGGGGGTAGGTTTGGCATCTTCTACTTCTTGGGTTCAGTTTTGTTCAAATCCTTGTTTTCCCTGTTGCCCTGGAAACTCTGCAGAGGAGAGGGATGGGAGAAGGGAGGGCCGGGTGACCTGGTGCTTCCAGGGCCCGGGTGGCAGTGGGAGCATCTCATGGGGACAGCTGGGAGAGTTGCACACAGCACTGGTTATGGACTGGGACACCGCAGCGAGCGGTTCTTTGCCACTTTTAGCAGTTAGGGAATCTCGGCTAGGACAGCTCCAGCTTGAGGGGTGGAGGAGGAGGGGACAGAGAGGTGCAAAACCAACTGAACAAGTGTCAGCAAAGGAGAAATGGCTCTGGAGGAGCTTCTTCCTGGGAAGTTGTGTGTCCCTCAGTGTCCTCCTTGTCTGCCCACCTTGTCCAAGTCCTGTTGCGGTGGGGGCTGCATTTCCTGCTGCAGGGCTGGGGCTGGTGGAGCAGGTTTCTGGTCTGTGCCACCCCAGGTTGGACATACACCTCCTCAGAGCCACCTGAGGTCTTTCTTGTCCCCTCTGGGGTGTCCTGGAGCCATCATCAGTCACTGTACAGCCTGTGAAAAGCCTCTCAGCTCCACTGGCAGGTCCTCACTGTCAGGATGGTCAAAACCTTGACCACTGCAGAGGCAAATGCCTCAGGGCCATGCTGGGACACGTCCATCCCAAACCAGACCCCCTTCTGTGCCCACCCACACCTGCAGCCGAGGGTTTGCAGGCAAAGGGGACGTCCTGGATGAGCCCAGGGCTCTGAGATGGGACAGGCAGCAGGAGAGGAGTGGGATGGGGCTGGCGGCACAAGGAGCAGCAGCTTTTTCTTGCTCCATGCCCCGTGGCTTTGGGGTCAGAGGGAGCTCTGCAGATCTCGTCGGGGAGCACTGCAGAGTTCCTTGGCAGCAGGCGATTTTTCCCCCTCTTTTGCATGGACTACACTTGTTCTCTGCTTGCCCTTTTCAGCAGGGAGAGCAGTTTGGATACACATTACCTACATGGCAAAGTGTGCTCTAATTGGCCAAGAATTGGTCCTAAAATGTCAGGAAAAGATTTATTTCCCAGTGCAGCCTCTCCAGGTACTAATTTTTCTATGGGCCGCCAGATAATGGCTCCAGCACACAATAGCTCAGCTCCTAATCAGGATACAGAGCTGTAATTGGGTTGAAGGGATTTAAAATCATTAAAGCCACATTCAAGGGGAATAAAAAAGGAACCCCCCCACCTCCTTTCCCCCCCAAGACTGAGTGACTGTGTTTAATGAGCAACTCCTGGCATGTCACTCGTAATAGGCAGCAATGAAGTTGCAGCAAGAAGTCCAAGGGCAATCAAGAGAGACTTTGTGGCCTTGGGATGACTGGTTAAGGAATCAGGAGCACAAGCAGAGCTCTCCTGTGTCCTTCCAGCTGGAGGGAATGCTGAGGGAAGAAATGGGAAGAGCCGGCGGATCAATACCTGGCTCTGAGCCTGGTGTCGTGGGCAGAATTTGGGGTTTTTTGGTCTCCACGATGGCGTACCCCTGTCTCAAAGGATCTCTGTGCAGGAGTCAGCAGCTCTCACTGCAAACCAGATTTGAAGGGGTAAAGGAATAAAACCAGGCTCCAAGGTAAGTCTGGAGGCAGCACATCAGTGCTGACAACAAGCAGACCAAGAGGAGGTTACTGAGCATCCAGAACCAACAAAAGTCTCAGGTTGTGCCATTTTGATGATTTTCTGGTCTGGCACCCAGCCCTGCCTCGGCAGTGGAGCCAGGAGTCCAGCCCTGTGCATCTCCAGGTCCCTCCTTACTGCTGCATCTCAGTGTCCTGCAGTCTTGGGTGCACAGTGATGTCCAAGTGGTTGTCCCCATTTCATGGTTCTGGGTCCATACCAGGGTTTTGGTGGTGTCCTATTGCCAAAATCAGTGCCAAGTGGTAAAAATCTCTGGTTCTGCAGTGGGTGAGGAGTGGCAGGTGAAGAGCTGAGCAAAAATCTCCCCCACTGAGCAGAGCAAAGTTGTTTGGTCTTGCTTTAATTTGCTTGGACTTCTCCTTTCTTCAGCATCCTGCTTCACAATTTCACTCACTGAATTTCCTCCTTTTCACATCAGACCATATCCTAAAGTGTGTTGAGACCTTTTAAATTCCAGACCCACCCCTCCACACCCCTTGCAAACCATCGGCTCAGTGTCACCCACCCACCAAAGCCGCATTAGCACAGCTCTGCTGGAGCTGCAGTGGCTTTTGTCCTTCAAGCCATGCCCTGAGTTGAATTCACGCCGTTATCTGGCCTATTACAACTTCAGGTATTAATTTCCCCTAAGCCGCACGTTACAGCGCTGCACCCTCACTCCTCTGCGAGGATCATGGGGAAGGTGACGTCAAGAGACTCACCGATGGCGGGGAAAAGACGATGTCCAGGTTTAATTGGCAGTGATTGTTTTGTCTTCTGTACAAAAGCAGCAAATCCCCAGAAGCTGGAGAGGAGCACAGCTGTTTATGGCGAACAGAAGCCGCTGCTTATCTCCTTGTAGCAACCTGTCTCCAGGAGATCACGGCTTAATTAACCGGCGTGTTATCGAGAGCGAAATTGTACAGACATTGTTAAAAAAAAATAATATTAGAAAATAAAAACTAAGGAGAGATAAGGTGGGAAGGAAGGAGGTGACCTGGGAGCCAAGTGGAGTGAACTCTGCAGAGAGCCAAAGCGCGTGGCCAGCGGTGGCCGCTGGAGGCGATGGGTGAATTCGGGTGTGATGGATGAGCTGGAGAGGGGAGAACAATTCCCTGGCCACAAGGAATGTGATTCCCAGGCGTGGTGTGGGATGGACTCACCCAAAAATGCAGACCTGGGCTTGGCAGTGGAGGGGGTTTGTCACTGGGAAGGGGTCACTGTGCACAGCTGGAGCTGGAGCCTCCCGGGCACCCTGCGCGGGGTTCCTAGTTCCAGTGCAGGCTGCTGGAAGGACAAGGGCAGTGCTGCTGCTCCTGGTCTCTCCACCCCATGGATTTGGGGACAGGCCACACCCCTCAGCCTCTGATTTCCTACTCATAGAATCACAGAATGGTCTGAGTTGGGCGGGATCTTAAAGATCATCTTGTTCTACCTCCTGCCCTGGGCAGGGACACCTCCCACTGTCCCAGGCTGCTCCAAGCCCCGTCTAACCTGGCCTTGGACTCTTCCAGGGATGGGGCAGCCACAGCTGCTCTGGGCACTTGTGCCAGGGCCTGCCCACCCAGCCAGGGAAGAATTTCTTTGTAATATCCAAACTAAAACTATTCTCTTTCAATTTTAAGCCCTTTCCCCCTTGTTCTATTGACAAGGACAAAGAGATCCCAAATGACTAAACAGGGCAGTTATTTTCCATCGGACTGGGGTGCACAGACCTGGCTGCTTGCAGGTGGGAGGGGAGAGCCGAGTCCTTCCCAAGGATACTTTTCTCTGGGCAAACCTCAGTCCTGGCTCTCAGATCCCAAGCTTGTCACAGCCTCATCCCGGACTTCAGGAAGCTTTCCGTCCATCCCGAGCGCTGGCCAGCTGCCCCATCCGAGTGCTGCTGCCTTCTCCCAGATGGTTCCCCCCAGAACGAGGGGCATGGCCTTGGTGGTGCAGATCTCCCTGGGGATGTAAGGAAAGGAATTGCGGGAGGAAACTGTACAGCAGCCTCCCAGCAAGGGCTGCGGGCTCACTCGGAGCGCGGTGCTGAGGGAAATTTGACAGCCTCTCCCATTCATCACTCAAAGTGCTCTGCAGATCAAAGCCAGAGAGACAATAATACATTTTGAACTAAGAACATTAATTTGTATCCAGAGCATTTTAATAAATAATTTTTTAAAATCCAGTTCAGCCCTGTCATCTCAAGCCAATTCCATTTAATATCCAGCCCTTCGACTGACAGATTTTTAACACCATAATTAGCATGTATGGCTCTTAAAAGCCTTCGCCGGTATTCTCAGGCCCTGTCTGCATTACAGCATCTCCTCTCCTGTCCTCCCAGCCCCCTTTTCCGATATTGTTATTCCATTTGTAGTTGTTTATTGTGCCTGCTGAGGCAGATTAAAGACAGGAAGGAGCCAGAGAGTTGTTCTTAGGGGCTCCTGTGCAGTGCGGAGTAAGCATGGCAGAGCTTAAAGATTCCAAATCCGGAGCCTTGCTTTTCAAACCCTGCGCCTGATGAGTGGAGGTGGTTTCTGAAGCATTTCGTTGTTGCTTTGTTGGGCTGTTTTTGTTTGATTTGGTTTTTTTTTCTGTGGATTTATATATTTTTGAATGGGAAGAGTGAAGAGCGCCAAGGGTTTCTTATATAATGATGTGCGAGCGAGAGCTGGGGCTTAAAAGGAAAATAAGAAAGGTTATGGAATACTTGGTCATACTGTAAAGTTTGGCAGCACCAGGAAATAGCCTCCTGTGTTATTGCACAGAACAAAGCTCCTCTCGCTCCATCCAAGGATGAAAGCAGGTCCAGCGGAAGCCAAACACAGTCCAGTCCCCCAGTTCCCTCCTCAGAGTCTTTAAGTGGGATGTAAATTGTCTGTAGCACAGACGCACTTAGCCCTGGGTCTCCTTCCTCCAGCAGAAATTGCCGGTGAGAGCTGGAGCCGTTTGCCAGTTCCCGTTTGCGTGTGGGATCTGACACACAGAAGGAGCAGGATTTTGTTTTCCAAAGCCACCGGAGTGTGCGGGAGGGGAACCAGACCTTGTCCAGAGAAACGGAGACGCCAAATGCTTTCTTGTAGTGATTTTGTTCCACTTCACTCTTGGCTGAGGATGGGCCCAAAGCAAAATCCCAGCTCTGAGCAAAAGCCTGAAAGCTGAACCTGCTCCCAGCCTGCAGTTGCTGCTTATCTGAGTGATAGGAATCAAACCTGGCAACCTGTGGCTCTGCTCTGTAGCTGCACCTGCCCTTTGGAGCGTGCTTGTCCTGTCCCACAGAGGTGTGTAAGCCTCGGGGGCATCCATCTGTCTCTAAATCTGAGCATTTCTGGGCTGGAGGGCTTGGTGCTCTGCAGTGAGCAGAGTGTAACCCCCAATCCCTCCAGTTACCTGGGAGCGAGGCAGGCGTTCTCCTTTCGGTTTTGCCGTGGCATGAAAATCAAAGCAAGGCTTTGAGGCAAAGCAGTGCCGAGCCCTGTTTTGCCGTTCAAGACACGCTCGTGTTATCCCCAGTATGTGAGGAGTTGGTGGGGAGAGCTTTGAGGCCAGCGTGGATCCAGGACGCTCCCCAGCAGCTGGCAGTGAGCACGTAGGATCTCAGAACCACGGGATCTGCTCAGCTGGAAGGGACCCACGAGGGTCACCGAGCCCAGCTCCTGCCCCTGGTCAGGACCATCCCCAGGAGTCACACCCTGTGCCTGAGAGCGTTGTCCAAATTCTTCCTGAGCTCTGTCAGGCTCGGGGCTGTGACCACGTCCCTGGGGAGCCTGTTCAGTGCCCGACCGCTCTCTGGGTGTCAGGCTGCCCAGCCCCTGGCAGACACCCACCCCTCCAGGTGCTGCCGGCACAGCGAGGGCCCGTGCGCTGCAGCACAGCGGACCCAGCTTGGGCTGCACAGCCCCGTCCCTCCACCCGGCTCTGGGATGCCCAGAGCTCATGCAATGCAAATCTGCAGCAAGCAGGAGCAAAGCCCTTGCTCTCTCTCTGTATTCCGACCACAGCAGATGCTTTGCAGAGGGACACCGCCTGTCCCCTGGCCGTGGCATGGGGCCACCAGCCCCGACGTGCCACAGCAGCCCCGCCAGCTGATGGCTGTGACAGGATGATGGGCTTTGGCACCTTCCCATCACCAGCTTGGAGCTGGCCCATGGTGCTCTCCTGGGTCCACGGGGGCTTGCATTAAACTTTAGGGCTTGTGCCTGACTTATTGTTGGCACTTGATGCTTCTTCTCACCGCTCTGGTGGTATTTCTCGTCCCTGGCTCGTGGCTGGCTTGCAGCTGCAGCGTGCTCGCCCTCATGCTGAAGGGGGAAATTACTCTACAAGCCCCCAAATTGATGTAGAGTTAATTCCTTGCTGCAGTTTGCTGAAATCCTCCCTCCTCTGTGCTTTCCCTGTTAAAGATCACATGGAGTGGCTGGGTTTGGTGCCTGCTCTGTGGGAGCCAGCTGCAGTTCCTCGCAGCCTTTTGTTTTCAGATTGCCTTTTTGGAGAGATACGAGAATCCACTGAGGAATGATGGGCAAGCTCTGCTTTGTAAAGCCTCGCTCTCCTTTCTTTCTGGAGTCCCTGCAAAATGTCAAACGCTCTTTTCCTGCCTCCTGAGTGCACACATTTACCCAGGTCCCTGGTATTTTGGGAACAAACCCATTTAGTCACAGGCTGAGTAGGAGGCACTGGCACAGGCTGTCCAGAGGAGCTGTGGCTGCACCATCCCTGGAAGTGTTCAAGGACAGGCTGGACAGGGCTTGGAGCAACCTGAGCTGGTGGAAGGTGTTGGGGAGGTTGGAATGAGATGAGCTTTAAAGTCCCATCCAACCCAAACCATTTGGGGTTTCTGTGATTCTATGCCTGATTCTCAGTGCTGGTCTGGAGCACTTTGAAAACTGGAGCCTTACACCTAGAAACTGCAAAAACTGCTGATTTTTGGTGCAGTGGCCAGGATGAGCCAGTGTGGTCATCTCCATTCCCCTGCCTTTTACCCACTGCTCCCTTTTCTGTCGCAGTGAGCTCTCCACAGGAGATTTGGGCTCTCTCACTGCAGGTTGTCGCCTGATGCAGGTTCCATCCGCGGTCTGCTACTCCCAGTGTCACTCGTGGCTGGTGTCCCCGCAGCAAGAAGCCATGCGGGGTGAAGGTGACACTTCCCCTTAATCCCCAGCCCGAGAGGCTGAGCTTGACATGGGTCAGCTTTTGTACAAAACAAGGGGAAAAAAACAAACAAGCAGCTGAAAGTTGAGCAGGACGAGGAAAGTTCAGGCTGCTCTGTAATGTCAAGGTGAGCAAGGCGATGGCATTTACGTTGGAGATATCCGGGACTCAGGATCTGGGATTAGTGTCAGCTCTTCTGTGGCAAAGCTAAATTAGGAATGCAGAGGCTGTCTCTGTTTATGATACAGGGTTGTTAGGTGCTTCAGGTACTGTCATTCTTATTTAAGGATATATTTAAGGATTAACAGTAAGAAGTCCAGCATTAGCAGGAGAGAAATGAATGTTAGTGAGCTTAGGCTTGGAGGGCTTATTTTTGATCATCATCATGTGAGCTGCTTTAGGAGAGATGAGCTCCAAGATGGGGAGGGCGGGGGGAGATTCTTGTATTTTTTGCAGGAAAAGAAAACGTTTTGCGAGTTTGAATAGAGCTCAGAACTTAGCAACAATGACGGCTGCACGGGTAAAGCTGCATCCCTCCCCGGAGCCGGTGCCTTTGCTGGGCTGAGGATCTGGCTCACAGCACCCAGCCTATTTTTAGACTCTATTTTTTTTTTTTTTGGTATTTCTTTCTTCTCGTGCAGAATATGCATGATCAAACAATGTCCACGGATTTCTTTGTTGTTTGAAATCATTCTGTGTTTTTAATTGGCAGCTTTTCTGTTTCGCCTTGATCGCAGCTGACTGCAACTAGGTTACATTTGCTCCGAGCTGTCTCAGGCACCTTGGGCTGGCTTGGAGAAGTTCCCTTCTGATCCTGCTCCTTCCAACCGGGTGTAGCACAAAGACTTTCTTGCTGCCAAACATTTCCTTATGTGTAAACGCCACATTTTGTTTTCCCAGGCTTTGGCTTTGATATTTGCTGCCCACAAGCACCTGGCGCTGGGGAAGAGCTGCTGAGGATTCACAGCTCTTGACATCCCAAGATGATCTTATTTTCAAGGCTTTTCTTGGAGCAGAAATGGGTGCAAGGATTGGTTCATTTGTGCAGTGGGTTAAGTCGGTTCTGGTGGCTGAGAGGCGAGAATGGGGAGGTCTCAGTAACCCCCCACCTCTGTTTGAAGGAGTAGCATAAAATGTACATCCCAACTCCTGGTTTCGAAGTCTCCATTTAAATAATTTTAATTATTATCTTTAAGTTTTGCTGTTATCAGGTCCAGCTCATCCTTTGAGGTGAGTTGGGCGTGCTGTGGGCTGTGTTTCAGCCCTCTGCACTGAGGCCTCTGCAAAATCCTTGCTGGATGCTGGATTGGGCACTCCATGACTCCAGTCCAGCACTCCTTGGGTGCCAGAGAAGAGGGTGGCCAGGCTGAAGTCAAAAAGGTGCCCAATTTTGTGTTAAAAGTGCTTAACCAAACTGGACAACTCCTGAGTATCCATTACTTCTGTGCTTCCTGAAGCTGAAACAATTGCTATTATCCCCCATCACACTGCATGACCTACATTTGACTTGAAAGCCTCCTGCTAATAATTAGTTTGAATTTCGATTTAAAAATAAACACATTCATATTCTAGGTTTTAAAACTTGAAGATATCAAGCCCCTGGATAGATGAAATCCCCCACCTTTCCCTTCTGGTCCCTCCTTTCCCTGATTTTCACACGGGCAGGGAGGAAGGAGTGAATTATCTGGGCTCGGTGGAGGAGGAGGGTTTGGATATAATGAGACCGCTGGGCATTTTCCTGGAAAACTGCAGGAGCCTCAGCGCTTGGAAGATTTGGGCCATCTGGATAAAGAGGGTCAAGCTCGCTCTTGGCAGGGATGAGGCAGCGGGTGCAGCGGGACAGCTCGGCCTCGCCAGAGGAGCTGTGGAGAGCACAGGGCGGCGCTCAGAGCCTCTGGCAGAAGGCTCAGCCCTTCCCTTCCCTTCCCTGGCTCTCCAAACCATCGGCGTTGTGCTGCTCCTCCCGCCCCTCGCTGTCCATCTGCCTGCCCGGCCGCTCCGCACGGAGCAGCCCAAGGCGTGGAGGCGGCGCCGGGGCAGCGCCTGGCACTTGGCAGGGCATCGTTGGTCGCTCAGCGGGTCAGGTGTTAATGAGCAGCCGTGGGGAGGACAGGACTGTGCCTTGTGGGGGTGGGATCTCTCCCAGAGAGGAGAGGCGCAGCTGGGCTGTCAGCCCCGGGAGATGGGTGCGTGTTCCTGGCAGAGCTCGGGTCCCGTCCGACGGGATGCAGCCGGCGGCAGCGTTCCCACGAGGTCTGCGGTGCTTGTGGCACTGGCACCACCTCATCATCTGCCTTTCTCCACGCACCTCGGGGCTTTCCATTGCTGGAGGTAGAAAATGCAGAAAGCTGTCATGGTCATAATGCTTATCCAAAATCCCGGTGTCCTCGTTCAGTCATTCCATGTCCGAGCTTTCCCCTCTATTTCTCGGCCTCCGGTCTGCTTTTGTCACGGTGCAACACCGTGTGCACATGGGTGGTTTTTGTGCTTTTCAGAGAAAAAGGGGAAGGTGGAACAGCCAGAGGATGTGTTTTTGGGAGATGCATCCTTGCCTGGACCAGGTGCTCCCTTCCCACCAGGTACCTCTCCGCCCCATAGCCCAGTGGGCTGGGATTTTGGAGTGTGCTTTTATAGGTAAATCTCACAGTACAAGTGGCTGCACCTGGGGGAAAAAAAGAGCCTGGCTTTCTGCTTAATCCAGAAATGCCCTAAAACACCTCGCTGTGCTGGATGGCACCGCGGGGTCATCGTCGTTCCGAGCTGACGATGGGTGGATACCTTGAAGCAAGACAATTCCTGCTCCTTGTAATTCCTTGTGGCAAAAAAATATCCAGTCAAACTTAGTAGTGACAAAACCAAGAGTATTATGTGGAAATAAGTGTGAAATCCTATAGAAGAGGGGAGACAATGAAGCATCCCTGGTGGGACCCCACGGGTGAATTTTTCCACCCGTGGGAAGGGTTTTATTCTCCGGCTGCTCCGGCAGCACTTGCCCATAAGGTGTAATCCTAAATGATGCCGCTTCAGGTGCTATTTTTACTCAGGAAAATGTCAAATCCTTTCTCAGAACTTAGTGACTTGTTGTCTTGGTAATTTCTTGCAGAAACAGGATCTATAAAAATCCCCTATTTTCTTGGCACTAGGCTTTTCTTGTCTATTTTGGATGTAAATATTTTTACAATCGGAGAAAAAAAAAAAGGGGCTGCTTTAATTCCACAAGCAGTGTAATTTCCCCCTCGAATGTCTCTTGTAGGGCTGTGCACTCACATTTGTGGTCCTGGCCCAGTGTCCTTTGAAGCAGAGTCCGTGTACACCCCATTCTCTCTTCATGCACTGGTTCCTAATCTGAATCCCAACTCTTGGGCAGCTGGAAATCCAGTACTGAGCAGGGTTATATCCATTTTGAGTTGAGTGTGGCAGCATGGAGGGCAAACTGTGCTGTTTAGCTGGGATTTTTTTTCTAAATTTCCAACAAAAATGACATTTTCAACAACAAATAATCACTTTGGCAGTGAAACATTTCCAAATGTTGGCAACTATGAGTCATTTGCAAATAAAAAAAAGTAAAATCAAAGAGTGCTTCTGATAACACTGAGGTGTTCTGCTCCTCCTTCTGCCCTCGGGGGAGCTTGGGGCTGGTTCTGCAATGCTTCAGTCAGAAATCTCCTCTCCAGAGAGGCTCCTGCCTGGTGGGTTCCCAGAGAGGGTGGCCACCTCTGCCATGTCCTGGTGGGACTGGGAGCTCTGGGCAGGCCTGGTGGCCACTTTCATAGAATCAGAAGGGTTGGAAAAGACCTCTAAGGCCGTTGTGTCCAAGGATTAACCCAGCACTGCCAGGCCTACCACTACAGCACATCCCTGAGGCCCGAAGGTGGTGGCGGAGGAGGAAGAGCAGAGCCTTGCTCCCGCTACGATCAGCACTGACATCCGAGTTCGTGTCTTGGGGTTTGCTGCAAGATGTGAGAAGATGCTTTGAGGAAGGCAAGGGGTCGTTTTGGGATATGCCTGCCATCGTCCAGGCTCCTGGGCTCTCGTGCAGTTTAAGTGAGATCCGAGGGAAACGCAAGGCAGGAGCTGCACAGCCCTTCCTGGGAGGGAGGGAGATGATGAGCAGTGTCTTTCCAATCACAACAAGATCCCCAGAGTCCAAAAGGAGCAAGGCTTGGGCATAAAAGCCAGAGCTGCCCTAATAAAACATTTACTGGGGTTTGGAGACCTGTGTGCTCCGACACGGCGCATACATATTAAATGATCAAAGTTTCCATGCCTTCGGAGGAGCCGGCTGCTAATCTAATGCAGCCCTTGGGCTTTGCTCACCACTGACTCTGCATGAAAGCAAATGCCGGCTCTGTTTTCCTATTTAAAAGATTTCCGAGCTAAGCCAGGCGGGTCACAGTTCAGGAAGCAATAGGATCTGGCCTCTTCAGGGCTTCGGCAAGGAGGGGCTTGGGAAGGCTTGTTAGGGTCGGGATGGATCTGGCTCCGTCTCTCAAGCCCTGTCTGCCTCCGACTCCTGCAGGCCAGCTTGGTGCTGCCGTGGTCTCACGCCCTCCTCCTCCTCCTCCTCTCCTGCGTGCTCCTCCCGTCCCTAAATCACTCTGTCCGCATCCCATTGCCCGGCTCTGCCGGCTTTTCAGCTCCCAGCCGAGTGTTAAAGCGCTGCCACTGGATTAAAACCAAAGCAAAGGCAGGGAAAAAAGCCCAACCCAAACAATCCCACTCCCTTCGAATTTATAAACCGAGCGCACTCGAGCTGGAATGTGCCGAGGAGGAAAAGGAAAACACAGAGCCCCCGGGGTGCTGTTTTTCAAAGTGCTGCCGCCCTTTATTCGCCTGCCTCCACTTGTTTTAGCTGTGCGGGGAGGCGAGCAGGTAAAAGCCTGGCAGGGCGCTGGCTCCCGGCGCTGGGCTCCTTCCAGCAGCCGCTCGCACGGAGCCGGCTCAGCACCTCTGCAAACCTCCAGCTCTCCCGTCATCTGCTGCTGCTGCTGCAGAGCAAATACCTCACCTCCTGCTCCTCGCTGCTCCAGTGGTTTGGGACCGATGGGTTTGGTTTTCCACTTGGTTACAGCATTTCTTCTGCTTCTCGAGCGTCTCCCATGGCTTTCGTGTAATTCCGTAACTAGTTTCCATTTACCGGCGGTCGCTTTCTTTTAAGGTACTTGAGTCTGTTTGATCATCAACAAATTTCTCTTTCTGTTCCTCTGATAAAAAATTAAATCGGGGCACTTTTTGAAGGCTTCCTCCCCACCCCCTTTTCTCTTCCTCCATCGCTGCTCAGTGGGGGATCAGTCCTTTTCTAGGAAATGAAAATAAATAAAAATTAGAGTTCAAAGTTTGAAATCTCCTCTTAAGAAGAAGAGGGTAAGAAGAAGGAAAAAAGCCCCACCATATATTCTTACAGATGTGACATCAAAATGGAAAAACTATAAAGGACCTGTTTTCAAAGGCTTGTACAGGGACTGAGTTGGATCAGTAGAAAACAGGCAAAGTCTCTCTGGGTGCTTTGAAATCCTGTCCCCAAGCCACCATAACCGTGTTGTTTTAGCTGGAGTGCTGGTGCTTCTCCACCTGCCAAACCAGCTGGCTGGGGAGCAGAGGCCACTGCGGGCCCCGCGTCACCCCAGAGGGGTCGGGGTGCACTCAGACCGCGAGGGCGATGCAATGGCTGGGTGCTGGCGTCACCCACATCCTCTGTGTCCTTGTGTCACCTTGGCACCTGCAGCCACATCTGCCAGCGGAGGCGTCTCCTTCCCTGCTTGCTGCAGAGGAGCTTTGGGAGTGCTGGGAGATGGAGTAGGGAAAAAGCCTGGCCAGGCCCTTGGGAAGGGACAGTACCCAGGGCAGGACAGCAGAGCCGTGGGACGTCAGCTCCTTCTGTGTCTCGGTGACGGCCACCGTCATTTGGGCTGTGGGGACGGGCAGCAAGAGCTGCTGGCTCTGCCGAGAGCTGCCCGTGGCTGGGGAGGGGCTGCACCAGGGGCAGGGCTGAGTGTGGGGGTCACCTCTGGTTTCCCACCCGGCCTGGAATCGGGTTGGGAAGAGCCCCGTGTTGCCGTGGAGCTGCGGTCTGGTTGGGGCGCTCCCCCTGGCAGCGGAGAAGCAGCTGGGCAGTCCTGCGGGGTGGCAGATGGATTAGCAGCTCTCTGTTGCCCAGGTAACTGCCTTTCCTCCCCTGAATCCCAATGATTTGGTTTCTCACCCTACGCCGTGGGGCCCTGCGACTCATTCCATCCTTCCCCAGCCCACTGGTGCCGTGGCAGAGCAGGTTGCCAGCTCAGCTCCCTCCCTCCCCAAAGCGCTTCTTCCCCCATGGGCACAGTGGAGGCTGAGCCATCGTGTCCTGGGGCCCTCTGAACCAGCCACCGTGGGGCTTGGAGCTGCCAGGATGTTCCCCAGGGCTCTCATCCAGCCCAGTGATTCTGCATAAAGGGTCCAACGTGCTGGTCGTTGTTTCCTGCAGGCGAAGGCTGTTGGATTCGAGCAGCAGCAGTTTTATTGCATTAATTGAAATTAAAGGAGTTTCTGAACGCGTGTGATACCTCTTGGCTGCTGCAGGATGAAGGGAGCAGGGTCAGGGTGAGGCGGTCGGGTGCCAACCCAGCTCAGCTCCAGGTGTGGGTGTATTCAAGGTCAGCAGAGCATCTCTGCTGCAGGCAAATGTCCGTGGGCACCGGGACCAGTCCTGCGCTGTCCAAGCCTTGATTGTGCATCTGTTCCCTAGGGAAGCTCATAACAGCCAGGAAAAGGTCCCACAGCTCCCAGCAAGCAAAAGTCACTCTAGGCAGGTGACTTGCACAGGAGGCTTGAGGAGGTTGAGTGATGTTTCAGACAGCAATTTTTCATGTCACTTCGTCTCCTCCTGCACCTTCCCTGAGTTATCCTCAGCGCAAACTCCTTTTCCAAAGATTTTCTCCAACCAAACTCTCTCATCCCGTCACTTCCCTCAGTGCTCATGGAGCATCCTGGCTGTGCGATGTGGAATACAAATGTCCGGAGCCCATGGCTGTGACATCCAAGTGCTTTCAGCGACAGCACAGACACCTGCCTGATGCAATCGATTATTTCTTTTGGGGAGGAGGAGCTGCAATTAATCTCTGCTTGTCTTTAGTGCTTTTTGTTGTCTTTCTGGCTGTTAAGCTGCTCGTGTGGAGGGGAAGGTGTCCACCTAATGGTGGGAGCCTTGTCTGGGGAGGAGGCACCAGGAAACCTTTGGCTTTTGGGATGTTCCTGGTGTCCAGGGTGTCTCTGGTGGAGCGAGGAGGGAGATTTCTTGGTTTGCAGCTTGGTTTTTCTTGGTTTCGGGTCGCGGGGTGGGCTTGAGCCTGGTGATGTGTTAAAGTTTTGGGGCTGATCGTGTTCGCTGCGAATCCCTGGCTCCTGCTCCATCACCTTGGATTAATTACAGTACAATGCAATATACATTTATATGGTGTCTGCACAAGTGTCTCAGGGCTTCTGCAATCTGAAAAATCTAATTAAGGCGCAGCCTCCAACATGAATGCTTATCACCGGGATGCGTGCAGCCAGCCGGGGGCGGCTGCCTCCCCGCCTCAACCCCGCGCGGGATCCACACTCTCCTGGCATTATTAATTACTCAAAGCTCGGTGTCCGAGACACCGATCGATGCCGCGGGTCTGCAGAGAGAGGAGGCTCCGAGCGAGTGCGAGGGAGCTGGAGATAACCATCAGCCAGAAACGTGGTGGAGGCTGTTCCTGGCCTGGGAGGAGGAGGAGGAGGAGGAGTCTCTCGGCAGAGCCCAGCACGTGTTTCCCGGCGGCTTTGAAGCTGGGATGTTATTTACTGGTGGAGAAGAACCTGGCTGATGTTGAATCTCGGCCTGGGGAAGGCCGTGCCCTGGGGGTTGGGCTGGTGGTGGACACAGCAGCATTCCACGGGGTTTGCTGCAAAACCTACTGGGCATTCTTATTTTGTCTCGGGAGTGGCAGCAGCTGTTGGGAACGCCCAGAAGGGAGGGAGGGAGCGCCACAAGTGTGACGAGAACGTAAATAACCAGGGAAAAAGGGAAAGGAAATGTGAAGTGGCCCTTTAAATATGAGCCTCCAGAGCCCAGAGCCCAACTAGCTTTCCCTCAAGTATTCAAATGAGATTGCAGCATCAGATTGGTATGCATTAGGCTGGTCTCAATGAAAATTAACATGTAATTGCTTCAAATGAAGTAAGTGAGGAGGTAATCTGTTCTTAAATTGGATTCGCAGGATTTTGTGGTACCATAATGCAGCTGTGAAATGAAATATATTTTAAGGATGATGTCCTCAAGGGGAGAGGGAAGGATTGGGGGGGTCTTTATGGGAAGGGTCCTTTCCCTCACTCCCTCTTTTGTTTCTGGCCTCATTAGTGCTGTTTTATAAATGAGGAGAGGGCTTTGGTGCCACGGCGTGGCTGGAGAAGGTCCCATTGCTTTTGGCTCCATCGTGTTTCCTTCCTTGACATCCCTCCTGTCCCTCCCTTCCACTTCCTCTGGTTCTTCACTTTCCTTGCTATGTCAGAGCCTCTCCAGCCTCTTCTATCGGGCACAAGTCCCCATCCCATCGCGATAGGAGTCGTGAGACGAGCACTTGAACTTTGTTTATGTAGCAAACAGCCTTCTGGTTAGGTGGTGGGAGAAGATCTGGCTCTGCGATGGGGTTTGTGTATCCGTAAGAAGCTGTGCAGGTTCTTCTTAGGGAGCTGGGTTCTCCGAGGAGAGAGACGGCAGAGCAAGAGGCACAGTTTGCTGTCTTCTCTTGGCTACTTGTGCTCTTCTGCCGAGGAAGAATCACCCTGTGATGCAGCACAGCTCCGCAAAGCTTCAGCATTCATCTCCAAAGGCTTGGGATGCCCCGCTCCTCCTACTCAGCCTTGAGTTGCCGGGACCACCTCTTTATTTTAATTTTAAGGATTTGCTGCTTGTCCTTGTTCTGTCTCTCCCCATCTCTCCCCATCTGGCAGCAGAAGCACGATGAGCTCGGGCGTCGTGGTGAAGATGCAATTAGAGCGTGAGGGAGAGCTGGTGTAGGAAGGTGATGTGGTAACCTGCAATTACTCCCAGGCTAGAATTACAGAGCTGGCGTGGTATATATAGATATAGCGTATATAGACAGAGAATAGATAGATAGAGAATATATAGATAGAGAATAAATAGATAGAGAATAGATGGATGGATATATATAGATATGGTGTGTATATATATATATATATATGTAGAATAACAGCATATTTTTGCTACACAAAGTTGTGGCTGCCCCATCCCTGGAAGTGTCCAAGGCCGGGTTGGATGGGGCTTGGAGCAACCTGGTTGAGTGGAAGGTGGCTTGGCAGGGGATAGAACAAGATGATCTTTAAGGTCCTCTCCAACCCGAACCATTCCATGGTCCTATGTAGACCCAGCTGTGGCAGTGCGAGCTCCCCCAGCTCCCCAGTGTCCTGGGCAGCTCTGCCAGTGCCCTGAAAACCTGATCCCTGATCTTGCGCCCTTCCCTGGGCTGGTTTCCCTGTGCTGTCCCCACCGGTGCCCTTCAGCCCTCTGTTTGCAGCACCTCTCCCTCCCTCTCGCCCCCTGCTCCTCCTCACGGAGCCCCCGGACCTGCAGCATCCTTGAGCAGCCTCCGATTCCCTCCTCCCTCTCTCTCCGCAGTCCTGGCAGAAAGCATTCACCCCTCACCGTTCCTGTTTTGTGCCTCAACTTCTAAGGAAAAGCCACTTCAGTGATAATTTCCCACTTGTGATAAGTTAAGTGCATCGCTTCCTTTGGAATACATTTTCAGTGCAGTTAAGCTCAGCAGTCCCTTGCCTGTGTGCGTAGTTAAACGCGCTCCTTTGCAGCCCGTTGGGGTGGATGGCATCGCTTTATTCCAGGGCCATTAGTGTCACTTGGCAAAGCAGAACCAGGATTTATTCCGGGGCACAGCTCGTAACTGAGCGAGTTCAGCGCCGGGGATCGGCACTGGCTGCTGGAGCGCAGCCGCCAGGAGGGGAGCGGGAGCTGCCGCAGGGCTGAAGGATGGGGAGCTGGGGTGACCTGAGTGGCTCAACCCGGGACTAGAAGGTGGCAAAGGAGCATTTTTCTAGAGAGGAGTGCAGGGCAAGGAGAGAGATCCCTGTTCCTTTGGAGGCAGAGAGAGAAGACGACTTCCCCGCACCTCCTCAGATGAGGAGACCTTGTTTTCCAGGGTTTACGCTGCTCTGTAACGCTTGAGGGAGAGGATGAGATCATTAGGGAGTTATTTTCTGCTTGTGGCATTTTCCACACCTCTTTTTGAAGCTGCCAGAGCCTGGTCCTGGGCTGGGCTGATGCCCTCCCTGCGGGAATGAGGATCCTTCCGTAGGCAGCCCTGGAACACTGCCAGGGAAGGGGTGGCTGTCACGGAGGGCTGTTTGCCTGCTGGCATCCAGGAGCCTCCTGTTCCTTACTTGGGCTTTGGGAATGCGGAAAAGGAGAAACCCCCGAGGAATAAGTGTCCCGCAGCTCAGTGCAGGATCCCACCAGGAGTTCCCTGGCGGTGTCCGTGCCATTTGCAAACCGGCCGTGTCCCCTCGCAGCTGCCCACCGGCGCTTTGGTGCCGCCGTCGCCCTGTCCCCGGGGCCTTTAGCACCTCGGGAGGGCACCCGAGCAGGCGGGCCGGGAGCACGCTCCGGTGCTGCCCCGCGGAGCCAGCGCAGCCGGGGCTGGGGACACGCGTCCTGCCGCGCTCGGGGAGCCGCCGCCCTCATTGATGTTTTGTGGCACGCTCCGAGGTGCCGAGATGGGAGATGCCGTAGATGTGCAGAGCCCTGTTGTTAGCAGAGACAATAAGAGGATAAATAGAAAGGCTGGATGAGCCGAGCACGGGACTTGGAAAGGTGCTGGTGCGCTGCTGCATTGCAGAGAGATGGAGACTTTTCCAGACGAGCCGTCCCTGCCGGCTGCACCGCGATCTGCCCGCTCTGCGCCAGCCCGCGGGGCCGGCACGGGGCTCTCCCGGGACCGCCGGGATGCACACGGAGATGTTCGTGGGATCCGTGCCTGCTCCCGGCCCTGCCTGGTGCTCGGTCAGAGGAGATCCAGCTCTTTTTGCAGCTTTTCTTCCCTTCCCAGTCCGGTTTCCTCCTGTTTCCTTGGCATTTGCCAATAACCGTGTCTAAGGCAGCACGCTGGGAGTTGTTTGCAGCTCTGAGAATCCCGGGCAGTGAACCAAGGCGGATCTTTTCGAGCCCAGTATTATTATTAATGTAATTAGTGTGAATCATTTGCATGTATAAACTTTCAATTGAGGAGATCAGGTACTTTATAAACATGAGTTAACTCACACTCCCTGGCAGGGAGGTGCCAGATATCTTTAAAGCCTTACAGAGGGCAGGAAGGAAGGGCAGGAACTCGTACGAGCCAGTGGGAAAGGCAGGACCTCCCAGCCCGGGGCCCTGACTCCCTCTGCAGCAACCGGCACGGAACTGTCTGGGCAGGGAAGAGAGCGGGAAGCACAACGGGGTTTTATTTCTCACTTCTGAGCGCTGCTTTTGACCAGCTCAGTGTGATTTTGAAGAGGCGCTGGGGTGGCAGCTGATCTGAGGGCACCTCCTCACCCCGCAGCCTCTGGAGATGCTCCGGCTGCTGCAGGGGGGGCGGGAGGAAGGCGCCAGCCCCTGCAGAGACCCCCCTTTCCTACCGTGCCCCGCTGCTGAGTTAATCACTGGGTCGGCTCCTGCCTGTCAGGAACCAGGCTCCGCATGCGGGGAAGAGGTTTCTTGGTCCTGTGAGCTGCCCTGTGCCGTGAGAAACTCCTCGGGCTGTGTCTTTGGTGGTGTCACATCAGTGGGAGCCCCGGGGATGCCCTCCAGCCAAACCCGCGGTGAGGGCGAGGATGGCCGGGCTGGTCCTGGGGAGCAGGTGAGGACGGGAATGCCAAGAACCTGATCACAGCCACCCCCCGAGCGGGGCTGAGCCTCCAGCCCTCGTTAGTCCCTGACCGAGCACTGGGGGCTTTCAGCAGCACCAAACCTGGGGACGTTTTAATCCGACAGCCCAGCTTGCACTCTGAATGTCTCCTGCACGGAGCCTGTGACCGGCACGTCCGACCTCGTCATCCGAGCTCCATGGCCGGAGCTGGGTGTCCCTGCTCCAGCAGGGCGGGATTACTGCTGGAGGAGCGGGCGCACACGCGTGCCCTGCGTGTGCTGTGCCGGGTTGGGGCGCGGGGCAGCGCTGCCCGGCCCCGTGGGTGTGAGCAGACGGCGCTGCAGGGAGGGCGTGCGAGCAAACGCGGGCTGGGTGTGCGCGGAAAGGGAGCAGGTGCTGTAAATCCTGCTGGAGAAGGGCCGGGAGGAATTGCTGGTGCGTGACTTAGCCCAATACAGCAAAGAGAGCGAAAGCAGGCTGGGTTGTAACAATGAGGGATTTGGCTTCATATTTGTTGGTTAAAGAGCTCTCAGACCGTGTTCTGTGTGATATCCACAGCTCGGGCTGTCCATGGCGTGCCCATCCCAGCCTTCCCGGCTCGTGGGCAGCGCCTGTCCCAAGGAGCATGGCACAATCTGACACCAGCTTTCCCTTTGCTCTGGAACTGGTGGCCAAAATTCTCTTCTAAACATCAGAGGAAAGTCTGTGAGACTGTGCCTGACTGGGATTGAGTTGTTCACAGCCTGGCCTTTAATTAATCCTAATAAATAACAATAAAATGTGATAATCACAGAAATAAATCTGAGATGTGGAGCTCTGCCTCCGGCGGCGGGCTGGTTTAGTTGATCATTTACAGCTCGGCTGGCGGTGCAGAGGCTGGAAGGTGATGTCTGGGACATGAGAAGCTGGGGACAAGGCAGGGCCAGAGCACCTTGTCACCTTACCCAGCCCCAGTGGGAGGACTCTCACCCAATTTTAAGATAAAGCCCAAACTTATTCCTGATGTCCAGCTTGGTTTAGCTCATAGCAGAGACAAAACATTGCTGGTGTGGGATTGATTAAAAATCTGGAAGTGTGTGGGAACGGCAGAGTTAGACTGGGAAGAAAACAAAAAGACATCTGAGGATGCTTGATGGTGGATGTGGCACTTGGGGACACGGCTCGGGGGTGGGCTTGGCAGTGCTGGGTTAATGGTTGGACTCAGTGGTCTTTAAGGTCTTTCCTTTCCAACCTAAAGAATTCTAAGGTGGGTCAGTGCTGTCGTGAAATTCCACCAGGTGGCCTGGATTTGGGAAGGTGCTTTCTGCAGGGCGGGCATGCCGTGGAAACTAGGTGGAGGTGGAAGGTGAAATGAGCCTGGGGAGGGTCGGTTTGGTCACAGCCCAGGCTGGGCCTCCACATTTGCTGGGGTGAGCCAGGCTTAGCCCCGTCGCTGCCTCCCCAAGATGGAGCTTGTACCCTGATAACTGCAATGAAAGCAGCAATCAGGTTGGTAATTTTGCTGAGCTCTTTTCAGTTCTAATTAACATTATTCATTTCTTGTGTGTCCTGCTGGGTTGAGACAATCTGTGCTCTCCAGCCCAGCCCTCTGGAACACCAGCAATCTGCAAAAGAGGCAACAAAAAAGTGTTGTGTGCCAATTACTACACTTCAGTAATTAAAAACCTCCTTCCCCCCACTGCCTGCCCACGTCCTCTCCTGTCATTTTTTTTTTTGTGCAAACTCAAGAAAGCAAAGAGAGAAATTCAGGAGGGCACGTCACTGCCGGCGTGTGCCATCTGTGTCTGCTCTGGTGTCGCAGGGAGGTGCTGGGGGCTGGGTGCAGCACGGGTGGGATCAGTGGTCAGGGAACTCAGCCTCAGCACCCTGGTGCTCATTTATTCCTGGTGCTTGTTGGTGAGGCTGTTTTGTCCCCACCGAGGGCTTTGCTGGCATTTTCAGCCCGGCTCACCTTTGTGCTTGCTGGCAGAATCCTTGGGGTGCTGCTTTCCCTGCTCCACTTTTTTTCTGAGTGCTGTCCCTGAGCCAGGGGGGCTGCTGGCTTCACCTGTGGAGCCCTTTGGCTGCAGGAGCTCAACCCTCAGGCTGTGGGAATGGTTGGGAATGCCAGTTCAGGGGAGAGCAGCCAGTCCCTAATGGACCAAGCCGATGGAAGAGGGTGGGTAACAAAGCCAGGAAGTTTTGGCTGTGGGAGATGTTGATGGATCTGGAAGGGGCAGCGCCAGGCTGTATCCCTGTGTACCCACCACACGTCACTGATCGGGGAGTGCAGGGTGAGGGATGTGCAGGGGGTTGGGACAGGAAAGGAGGATGCAGGTGTGCAGCTCTCACCTCTGCTCAGTGCATGTCACTGTCTGAAAATGCCCAAATCTGTGGCCATTTTGAGGTGCCACGGGGAGCCACGGGGAGCCGAGGGCCTGGTGCAGTGTGAGGAGCTGCCTCTCCCTGCAAACCATCCCTGCCTGCCCCAGCGTGGTGCAGCAGGGGTGAGTTAGGCAGTGTTGCCATCTCCTAGAGGAGAAACCCCGAGGCTTGGGAGTGGGTTTATTGGGAAAGAAGCAGCAGCGGGAGGCAGCAGTATCCAGAGCAGCATCATCTCCTCCTTGTGCTGGCACACAGCAGCTTTTCATCTTCCTGGAGGAGAAGTCCTTGCTGCTTGAGCAGGAATGGAACAAGGATTAAGGATCTTGAGAGAGAAAATTACCTCATCTGGGCTTAATTGTTTTTAGATCATCTTTTTGGAGGCAAGCACTGCTTTCCGGCACCCCAAGGACCTCTGCTTCCCCTCCTTCCCTGGCACATCATGGGGTGAGAGGGAAAGTGAGAGCTTCCAGCGAGGTGGAGGAGGCATCCCAGGGCTTTGCACTTCGCCAGGAGCGGGGTGGGAAGAGGGGAGGCTGTGGGCTCGGCAGTGGCTTTGCTCTCCACCTGTGCCTGGAGCGTGGCTTCCTGGCCAAAGCCAAAGGCTTTCCGCTCGGCTGCCCGTGTGGGGGAGAGGAGGCTTCCCATCCCCGCCCGGGCTGCTGGAGAGAGGAGCTGCTGGAGGAGGGAAGAAGGAGCAGATGGAGGGGCTGGAAGAGCATCGGGTCGCTGTGCCGAGCCCCGGCCGCGGGGACCCCGGCGGGCGCCTGTGCGAGGAGGAGCAGGAGGAGCAGGAGGAGCGGGCTGAGCGCGGTGCTTGGAAGCAGCTCGGGAAGGAGCACAGCTGCCAATCCCTAAACAGCCCAGCGCATCCAGAGGTCAAAGCGCCTCTTTCCCAGGAGCTGCTGCTGTGCTTTAGTGTATATATATATATATAAATATATATATTGGCTAAGGAGCTTTAAGGGGCAGGGAGGAATATAAAGTAACAGCTTGAGCGTGCCGATCCCAGGGACAGGGAAGCGTGTCTGGGTGATAAGGAGAGATTGTGCCCGGGTGCTGTGAAGGGCGAAGGCACTTATTTCACTGTTGCCTCATGCGTTACCTGAGCCCCGTTGCTTTTCAAAAGCACTTAAATGCCCATGTGATAGAGGGAATGCTTGGACTGTCTGGCTCCATTGTTATCCAAGGATCTCCAAGCTGATGCATTTCGTAAAGAAAACTGGCGTGGAGGAGGAGAGAGGAAATATATATTTTTAGTTTAGCCCGCTTGCAGTTCCTCAAGGTAATGTCTGCAGAGGGGACTGGTTGAGAAATTCAAGTCACGTCTGGTTTCTCATCACCCGGCCCTGGACACCCCTGTGTTTGTGCAGAACCACCACCACAGGAGCCTATTTCATGGTACCAGAGCCAAACACCAAATATCCACTTCATTTCATTCGTGCCCCACAGGTCTGAGCTACCAGCAGAGCTGAGATTTGGACTTCAATAGACTAAACCCATCCTCTGGGAAGAAATCTCCAGTTTAATTCAACTTGTGCAACTAAACTCTCAGGCCTTTTACTAGAGTTGTAATGCAGCTGAGAGCAAGAGCCGAGTTCTTGGTGTTCAGCCCAGACTGGATCTATTGCTTTTTTTAATGCAGATCATAAAAATCTGCTCACCTTTAATTTATTATTATCGTAATATCATTATGGAACAGTTGTAAAATTGTTTAATTTATTGGATGTTTTTCACACCAGAGAGGGAGGATGGAGCCGAGTTGGGTACTGGCAAATCAGGGGTGTCCTGTGCTGCAGACAACACGTCTCACCTTGGGCACGTCTCCTCTGTCACCCCTAACCCCAAAAAGTTGTGCGCTGAGGCTGGGTGGGTTATTTCACTGGGGCCAAAGAGGTTCCAAAAANCAAAAGTTGTGCATTGAGGCTGGGTGGGTTATTTCGGCTTCTCCTGTAATCGCTGGGGCCAAAGAGGTTCCAAAAAGAGGCTGAAGGGGATGAGACAACTTGTCCCCAGGTGGGTGCCTGTGTCTCCCCTAGCATCAGAAGTGGACACAAGATGAGAAGTCTCCCATCACGGAATCATTAAGGTTGGAAAAGCCTCTAAGATCCAACCATTCCCAGGTCCTCCACCACCCCATGTCCCCAAGTGCCACATGTACGTGGCTTTTAGCACCCTCCAGTGACTCCAGCACTGCCCTGGGCAGCCTCTGCCAGGGCTTGACCCCCCTTTCGGTGAAGAAATGTTCCCTAATATCCAATCTAAGCCTTCCCTGCTGCAACTCGAGGCCACTTCCTCTTGTCCTATCACTTGTTACCTGGGAGAAGAGATGAATCCCCACCCAAAGGAGGCTGTGAGGACGCCCAGCGAGGAGACAGCTCACCTGGAGAAAGGACACACTCCCTAAAGTGCCCAGGACAAGTCCACATGCCACAGATTTACCCATCCTTGCCATTACCTCCCCTGTTAGTGCAGCCTGGCGTGTGGAGCCCAGTAAGTCTCCTACACTCCTTGAAGTTGCCCCATGTGAGACCTCCCAGAGGCTGCTGGGCCCTCTCTCGGTGCCTCTGAAGTTAATTTGCATGCCAGCATGAAGTTAATTTACGCACAAGTAAATGAAGCAGTTTGGGGAAGAATATAAACAGTGGCTCTGAGGCTGAGTGGTTTTAGGCAGGGCCATGATCCTCTGGAGCCAGGCTCCAGCAAAGCGCGGCCGAGTCCCCATGGCTCCGTGATCCCTGCTCGGACAGAAGCAGGGGTTTAGCTGGCTGTGGGGGCTGCAGGTTTCTGCTGCTCAGGGAAGGTCTTGATGCTTGTCTGGAGATGATTTGTGGCAATGGGAGGATTCAAACCCGGCTTGGGGACGTGGGGATGGGGGGTTACAGGGCCAGCAGAAACCTTTGGGATGAGCAAGACTGATCCCAGCTAATGCTGACAGGAAAATAATCTCCTTCAGGATCAAAATAATTTCTAGGTTTGCACTGTGTTGTCTCTGGGGGGGCCTCAGGTGCTTATTGAGGCTGAATGTAGAGGATTTCTACCTCCGAAACATCCCTGGATAAGTGAACGCTCAGCTGGGGCGAGGTGCGCGAGTGAGGGAGGTGCAGCGGTGCCGGTGATGGGTACGGAAGGAAGAGTTGACAGAGGGGACAAGTGGTCGGATGCTCAAGGCTTCTCTTTAGAGGTGCGTGTCAGAGCTGGCTTTCTCCAAAGATACATTTCCTCGCTCCTTTGTGAAGCAGCCAAGTGCTGCTTTCCCAGCACCACTCCGCATTTCTCAGTCTGGCTGCAGGGATGCGAAGGTCTGCGGAGAGAATGGCAGGTGATGGGTTTGGGCAGGACGTAACAACCTGGACCCCGCCAAAAAAAATGTGGACTCGAGGTGGAGGTTTGGGCTCAGCTCTGTTTGTTTGGGTGTTTGCAAAAGTATAAATGGGGTTGGAGGAGTGAAAGGCTGGTACTGGGTGGCTCTGACCTCCCAGCGTCTGAAAACTCTGTGAAGCTCTTGGGCAAATCTCTGGAGCCGCCAGTTTAGATGGATATCGGTGCCCTGAGCACCGCAGGGAAAGTGCTGACCTTGTCCTCTTCGGACACTGAAAGCACTTGGTCTCTGAAAGTGCTGCTGGCAGCAGAGCTAAAAATAGTGCCAGGAGGACCAGGAGGGCTGGAAGGGAGGGAGGGAGAGCGCCCAGGAGCAGCGCACTGATGGGTCACCTCTGCCTCTCCCCAGGTGCGCTGTGGACAACCGGGTGACCCGAGTGGCCTGGCTGAACCGCAGCAGCATCCTCTATGCCGGCAATGACAAGTGGTGCTTGGACCCTCGGGTGGTGCTCCTGGCCAACACCAAAACCCAGTACAGCATCCAGATCCAGGATGTGGACGTGTACGATGAGGGCCCCTACACCTGCTCCGTGCAGACAGACAATCACCCCAAGACAGCGCGTGTCCATCTCATCGTGCAAGGTAAGAGGAAGGGAGTTTGTAGAGGGGTTGGGCTTGGGACTTTGCTTTCTGCTCCTTTTGCCTGGGTGTCCTCTCCTGCTGTTGCTGCTATGCCAAGCATGGGACGCAGCTTGGTGCAGGTGTAGAGGCTGATCCACAAGCTTGGGTCGTCCCGAGCTGGGTAATGAATTTCACAGAATCAGAGAACTCGCTGCGTTGGAAGGGACCCACGAGGATCACGGAGTCCAACTCCTGGCCCTGCACAGCACCATCCCCAAGAGCCACACCACGTGTCCGAGGGTATTCTCCAAATGCTTCTTGAACTGTGTCAGGCTTGGTTTTATCAACTTCCCTGACATAATCCCAGGGCTCTGATACAGGCAGCTCTGCCTCCCGACACAGTCCCTGGCAAACCGGCAGTGCTGTTTGTTGTTGTTGTTTTTTGATGTTTTTTTGTTTCCCGAGCTGGAGGCATTGCTTGAAGTAAAACTTGTGTTGGGGGAAAAGAGAGAGCTGGCAGATTTGTGTGCTTTGTGGGGGTGTGTGTATGCCTAGCAACAATATGTGTTTGTGTGTTGAAATTCCATACTTCTGGAGGAGGAAGAGGAGGAGAAAGGCCAGCACAGGGTGCTGGAGCGTTTTTGGTGGCTAAGTGGGTGCCTACGTGTGCTCTTCAGCGAGTGTGTGAGCACACAGGGCCTCTCGAGAGGGGACAGGCAGGTGTGGCCACATGTGATGGTCGAGCAGATGGACGTTCATGGAAGATAGATCCTGTGTCCATGTGGCAGGACGTGAGCTGGACAAGGGGGAGCCCCGTGAAGGGACACCCAGAGCCTGATGAGCTCTTAGCCTGGGGGAAGATTAATGGAAAATTTCTAATCCCTTGCTAGCAACCGTTTTTTTCCTGCTGCTGCTGCTGTGATTTGGCCAGGAGCCCTCTTAACATGAACCACCAGCTTGAGTATTGGAATCTCGTCTCGGGCTAATTTTCGAATGCTGATGGGTGTATTGATTTGGAAACAAGCTGGGTTAAAAAGGCATTGGTCTTGTACACAGAGTCGGGCTGAGCTAATCCGCCGTCGATATTCCAGGCCTGAGCACTATTGACAGCCTAATGAATAGAAGTGGGGAAAAAACCCAGACTCGGGGCCTTTATTTTCCCTCTTCCCCCCCTTTCCATTTTCCCTTTCCTCTCCAAGCAATCAAGCTGACAAACCAGAGCCGGACTTGCTCCATCTCCGCTGAGTGCGGAGGGGAAGCAGATGCATTGCCAGCCCCGGTTCTGGCTGTTTATCTTGCAATCTCTTATTACCTGCCTGAGTTTCTTAAGCCAAAGTCGATCACCAGCAAGTTCTGAAGTCGCTATCAGATGCTGGGGTGATGCAGGACAATATCTATCTGTTCTCTTCCGATTCCCATTTCCTGACCTAAATTTTCTGTATCACCAGACATCCAGGCCCACCCCTCCCGTGTCCTGAGGTATCATTAGGAAGAGATATTTGGGTGCTGCAGGAAAAGGTCAGAGCGTCACTCCTTGCAGCGGTTAAGTGTGGGATGATTCAGTGATGGGCTCGGCCCTGTAATGTGCTGAAGATCCTCGTGCTGCCGGCAGAAATTCCGGCTCTGGAGAGCGAGCCCCCTAATTTGAAGAGCTGGTCTTTGGCTCACCCAGCTCTTTCTCAGAGCAGGACATGAAAGTGAATATCATGTCCAATTAAAGGGAAACCTGCCTTAATGACCTCGATGAAAATTGGACTGGGGTGCCAGGATTAACTCTCCTGCCCTGGAAAATGGGCCCTATAAATATGTATTCTGGAATAATCCTGTCCAAAATTACATTCAGCTTGTGAGACGTGCTGCTTATTCCCCCTCCTAGGAAAGCAGGGTGGCTAAGCACCAGATTTCAGGGATCTGCCAAGTTCAGCATGGGGCCCTGGGGCATTTTGCCCCTTCCTGCAGCCTGGTAGGAAAGGAGAGGTGGTGAGAGGAGGTGGGAAAGGGGGTGTCTCCTTTTAAACAGGTTTACCCAGGAAGAGGGAGGTGTGCAGGTTGCTCTGAGCAGGTCCTGACGTTCCCCTTGCTGCACCAGGAAAGGGCCTGGGGGCACGGCTCTGGAGGCAGGAGCACTCCAGCCTCTCAGGATGCAATTAAATCGTGCCCCGGGGCAGGCTGTGCTCTCCAACGGGACTGGCAAGGAGCTCTTCCCCTTCCAGCCGGGATTCCAGCAGCCTGCTGCTCCCCCAGGCAAGCAGGATGGGCGCATATCAGCCAGGCCCAGACTCTCGCAGCCCGTGCCTGCATCCCTCCTCCTCCCCGGGGTCAGGGGATATCGCTGGGGGCAGCCATGGATGGAGGGCATCCGTGGTTTCGGCCCAGGGCTGCTGGAAGGAAGCAGAGCTATGGGAGGGGGGAAGAACAAAAACCAGGAGAGGGATGGGGTGGGAGAAGGAGCTTCCTTTGGGGTATGAGGGCTGGGAATGGTCCCCAAGGAGAGAATCAGGTAGAGACACCCGGAACCGAGGATGCCCACGCTGCAGCGAGGGGTGAGCTGCACATTTATTTCTAGGTTGGCTCTATAGGACGGCCGAGATCCCAAAATAGGTGGGGAGAAGGCACCTCAAGAGCTAATTTATCCCGTCCCCCTGCAACCAGGCAGAGGCCTCGCTGCCAAGCACATGTGAAAGCTATTCTTGAAAATCTGTAACAAAGCAGGTTCTTCAGTCTCCCCAGACAATCTATTCTGCTGCTTTGCTACCTTTTTAATTAGAAAATGTATAGCTAATATCTAACTTAAACCTTCTTTGTTGCAAATGAAGTGGAGTTTTTCTCAGCCTGTTCCCAGTGGATGTGGGGAACAATTGATCAGTGTCCTCTGTAATAACCTTTTGCTTTTGGGAAGGTTGTTATCCCGGCGCCCCTCAGCCGCCTTCTTTCTGAAACCATCCAAGCTCTGCTTCCCCGCCTTTCCTCATTGGCCAGGCTTTCAGAAACACTTGTCAGTCTTGAAATCCTGATACAAAAGGGAAAGGGTGATTGCTGCTGCTCCAGGAATAGCAGGTGGGTGCCTCTGTGCCGATGTGGGACGAATGAGCTCAGCAATGAGACAGCAGACCCTTGGCACCGAGTGCACCAGAGTTCAGGCCTGCTATTTTGGGGACTGCTCTAAATGGGGTCAGGCTGGTGGTGCCAAGCCGATGTCAGCCAACAACGGAGCTGCCAAAGGGACGAGGAGGTTCTTAGCACCTGGATCTCTCCCAGAAAGGTGCTCCCAGATTACAGACAGACCTAAAACAAGCAGCTGAGGGAGCATCCCTGTCACCTGCAGGGTCTGGAAGGTGGTCCCACTCCTTTGGTACTTATTCCTTCTTAGGAGGAGGTGCCACAGGACCAGACAAAGCACCAGGAAGCGGCACTGCCGGGGTTTGCAGGAATCTGCCTTGGACCTTGCGGGGAGAGTGAGATGTTTCTGCAAGTAAATCCCAAAGAAACAAAAATGCGAGGAAGCCCCACTTGCAATAGGCAACTTGTGAACTTGGAGAGGGGCAGAAACCCAGAGAGACAAAAAAAGGATTTAGGTCCCACTGACCTCCGAGGAGCGATGCTTTCCCTTCTTCTCCTCTCCTGTATCCCATTCTGGTTTCCTTAGCAAGTCCTGCTTCTTGCAGCCGCATCTCAGGCGCAGCCTCCCCCTTCTCCCTGCTCCCTGCAGGACATTTCAGCTATTTAAGCCGTTCTCCGGGTTCCTGGGTTTAAAGGAGAGAGGGGAGAGAGGAGGAGAAGGACGATATCTGGAAAGCTCTTATTTGTATTGATAATAAGCCGTCTCCAATGCGTGCCTGCAAAACACTCCCACTGCCTTGTAAGATGCATTAAGGGAAGTCAGCCTTATCTCGGCGCGGGAAATGGACTTGGGGAAGGAGGCACGGAGCCTGCCAGAGTTTAATCTCACTAAGGCACACGAATTTGCATGATAGAAAATGGTGGAATTTTAGTGCTTAAAAAGAAAGAAAGAAGGGGAAAAAAAAAAAAAAAGCAAAGGCAGGCAACTGGGGGATATTAGCGCTTTCCCTGCTTCTTTATCAGTTTCCCTGGCCCTATCTGGCTCTTGCTGTTGTCACTGGAGCAACTAATCACCCCTCCCCTTTTGTTTGGTGTAAATGAGTTTTCCCCACTCCTTCCCGAGCCCAGGTTAATCTTCAAATCCCTGCCTTTGTCTGGGAGTTAATTACCTGCTCGGCGGAGTCGGGGGGCTGCGGGCACAGGTGGCAGGGGGTGGCGGGGGGCAGAGGTGGCAGTGCCGGTGGCTCCTGGCCCTGCGCGGGGAGCGGCGCTGCCAAGGTCTGTGCCGGCGAGATAAAGCCACCGGTGGGGCTGCGGTGCCCGAGCCGGCTTCGTTTCAACCACCAAACTCTGCCCAATTAATTTTGCTTTGATGCCACAAGCCCCTTTCACTCGTGGGACAACAAGGAGAACTTTTTGTGGCTGTTTTCCTGCCTGGGTGCCTGGGAAATGCCTTTGCTGTGAGCAGAGCGGCTGGGAGGAAGGCTCAGTCCCTGTAGCCTTACCTGTGGGGCTGAGCCTGTCCCCTGTGCCACCGATGCCACCAGTTCTGGAGCAAGGAGGGACAAAGGGATTTGCCCACCAGTGGCAGAGGATGTGTGGGCTTGAAGCCACCGGCTGGAGTTTCACCCTGGGCGAGATGCTCCCCCTGCTTCTGGCGAGGCTTTACTGGTGTGTCCACACATTTCCCCCGTGGGAGCGGCTGTTCCTTCTGGAAGCAAAAGCAGGTTTAGATAATAACTCCTGAAAGGCATGGGGGAGCTGGGAGAGCCTCCCCAAAGAGGTGGAGGGGAGGAAAGCAGAGGCACGAAATGGAAATCCTCCCTCGCCTCGCCTGCGCTCTCGGCTCCTTTGACTGACGTGTTCCTTCCCCGTCTCCCTTTTGTTGCTGATCACCGTCCCTCTGTCAAAGCATCTTTGCCTTTTGTATCGGGGCTGTTGTGGAGGACTGAAGGTCTCCCACACTCTCTCACGCACTGCCCTAGTTTTTGGCTCTTTATCCTCATTTTGCTCTGCCCTCGGGGAGCATCTCTGCAGGTCCCACATCCATTACTGCCCCTGGATCTCTCCATCTCCCCCACAGCCCCGGATCCCAGCCCTTGCTTCTCCGGGATGTGCTTGTCCGTGTTCCCCTATGGAGTGTCCTCGTACCCGGCCAGGCTCCCTCCAGCCTCCCCAAAGTCGCTTGACCTCTTTGCAAATCAGTTTAACATCTGTGAGGCAGAGATAATAATTGTCACCTACTTCACAGGGGGGTTGATGAGGATTAATTCATTAATGTCGACAGAGGTCTTTGAAGATGGAACGCGCTATCTGAGAGCTAAACGTTATTATTAATTAGCAATTATATCATGGGGTGGGAGCAGGGGGGAAAAGAGACTCCAGAGTCTGTACTGTGGAAGAATTTGCTCTGGGCTCACATTCTGCCCTTGCTGCAGCTGCAGGCTGGCCCAGTTTCATGTCCGTGCTGCTGCTGGAGGGATCCAGGCAAGCTGCATCCCACTGAGGATGTGTCCCACCCTGCTGCCCCTTCCCAGAGCTTGTGGATGAGCCCACTGGTGTAAAGAGAGGGAGGGATGGGGAGGTGAAGAGTGCTCGAGCGAGTTAACATTGTTAGAAGGAGGGCAACTTGGTAATGGAGGGGTTGGGATGAGGGGAAGGCACAGAAGCCCAGAGTGGTTTGGGTAGGAAGGGACTTTAAAGCCCACCCAGTGCCACCCCCTGCCATGGGCAGGGACAACTCCCACTGTCCCAGGGTGCTCCAAGGCCTGTCCAACCTGGCCTTGGACACTTCCAGGGATCCAGGGGCCACCACAGCTGCTCTGGGCACCCTGTGCTACCCCACCCTCATTGTAAAAAACTTCCTCCTTACATCTATTCTACATCAACCTTTTTCAATTTCAAGCCATTCCCTCAAGGCATCCTCCAGGCTTGCCTGGCACCCAGGGATGAAGCGGGCCAGGCACCGCCAGACCCATGGGAGGATGTATCCTGTTCCCAAGGAGAAGTAATTGGCAGGAGACTGGAGCAGAGGAGAAGGAAGCTCCAGTGATTCATAGGACACACAGACCGGTTTCACTTCCTTCCCGTTTTTCTTTCTCGCGTGCACCCAGGCTGTGGCCGATTCCTGTTTGTCTCCCCAGTGAAGGGCAAGCGCTGTGGTCCCGTGTGTCACTGGGCTCCCTCAGGCAGCGCCGACGCCAGTCTTTTGTGGTGCCCTCCTGATGCCCCGTGCCTCAGTGCTGGGGGCATTCCCACCTCCAACATCCCCGTGGCTCCACTATTTCCATCCTCCCTGGCTCAGCTGTGTGCGCTTTCGTGGCAGTGAGGAGAGCTCAGTGGAACTCTCTCTGCTACTCCCTCCGAGCTGCGGAGGTCACCCTCGGATCACCCCTCTTCCAGAAAACAAGAGTCTGCTCCTCTTTGAGCCTTTCTGAGCACGCGAGCTCCCGGCAGCCTGGTTCACCCTATCCTCTCCAAAGGCTTTCAGGGAGAGGTCACCCGCCTCACCCAGAGCCGTTCAAGAGTGACTCCGCTAATCCCTTCTGCCGAGCGGGTGAATCCAGGAGGCCGGCGGTGCCAGCAGCTCTCCAGGCAGGGAGGACTGGAGCTGTGTGTGGCTCTCCGGACGCACGGCAAGTCCCCGTCCTTCCCCGTGGATTTACCGGCCAAAGGGGTGGCACAGCAGCACCCAGGGTGCGCATCTCCCACTGCTGCGTGCGGTTTCCGGAGAAGCGTCGTTATCAGCAGTGTGATAAAGCTGGTGGGGGTTTAATGAGGTCACTGCAGTTTAATGTTACTGCAGTAATCTCTTTTGTTTTACTACATTAAAATATTTGTGGTGGAACGATTGGGCCACTGTAATGTGATATCGCTACCTTAATGTTATTGTTGCCATGGCAACGCTAATGGCAGCTCAATAACATTATTGCAATTTAATCTTACGACAATAAAATTAAGGGTAGAACAGTGAGACCTCGGCTCTGTAATGTTACTACAGTAACAGCATTGTTATCGTAACCGCGGGAGCGGAGTCAGCCCGCTGTAGTGTAACGCTGGTACCAGCGCTTTGTTGTTACTACAGGAACGCGGAGCCTCTGCCGAAAATCGCAGCAGGGGATGAATGGGAGGAGACGTCAGCGGTGCGCCGGTGCTGCTGCTACCCTGGGGCTGCCAGCGTGGGGAGGTCACGCTGTAATCCCGTCACTTATTCATCTAATTCCTCAATTGTGGTGTTTTTATCGGGGTCTGTCCTCTTCTCCCTCCGTCGCCGGAGCTCTTTGGAGCAGGTCTGTTGTTTTAGCGGCAGTAACTCTGCAGGGAAGGATTTAAAGCACTGCCTCCATCTAGTTCCAGATCCTTCTGCCTGGCGTTTTATAGCATGTGGCTGTTATGGAGTGATAACGTTTTATATTTATATGTCATCTTTCAATGTGAAGGATCCCGGCACAAGCTACAAATTACTGCCGTGCTGCAGGGCCAGGCAGACAACGCGGCACGCACAGCGTGCCAGAGGAGGGGTTTCATCCAAGGGCGCTGATTCCTGTGCAAGCGAGAATCTCCTTTACCTAGAGGATTTATCCAGAGTCCCCAGACTTTGTGAGATGGGGCACAGATCTTTGTGCACCCTAAGCCAGGTACCCCAAGAAGAACTTGCCATCCCTGGCGTGGGTATGGGCAAAATTCCCCCCTTTCCCAGCTGGCAGCATGATGTCAGGGCTGGAAAGGCAGTGGGGGACAAGGCACAGGTGACATCTCTGTGCCATGCAGGGGCTCGCTGCAGTTTTCTCCAGCCTCCAGGGGAGGGAGGCAGAGCTGCTGATCTGTCCCCAGCATCGCGGAGCTTCCTCATCCTGCCCAGGCCCGGCGCTCCTGGGGATGCATGTTTGCCGTGCCCAGGGGTGTGTGCTTTTGGCCCAGGGATGCAGTTTTGCTGTGCCCACGGATTCATGGTTGTTGTGCCCAGGAATGAGCTCTTGCTGTGCTCGGGGATGTGCACTTTGTGCCCAGGGATGCGGTTTTGTTGTGCCCAGGGATGCACTCTTGCTGTGCCTGGGGATGCAGGTTTGTGGTGTCCAGGGATGCAGGTTTGCTGTGCCCAGGGATGTGGGTTTGTTGTGCCCGGGGATGCAGGTTTGTTGTGCCCAGGGATGTGGGTTTGTTGTGCCCAGGGATGCAGGTTTGTTGTGCCCGGAGATGTGGGTTTGCTGTGTCCAGGGATGCACTCTTGCCCGGGGATGCAGGTTTGCCATGGTCAGGGATGCACTCTTGTTGTCCCCAGGGATGTCTGCTTGCCGTTGCCAGGAATGCACAGTTTTCATGCCCAGGGATCCATGCCTGACGTGCCAGGGATGCAGGTTTGCTCTGCCCACAGAAGCGTGCTTCGTGCCCAGGGGTGCAGGTTTGCCACTCCCAGGGATGCACTCCTGCTGTGCCCAGGATGTGTGCTTGCCATGTTCAGGGATGCACACTTGCTGTGCCACCACACCTGCCAGCCAGGCTTAGTGCCCCAACTGCCCACTTGCCCACCTGAACCTCCAGCACTACCCCCTCTCCTGCTCGGCACGCAGGAATTTTCTGTGTGCTTTGAGCCCTGTGCTCCTTCCTGGCTTCTCAGGAGCTCTCCATCCTCAGACAGCTCTTTGGCACCTCAATTTGGGGGTGTTGCTGCCCGCCCATGTTCCCCCAGCCCAGTGCCAGTCTGGGCCTGCTCAGGGCAGCAGCTGCTCGGCTCCTCTCACGCCTCAGCATCTGATCTCTCTCCATGAGTATTTGGATTCTGACCACCGCAGTAATTCCTTGTTTGTCCTTTAATAAAAGACCCGTGAGCTCCCCTTGACACCGGAGCTGGAATCTCTGGGACCTGGGGCATCCTGTGTGCCAGCTCTTTGTGGCAATCTGGTTCCACATCCATCCTGCCAACCCGGCTCCTCCGGGGGTTATGTGTTTGAAAACACGAGCAGCAGCTCATCTCCCATTCACTGTTTTTCTCCATCATTTGCTTTATTAAATATTGATTTTCTGTTGCATTATTAAACCTTAAGTCCTGAGCATAAATTCGGAGTTGATACTTTAATCTGGCTCTTCTTTTTGGCCTTTAAAACTGATTTTTCTGGCCAGTCTCTCCGGAGGCGAGTCCAGAAGCAAAAACCTGTTGCAGAGGCTTGGGGAGTCAGAGGACGAAGCAAAGGGCTCCTCCCAAGGGGTTTTTGTCTGTTTGGTGAAGTCTTTGCCATGAAGGTGTCATCCATGGGGATGCTGGCCTGCAATCCTGCACAGACCTTGAGTGAAAGGAGGTTGGGGAGGAATCAGCCAAGCTTTTTCAGGGAATTTTGTACATTACTGGCTGCCGGAAGGATATAGCCCTCTCTTTTTTTGGTAGCGCAGAGAGATTTGCAATCTGGAATGGGAATTTAGCCTGGAGCCACTGCGTGGGCAGGGTGGCAGTGAGGCATCCAGCCCTCCACGTGCCTGGCTCTGCTCCCTAGGGTTTGCTGCCTTGCTCTGCCAAAATTGCCCTGCTCGGGAGCAGGACTGTGCCGAGGAAGGGAGCCGCAGATGGCCGTGCCTTGTCCTAAATGCCTTCCCAGCGCCTGGGCGGTGCTGCACAAATCTGTGCTTTTTTACCCTACAAATCCTCAGCAAAACCAGCAATGGCCTTGGCCAGAGCTGCAGGCAAAGCCGGCGGAATGCGGGCGGTGGGAAGCCACCAACAAGCCAGGAGCGCTGCAAGTGGCCACCAGCACATCCCCGGTAGCCACGGTGGGTAGCTCTGACCCCCGCCGTGATCCCCGCTCTCCTCCCATTCCCTATCGGAGAGCCGCACGCCGCCAGCCGCTGCCAGACCCCACGCTGCCAGCAACCAGGTGTCGGAACATGCTTCCAGAGCCAAGAGAGCTCCGCAGCCAAAAGGGAGGAGGGGAAAGCAGTGTGGCAGCACCGGCAGGTTCAGGAGGATAAAAAAAAAAAAATTAAGAAAATTAGAAAAGAAAAAAGGCAGAGGGAGGTTTGCAAACGGCTTTTGGATCCCATATCCAAACGGGGCATGGAACCTGTGCCTGGCAGCTGCTGTGCTGAGCAGTGATTTAAAAGCAGGCTCCCAGTGGCAGGGAAAGAGGCAGAGGGGGAAGCAGATGTGAACACAATGCTGGAGATAAAGGAGAGGCCAAGGGAACAGCTGTCGAAAAGCTGCCCAGCCCTGCTGCCTCCGAGGGCTAGAGAACCTCCAGCAAACATCCCCAGGCTTGAGGACAGGCTGGGGGGAGGTCACTGGGAGAATAAAGGGGGAAACTGAGTGGAAAATGTGGGGTTTTTCATACTGTTCTTGCTTGGGTTTTGAAGGAGAGGTGGAAGCTGGGAAGAAGGAGCTGCATTGAAACATTGGGACAGTTGTGATTTTGTTTTCCTTTCTCTTCTGGTGATGCAATGGAGAAGAAGGAGATTTAGAAAGGCAAGGGGAAGTGGGAAGTGGAGAAGAAAAAGGCAAGGATCTTTGTAAAAGATGTGGAAATGTGATTCTTCAAACAAGATATTGAAGTGTGGTCTTGAAATATTTCTGGTTTGGGTTTTCCGTGTCTGCTGTGAGGCAGCAGTGAAACACCTTTGTCCTGTCCCTCGGAAAGGAGGTGGATTTGTTCCTTAGTCCGTGACTGGGTCCTTGGAAGGGATCAGCACGGCCCCAGTGGGTGCAGGGGACGGGGTGGGGAGGTCTTCTTGGTCTCGGTGGATCAATACCCTCATACAGAAGGAATTGTTCCCTGTGGGGAGGCCCTGGCACAGGGTGCCCAGAGCAGCTGTGGCTGCCCCATCCCTGGCAGTGTCCAAGGCCAGGTTGGGCAGAGCTTGGAGCACCCGGGGACAGTGGGAGGTGTCCCTGCCCACAGCAGGGGGTGGAATAAGATGAGCTTTAAGGTCCCCTCTTACCCAAACCATTCTGGGATTCTGGGATTTTTCATTTCTGGGTTACTGCTCCCAGCAGTAGAGATGCCCAAAAGATTTCAGGTCTCCTTTTTGGTTGCATCTTGTATAATTTCCTGGGTAGCATTTGGGATGAGGCAGGAGAGGCCACAAATCTCATGCTGGTTTGCTGTCCTATGTGAGATGGATGAACAGGTCTCAATCCCCCCTCCTCTCTGCCCAAGTCTCCCGTCACTGAGCCCCCACAGCCAACAGACTCCCCAGTTTGTGCCCGGCGCTCTCCTTGCCTGGCCCAGCCTTGACACAAGGCATCAACAGAGATGTCTCCTCCGTGGTTTGCACTCCTTGTAATCCCTCCTCCTCGCAGCCAGCCCGAGAGCTTCAGCCTTTGATCCTCCTCCTCTTTTGCAAACACTTCTCTCCGCTTGTGAAATTAAATCTCTCTCACAGTGATTTCCTTCCCTATCTTTTCTTTTTGGCCGAGTCTGTCTGAAATATTCTCTTTTTTTTGCTCCTTCAGCAGCAGGGCTATATAATTGATGGCCTCGCCAAGCTTTCTGCGCTGAGCATTAAACCCTTCCTGCCTTGGCTCCGACCGGAGTTCATTACTTTCTGAAAAGCTCTGTTGTCTGTTTGTGCTCAGATGATTGTTGTTGTGGAGGGGAGGATGTTGTCGGCACAGAGAGAGGAGGAGGGGTTGGATTTGGCCAGGGCTGCTTTGTAATCAAATCCCTCTCTCTTTAGCAAATTTTCAAGTGGAAAAGGCCTCTTTTAGTAAAATTGAAATGTGGTACCCTCCTGAAGCAGGAGCACAAAACTCAGGGTCTGAATTAGTGCAGCAAAAGGTTGTCTGGCTCTCGGGGCAGTGGGAAAACGCTGCTTTGCAGCACACCCCTGCTCAGCACTGGGCGGGAAGGAGCATGAGCTGCTCCCACCACCGCCGGCTGATCTCCTGGGATAGGCATTTGTTACCACACCACCTTTCTCAGTGACCCTGCTGTGGTCATTCCTTCCAAGCTTCTGCATCCCAGGAGCTGCCCTGGGAAGGATGAGCCCCGTGCAGTGCTGGCAGCGTCCCTCCAGCACCGTGGTGTCCTCGTCCTGGAGCTGGGGGTCACTCTGTGTGTGTGTGTGTGTGTGTTTTTACATCATGCAAACCCTTTCTGCACCTCTCGGCCTTTCCTGGCAAGACAGAGTGGTGCTTTCCGTGCTTTGCCCTACGCCGACGACGCTCCTGGCTCCCCGTCTGCCTCCGTGGGCTTTCCGCTCTTAAAACACAGCAAGGCTGAGGTGATTACAAGGATTGGAGATGCAGTGACACTTCCCTGCCAACAAGTAATTGATTTATTAAAGACATTACAATACATTCATGGTTGAGCGTGAGGGTTTCCTTTGAACTCGCTCGGAAATCCGAGGGGATTGTGCCTGTTTGCGAGGACCGCGGGCAGAATAAATCTGGGCTCCCCCATCGCCTCCCCACCGCGCTGCCACAATTTCATTTCCCTTTGACTGGCGCGAGTAAATATCACAGCTCGACAACTCCAGTCCAGTGACTGGTGTGATCCAATTTAATAGCATTTAAAAATTCAAAGTGATTGTTAGCCAAATGGAAATGTAAGATTTCATACCCAGCCTGCCTTGGGGAGGAAAGGGAGAATTAGGGAGGGTGCGGGGGATGTAGACAAATGGACTAGATAAAAAATAATGGAAAGTAACTTAATTAAGAGGCTCGAGTCAAGTTAAAAACAGTAATGATTTTGAATCGGAGAACCACAGGTATTAAAAATGAAAGGGGAAGAGGAAAGAAAGGAAGGGAAAGTGTGGATAAAAAGCTTCCAAAATGATTAAATGGGAGGAAAAAGAGGCATAGGAAGAATGGGGTAAAAATAGTCCTTCCGTGTAAAGCAGGAGCACATGGGGAATAGACGGTGCTGGTGATGAGGCTGGGCATTAGGAAGACAAATAGGGAAATTAAGGATGCTCTGGCGGGGATAATTCCCTGTGGCTTTTCTGGCATTCTCGGAGGCACGAGTGTGGCCGAGAAGAAGGCTCGAGGGCTTTGTTTAGGAGAAACAGGAAATGAAGGAGCAGTCCTAATGGGAAAGGAGAGCAGCCCCAGCGTTGTGCAGGCGCGTCGATATCCTTCCCTTGTGGGAGCGTCGCTCCCTCCTTTTCCTGCGCTTGTAGCTCTGTCAAGTGTTGCTTGTTTGGGTTGAAATTGGGGGCTGGATTTTTAATTGCCCCTCTGCGTACAGGGATGTGCGGCGGTGTCTCGGTGGAGTGATGGCTGATTTTTAGCCGTGGCGCTCTCATTCAGTGCAGCCCACAGGAAATACCTGCCCTGGCAGCCACCCTCAGTCTCCCTGTGCCTTTTTTCCAAGCTCCGCAGAGCGTGAAAGGCAGGTGCTGCAGACCGTGGATCCCAACAGGCGCTTCTGGCCCGGTTGATCTTTGGGTCTCGTTTCTCCATCCGTAAAGCGGGAATAATAACGCTCCCTTATCTCCCAGGGTGGTTTGACGATAGGGATGAACCACATTTGAAGGCGTGGGAAGGACGGTGAGCATCATCCCACGGGCTCTGGGTCTGTGGTATTTGTGCTCCTCCTTGTTCCTGGCAGATCTGGCCTAGCTTCGGGCTGGTCCCCTGGGCTTGGGGCAGTTGTGAGTTGGTCTAGAAACGTGCCTTGGGATAGGGTGGGGGACCAGAAATATTCCATGTGAGCAGTGAGGAAGGCTGGGGGGCTCTTGGAGCCCAGGAAGGAGAGCCCGAAAAAGCAGGGATGTAAAGAAATGACTAAGAGGGGTAAGGAATGGATCAGGGCATCTTTGGGAAGGTGCACCTGCCTCTGCTGGAGTGGTGGATGTGTTCCCATGGGGACAGGAGGAGTGGCAGCGTGTGGAGGCATGGATCACCCCACCTGTGCTTCATGTGGAGCTGCTGGACCCTGCTGACCTCCCACCTCATGAGCTTTGTTCTCCCACTTCACAAGCTTTGTTCTCCCACTCCGTTCTCTCAGACAGTCTGGTCATAAGTAGCAGCCTCCAGACCACCTAATCAGACAATAACAGTGCTGTGCTCCCTGCCTGATCCATTAATTTTTAACTGGAGTCAAAGGCAAAGATGGGAAGAAGCCCAACAGGAGTAAAAGCCCCATCTGGAACATGAGGGGCACCTGGAAGAGCTAGAGCTCGGGAAAGATGGGGGGAAAGGGGCTGTGTGGGGACAGGCAGTGATGGCAACGGAGGGATGTAAATAGATAAAACAGGCAAAAAGGGCACAGACAGACTCAGAAGATCCAAATAATCTCAATCAAAACTTGGGGCTTTCGCTTGGTTCCGCATTAACACCACGAATCTCGATGGTTTTTGAAGTAAAGCCACCGGGTCCAGCGCGGCGTTTTGGGAAGCACAGCTCGTCCTCCTGCGAGGGCGGGCGCGCTGCGGGCTCCGCCTGGGCACGGGCTGGTGGCTCCTTGAATTAGCCGAGTGTCGGCGTGGAAGTGCAATCACAAACACTTTGTGCTCCAGCCCAGGCAGAGGGGGCACGGGAGCGAGAGCACCGAGATAAGAACAAATATGCAAGAGCATAGTGTGTTTTTAATGGAAGGGAGATTTATTTCTCTCTGTGTCTTTTTAAGCCTCTAGATAGATCATAAAAAAACCCAGCCCAACCCACACACAACCTGTCTGCCTGAAATAGCCGAAATGTAATTTAAAGAGCATCATTTTAACTAATACTTCACTTCAGAGACACCTGCCCTATATTCATTGGAGATGCAGGCTGCATTAGAGCATCTGATTTATCTTTGAAAAGGATCTTTGAGCTCCTTTGTTCCTGTCAGGTCCCTTCTGAGGAGTAAAGTGGCACAGGGGCAGCTCGGCGAGCTCAGCTCTTGGTGTGGTGCCCGCTCTGCATGGACAGAGAGCTGGGACAGGGAGAGCCCCCCCTGCTCTCCAGGGGCAGAGTGGGGAGCAGGAGGTGGGGCACGGCCACTCTGGCTGGCTGGGGAGTGGGGAATTGGGGGTTTGAGCAGAATTTGGCAGGACAGTGTGCGCTGATGGATCCGATGAGCAATGCCATGGACATTTGCTGTCCGTGGGAATGGGAGGCTCCCGGCGGACTGGGAGGGGCTGTTTGCTGGTGCTTCCACTTGAGACATGTGTCCTAAACTGGATCTGTGCTTCTGTCCCCACGGAGAAATGCCCCCACCTCCAGGTCCTGTGGCCACAGGCTCTGGGTATCTTATAATTTCATATATTGTTGTCTTTTTAATGAGCCTGCAAGGATGAGAAATTCTTGTCATTACGTTGATGGAGAGATGAGACCCAACAAGACTGAGGCTTTTGCCAGGAGCACTCTGGCAGAGCCGGCATCCATCCATCCTTCTCTGCACTTACTGACCCACAGCAAAGAGGCTTTTCTATCATTAAAAATAAAGGAAATTCCACAAATCACTGTTTTCTCCCAGGGCGTGACCCGCTGGAGGAAAGGATCCCCTGTCGGCCTGCATCTCCCGGGTCCCCCAGGCTGGTCCTAACCAGCCCCAAGCTGGGGGGACACCTATCGAGGACGAGGGAGTGTAGGGATGAGTGTGAGAAAAGACAGGGAGAGGAGAGCTGCTCTGAAATCCCTCGCTCGCCCTTTCTGATCTGAAGTTCACTTGTAATATTTTCCCCGACTTGGGTTGCTAATGCGTTTTGTTCTCCAGAGTGTGCGTGGCCCGGCTTCCCGCGCAGCCTTTAATTAGTTTCTGGATGATGACATCTCCGCTGAGAATCATCTCGTCTTGTCCCTCCGATCTCGGGGGGAGATAAAGGAATCTAATAAAGACATTCAGCATTTCGAGGTGATGGGTTTGACAAGCTTTGTATTAGCCACAAGTCGTGTTCAAACTTTGTGGGGTGCTGTTGGCACGCTCTGGCTCGTCCCCACACAGGGATTTTCCCAAGGGTCTGGTGGAGACTTCACTGGGACCCAGTGGGATGAGAGGAGCTGGGGACCCTGAATCCCCTGAGCAGGGTGTGACAGAGCCACTGTCACTTTGATGGTCACTGTGGAGGCAGTTGTGAGAGAGGCTGTCGTGCCTTGAGGAGAGGTGTCAATAATGCTGGAAAAATGGTGCAGGTGTCTTAAGGATTCGAGATCCTTCAATTTTCTGCCTTTCATGAGGCGTTGCTTGGCTTGCAGGGGGAATCCCAGGTGGCTCGGGGTGCAAAAACTGGAAACTAGATCCGTGCAGCGTGTGTGGAGTTGAAAATGAGATCTGTCTAGACAGGGAGCTGAACTGCCAAACACTCCTTGTTTGGCTGCATTTCTTCATGGATAATAATGGAAAAACTCTGCTTTTATATCTTTCTTCTTGTTTTCTTTTCACTCAGCATCATTAGACTCATTTTAAAGGAGGCAACAAAGTCCAGAGCAGTGCCATACCTTCCTTCAGGCATTGTAACATGAACGCAGAACTCTCCCAAACCTGAGGGAGGGATTCTGCCTCCTCTTAAAGCTGCTCGTTAATAGCCATGCAAGGCAACTCTGGTTTGATTCCCCACAGGTGTGGGGCTTGGTGGTCAGGTGTTTTCTTTGTTTTTGTGCTAGGAAAAATGATGCAGATCCCTTCAGAGTCTTGAAAGCAGGGGAGTGAATCTAGCGAGGCAGCACCCTGACTCCTTAGGGAGCTGCTCTTGCTCCAGGCTGGTGACCTGGACCCATCCAGAAATCAGGGAAAAATCCTTGTGCTTGAGACCCGACTCTCCTACTGTGCCTCGTTTATTGTGGCGTATCCCTTGTTGACTGCAGTAGTAGTGCTGATTTATGCTGTCGTAAGTGGAATCAGATTGGGCTCCCTTTTGGCACTTAGCTATAAAGTTTGTCTGCAGAAACCCTGCTGTTTATGCGGTGAATTATACCCGCGTTCACAAATACTTTACTAATGAATGATTGGGAACGTCTTGTTTCTCCCTCCTCCTCTGAGTTATTATAAAGCTGTGCTGTATAACCTGCTCCGGAGACGGGCGTAAAAAATCTCATGTCCTCCAAGCTTCCCTGCGACGGGAGCCGTTACCTGTTTGGGAAATCATTTAGACACATTTCGGTGCCGTGTGACACATCTCATTACGCCTCGCTTTAGAACGAGCAATTGTCATTAGTTATTTATTAATTGCTTATTAAGGTCGTTATGTATGTCCTCTTTGTTTCCAGCCTTCTTTCTTCATGGCTTTGGCTGCTGCCGGGTTTGTGAAGAGGGCGATCAATCCCTCGGCAAAGCTGTGCCGAACTCGGCAAGGGGGTGGTGGTGCCAGCCCAGGGTCCAGGCAGCCCTGGGGAGCAGGACAGGCACCCACAAGGGGTTTGTGTACAAACCTTTGTGACCGAGCAGGCTCTGAGGCTGTGTTTGCCCTTCCTCACACCTTTGGACAGGCTCAGAACAGCTCCTGAGCGGGGCTGATATGATGGAAGGATGATGTGAAGGAAGGATGATATGCAGGAAGGATGATATGACGGAAGGATGATATGACAGAAGGATGAAGCCCTCTCTGCTTTTCTCTTAACCATAGTTGTGTTAGAGTAGCACAAACTGATTTAGAAGCCCATTTTTTGGGCTCTCAAAAGGTGCAGGGCTCTCAATTTGCTCCCTGAAGGCAGAAAGCTTTGGAGCGCAGAAGAGGGGGGAAGCACCATGGAGGTGCCTGGCACTGTGGCAGCCAGCACTGCCCCTTCTCCTGACCTGGCAGCTACAAAGTGCTCCGGTTACAGCCTGGAGGAGTCCTGGAGCCGGGTGTTGAGCTCCCTGCCTTTGGCAGACCCTGGCTGGCTTTGGCAGACCCTCTGTTGCCAGAGGGTGGGCTCGGTTTGACTCACAGCACTGCTGCGAACAGAGATGGGACACCCAGGACTCCCCCTTGCCGAATCCCAGAGGCAGGGCCCATGGCAGCAAACCCTGTGAGACACAGGGAAGTGTGTGTGTGATGGCAGTAAGGAGCTGTCATGGAAAGCAGGAGCAGCGTCAGGCTGACACTCAGGAAGCTGCCAGTGCGCACCACAGATCGCCTGCAGAACCCTAGTCTCACTCACCCTCTTTTTCTTTCTTCCAGGCACTTTTATAGTTGTTCTTTGTTGCTTCCTTTGATCTGGAGCAGATGTTGCTCGTGCTGGAAGATGGAGGTTTGCATGTTTTGCGAAGGGGAAGCAGGGCTGGGCTTGCCAGGAGAGTCTGCTCGCTCCCAGCTGTGCCAGGGGCTGAGGCCCCTTGGCTGGGACGAGCACCTGCTCTGCCTCACTCCCACTCCAGAAGGGGTTTGCTGGTCTGGAAAGGTCACAGCTGCATTTCTTCACTACTTGCGTGAAAGAAAGGGCCTAACCACCGTTAAGGCAAAAATAATGCAATTTCTCCTTGAAGAAGGAATAGGCAACTTGGTGAGGCTCTTTTGAAGTCCCCTTGCCAGTGTGAGGTGGGGAGGTTGTTCCAGATGCGCCACTCACTCAGCCTGGTGCCTGGCTGAAGTTTGGGGTGCCGGGGTGTCAGGAGACAGAGGTGGGGACAGGGAGAAGAAAGCCCAGGCGAGCAGCACAGTCAGTGCATGCCAGGAAGGTGTCTGGGGAGGTGATGGAGATGGTGATGGTGATGGAGATGGAGATGGAGATGGAGGTGGCAGGGCTTGAGCAAAGAGGCAAAGCTGGCGATGTTTAAGCAGTTTGGGATGAGCTGTAAAAGGCAGCTGGAGGAATAATCAGGGGAGGCATCAGTCCTGCAGCGAGTGCCGTGGGAGAGGCAGCAGAGGGGGTGGCAGAAATGCCAGGGGAGTCCCGCTGCATCCCCAGGATGTGAAGATCTGTGTGCAGCGCTGCCATGGGATACAGGCATGGGATCCATGGGCTGCGCACCTGTGCTGGCTCGGGAGCGGGTGTTTGGAGGTGAACGCAGAGCAGGGATATCGTCTGTGCCAGTGGCAGGAGGGCGTCCGCGCGCCAGGGAATAGATGTGTGTCGGCAAGCACATATGCTTGGATCCGGAAAGACATCTATCACCTGACTGAACCACCTCGAACGTGGAGCTCACCATATGCTTTGGTTAAATATTTAAGCAAGCTGCTTTCTGTCCTGGGGACTCTTGTGTGCGAGCGGGGCCAACTGGGGGCATGCCCTGGGCACCTGCGGGGGGCTGGGAGCACCCAGAGACCTTCCCCAGCACCGCGGCGAGGATGGAGGGGGAAAAAAGAAGGAGTTGGATCGATAAAGCACCAGCCTGCCTCTGGGGAAATCTGTGCTGTGTCACCGGAGCAGCTTGGCCAACGCTGCCATGTTTAATCACTTCCGAGCAAGAGAGATGCTGAACACAAAAGGACTGCCCGCGAGGAGAGGGTTCCCGCCTGGGAAGCCTGCGTTTACTTAGCTTTATTTATTTATTCATTCCCAAAGGGGCACGGCTCCATCTGCGTCCTGCTTTCGGCAGAGGAAATGTCTGCTCTGCCCCACCGCTGCAGAAATGCCAGGCGCTGGTGAAAGTCCTTTAGTGCAGAGGGAATGGAAGCACTGGCGACTGTTAAATAACACGGAATATATACTTGGATAATTTATTTATTAAGATTTCCCTCCCCAGTCTGGTAAAAGCCTTGCAACACACCTGTTGGGTCTCCAGAAAGGCATTTGGAATAGTTTGTGTGGTTAAATATTCAGATATTTAATTAGCATACAATAACCACCGAATTAAATCCTACCACTGCGCAGGCAATTCCAGACTTAGTTAACAGCTTCAGTGACGTTTCTCTGGTTTGCTTCCCAGATGTTCCTGCCTCCTCTCACTCCAGATGGGACACAGTAAATTGCATCTCCCTCAAAGTGTCCTCAGCTTGCCAGAGCATGGTGAACTTTTTCCCTGGTGCATGAGCAGTTCAAGCTGCTTTTTATAGAATTATGGAAAGGTTTGGGTCGACAGAGGCCTTAAAGACCCTCTGGTTCCATCCCCTGCCGTGGACGGGGACACCTCCCACTATCCCAGGTTGATCCAAGCCCTGTCCAGCCTGGCCTTGGACACTTCCAGGGATGGGGCAGCCACAGCTTCCCTGGGCACCCTGTGCCAGGGCCTGCCCACCCTCACTGTATAAAATGTCTTATACCTGTTCTAAACCAACCCTCATCAGGTTAAAGCCATTCCCCTTTGTCCTATTAATCAAACCCAAGTTTAAGTTGTTTTAATTAGGTTTATAAACTGGTCAGTTGATTTTTGTCTCTCGCCTGGGTGGGTGCAAATGTGTCTGTGCAGTCCCAGAGCAGCAGTGTAAAGTCTGACTTGTTTTCTTTAAAGCCTCTGCAAAACAAGCTGAATTGGGTCGATGTGGATTCAGCAGTTAAAAACATCAGAAAGGTTCCTCTGTGATGCAGCAAACAGCGCGTTAAGGATGATGGATACTGCTTTAGTTTTCTTGGGACTTAGAGCTGGGAGCTCTTGCTGCTTCCTAGGCAAAGGTGGGCGATCGCTGCGCCTCCGCTTGGCTCTTCCCACCTCTCCAAAATGACAGTGGTAATACCCCCTTGGCCTATTTTTGTTGTCCAGACCATAAGCTCTGTGTTTTCAGAGCACACATGGATTTCCCAGCCTCACCAGGAACACAGCGGGGCAATCATAACGACGCTGTAATTAACTGCATCTCCTCAATGGACCTGGCCATGGGCACAGCATTCCCAGCTCTGAGTGGTCCCATGAGGAACGTGCTGTCCCCTCAGCAACACTGAAGTGTATTAATATTTCTTCAGGTGTTGTCTTTGTGCCCTCCATTGTCCTGCCCCAGAGCCCCCTCTGTTTGGGAGCAGCTGATCCAGAGTCGTTCTCTGGTGCATGATTAGCAGATTAGCCGTTGTGCCCAGAGCAGCAAAAAAATGAACTCCCAGCAGCCCTTCAAAACAGAGAATAATTCATTACCCACCTTGATTTCCACTTAAAATGTACTTTAACTACACTTCCAACTACAAACCCTAAATCACCATCATGTTCACAAAAAATCCATCATTTTTTATTTTATTGCACGGCACTGGCATGACATAATCCCTTCCAGAGCGTCTTGGAGTGCTTTACGGATCAATAAATTACTTACCTGCACAGCAGAGGCATTGCGTGCAAGGCCATTGCAGTCATTCCGGTTGGCGCAGCCCGGGAGGGTGCGGGAGGTGGGGAGAGGCAGGCGAGGGAGGCTCGGGAGTGGGGTCCAAGCGGGGAATTGGGGTTCAGCGGCAGCTCCGAGTTGGGTGATGAACGGGGCTCTCCCAGGAAGGGTGGAAGGCGCAGGTGATTTGTGACTCCCCTGCAAAGCGCTGCAGCAGGGTGCCGGTCCCTGCTGGGCTCCTGAGAAAGAAGCCTGGAAATAAACCCAGGAAGCTGAGGGTCTTTATTATGTTCTTCAGGTGCAGGCTGGTAACAGCAGCCGATGGTTTTCCCTCATACATCCCCACCGTAGGTCTCCCAGAAACCCCAGCCCTCCCCATCAGCCACATCGTGTCCTCTGCTCATGCAGCAGCAGGAGCTGAGCACTCCCTGCTTGCTCTTCATCCCTTCTCATCACCCTCATCCTGTAGCTGTGTCCCCTCCTGGGGTCTGGACCCTCTGTGACCCGCTGAGTGCTTGAGGTGGCAGTGCCAATGCGGTGGGATGGCTTTCATCCCCATGGAATTGCCCTTCCTTTGCGTGGTTGTCAACCTTAGAGGCTCCTCAGCAGACTCTGTCTCCATGCCCAGCTCCTCTTGGTGCCCCTGTGGTTGCAAGGGCCTGGCACAGCTGCAGGAAAAGCTGCAGGAGTTTGAAGGGGTGGATGGTGTTTTCTCAGGAAGATGCAGCTCTGCTGGGAAGGGTCTGTCATGGCTAAGAGGACACAAGGACTGCTGGAAGTGGGCTAGGGAGAAATGCTGTCTCTCACACCACAGAGATGCTGAGGAGGAGCTTCTCGAGCCTCCCTAAAATGACTGAATTCCCTCCGGCTACAGTTCCTTCCCACTTCGACTGTGTCTTCTCTGCCCCCTCTTTTCCCTGTTTGTTCCTGCCAAGTCAGATGAGACTGATGGGCTGCTGCATAGATTGTCAAAGTGGAGGGAGGATGGAAATTCAGCCTCCTTCAGCCACAGTTTAGGATTTGAGTTGAAGCAGAACCAGTTTCATTTTCCTTCTCCTCTTTGCGTCATTGCAGTGTCTCCAAAAATCGTCGAGATCTCTGCTGACATCTCCATCAACGAGGGTGGCAACGTCAGCCTCACCTGCATAGCCACGGGCAGGCCAGACCCAACAATCACCTGGAGACACATCTCACCCAAAGGTAAGAACCAAACGTTACCAGAAGTATTTTGGGAAGGGCACAGCACTCTTTGTGAGGGGCTGGGGAGGGCTTGGTGGCTCGTTCAGTTGCCAAGAGAAGGTGAAATGCACCAAAAAGATGTGACTTAAACAGGACTTGGTGACTTTGGCAGAGGAACACCCATCCTGGTGGTCTGGAAGAGGAGCTGATGGTTTTGGTCCTGTGGAGGACTGGCTGTAGGTGCCAGGTCGGGGTTGTCGTGCTTGGAGATGAATGGAATCAGGGAATATTCTCAGTTGGAAGGGCCACACAAGGATCATGGAGTTCCTGCATGGGCCACTCACATTGCACATTGAACATGCTCGTCTGGCCATGTTTTGAAAATTTTTCAGGCAATTCTTACAGGTTGCTTCAAAGGGAGATTGTAAATAGTGCAAATGAGCAGGAAAACACAGGAAGCATTAATTGGTGGCCTTGTTAATTGGTAAGCAAACCCTCAGCAGAACTGTGTGGGTGTGACTGCTGGGAAGCAAATTCCCAGCCGTTCAGGACCGTATAATTTCAACCCCCTTTCCCAGCTGCTTTTTGGCATTTGCATTGCATTTTGCTGCCCTGTTATTCCCAGGCGGCTGCGAGGTTCTCGTGGGTGAGCCGGGGGTGAGATCTGGGGGCTCCAGGCGGGATGAGCCGTGCGGCCAAGCGGCAATGCCTGGCTCTGATCCTCTGAGCCTGTCTAAGCGCTTCAGTTCCACCTCAGACTCGTGTTTCCCCTGAGGTTTTACCAACGTGGGCTGTTGTTCCAGACAACTGCCTCAAGCTCTCCTCTGGGACGCCCGCCCAGGCTGTCCAGCAGCCGAAGGAGCCGGCGCAGGGGCGGCAGTGACGGATGGCGCCGTGGCTGCTCTCCCTGCTCAGCTCCTGACGAGGGCTGCGGTGTCTCGCTGCAGCTCCATTGATTTTTTGCTGTTTGTCTGCGCCGGAGCGAATGGCTGGGCCAGATCCATCACTCTCCAAAGCCCAGGCAGGGCGAGCTGAGTCGGCGGCATCTCAGCCCCTTCCCTTGACAGGAGCCTCTACAAAGCATTCCCCCAGAGCACGTGTTGGCTTTTCCACTGTAGGTGGTCTTGCTTCCGAGCTGGTGGCTTTTGTCAGGGTCTGTGCATGGATCCACGTGCTCCTCCCCATCCCTGAGCATCTCTCTGTGGAATCAAAGTTGCTGTCACCGGGTGTCACCATCAGGCAGCGTTGATGGTCGAGGCAGTCCATGTGTTCCCACCTTGAAGCCTTGTCTTCCTACTCCTCCCCTTGCCTACCCTGACAGCGTGTTTTTGTTTTGCTCAGCCTCCTCAGCACCTGTTTTTCACAGGCATCTTGTTTTCCCATGGCCCCACTCTCCTTCCCACATCCCCTCCTGCTCCCCAGAACCCTCGTCTCCCACTCATGTGCCCCTTGCTGCCTTCTCCCACATGCCATCCATCCTCTCCTAACCGGGCTCCCAGCTCCTGATGCCTCTGTCTTTCACAAGGGCTATTTTCTGTGTTTGCTGCCATCCAGCAGGTTTTTTTCCCCAGGGAATCTTTACCTGCGCTTGAACCAGATGTTTCCATTTTACTTAGGACTTAGCTGCTATGGAAACTGAGGATGCACCAGGAGAGGAAGAGTGAGCTAATCAGAAATTACCTGTGGCGCTGTGTAATTTGCAGCAGCAGCTCTTTCCTGATTTTGGCCATGATTAGGCATTCTGCTTTCAAAACTCAAAGGGAACAAATGATCACAGAGATTTACCGGAGCCTGGTCTCCTGCTGATGGAGGGTGATGAGCCCAGAGGTGGCCCAGGACAACTTCCATGGTCGCCCATCTCTGTGGGCAGCTACTCTGTTTCTAGGTCTGCCAAGCCGCCAAGGGGAACCTCTGCTTCTCCATTTTGCATTCACCACACACAGCAAAGACGAAGCGTGAGGCCCGAGATGAGAGCCAGGGAAAACGCAGAGAGGTGCTATAGCTGATCCGGGATGGTATCCCTTTTCCCGGTAGGATAAATTCTAATTTGCAGAGCCAGAAGCAAACAAAACCCAAAGCTTGCTGCTGGCCCCTCTTGGTTGTTGTTCTGCTACTCATCCCGTGGGAAGTCTCGAGCGAGCCGCCTCCTGTTCCTTCTCACCATCTTCCTCCATCTTGCTCGAGGTGGTGGAGAAGAGGGGTGAGGGAGGATTGTTTGAGAGAATGCTGGTGCATAATTTAAGGGTTTACACAGCAGGTGGAGAGCTCTCAGCGGTGCTGCTTGGGGCAGGCTGTGCCAGCGCCGTGTGTGCCAGGCACGGCCACGCCGGGAGCTGAAGGACCGGTCCCCATGCTGAGGCTGGTGAGTGCGGCTCTGTGCAAAGGAACTTCGCAGGTTTTATGATTTCCTTGGCACCTGCGAGCACACAGTGCACCTCGTGGTGGGAAATAGAACACGTGAGAGTGTTCGCTCACCAGGGAGTGCATGGGCAGGCCCTTCAGAGGATTTACACCAAGAGCAGCCCAGCTCCCCAGTGACTGATCTCACTGGAGACACTTTTCCAGCCACTCCAGGCTCCTCTGACCTCTCTGCTGTTCTGTCTCTGCGCTGATGAATTTGCATTCAGTGGCTTGGGCTGGCAAACTCTGCTGAATTCTCCCGTCTGCAGCTGTTGCCGTGTTGTAGGAGCTGTTAAGCACATTTTGGAGGCTCTGTTTGGTTTGGGGGCTGGAGGAGTTCCTGCAGCTGGGATGAGGACACCACTTTCATGGTACAACTCAAGAGCTCAGGGAACCTGAGCAAGAAAGTTTTCTGCATCTGATTTTGTGAATCACACGGGTGCTGGCCCCATTGGTGCCTCCGTCAGTTCTCAGAGCCTTGGTGCTACCTGTGCCCATCCTCATCCTCCTGCATGAGCAAAAGCAGGCTGCTGGCTCTGGAGAAGTGTTTTGTGAGCCTGTGGCCAGTCCAGCTAAGGTGTGGTACAGCCTGTCTTCTGTCCCTCTGCCTCACTCCTCTCTGTCCTGTTTTGTATCTCCTCCCAGTAAGGCTGTAGTAACTCACAGCAGCTCCTGTTTTGCAGCTGAACAGATCGAGGTGGAAAAGGAAGTGAAGCTGCTGGAGTCACAGCTTCTTCTGCATCAGCAGAGGAGGCTTAACGTCTTTGAGGCTCTGTCCTGGGCTTGGATGCTCCAACTGGCACCACAAGTGCCAGCGGAGCTTCCAGGCACTGGGGCTTCAAAACTCAGCTCTGGGAAACCACAGCGAGGTGCCAAGCTCTGGCATGGGATGGAGCAGCTCCATCCCTTCTTGGCATCCCTGTGGGGCCCAGGCCCTCGGCATGGCAATTCAGAGAGGCATCTTCAGCAGGTGAAGGGAGGGAGCAGGCAGAGAGGGAGAGAACGATGTAGGTAACAGTGGCCTGGGTGTAACACCCGGCACAAAGGCAGCAGCGTGTGCCCAGAGGAGGTGGAAGCTGCAGAGACTTGGACTCGGGGGTCTGAAAGGCAGCGCTGTGCATGCCCATAAATATCCATTTGGCACCCTTAGGTGCTCAGCGTGTCCATGCTTCCGAGGCTTTGGCTGGATTACAGCCCCCAGCCTCATGGTGCCAATGCCGCCTGTAAACTGCAGCAAGGTCGTCTAGTTAATAGCCCGGTTTTGGTCACTCAGGTGTTTCCATAGTTACTGGGCTTTTTATTTATTTTTGGGGGTAACTGATGTTGTCATGGCGATTTTCATATTGTCAGGCCAGTTTTCATCTCTCGGTGGATGAAGGCTGGGATTTCTTGGCTGGGAAAAAGCACAGCATCCCGGGCCACCGGGCTCAGGGTGACGCCAAGGCGCTGGCAGAGAGAGTGGCACCATGTTGAGCTATCCAGGGGATATTTATCCATGCTGCAGACACCAAGACTCGTCATGCCTCCCATTAAGCTCAGGAAATGTGCCAAGGAATTGAAGTGAGGCATCTTCCAGGAGGGATGAAGGCTCTGTCTGAGGAGGAGCAGGCACAGCTTAGCAGTAGGGATGAGGAGGGCTCTGTGGGCAGGCAAGTGGGGTTATTGTGCCGTGACAGGGGCACAAGGAAAGAGTGTAAAACTGGGTGTGTGCATGTGGATCGCTCCACTGGCTCATCCAGCACCGCTCTGGCACACACAGACATCCTGAGCCAGAGCCTGCATCCAAGTCGTCATCCTTAATGACCCTTGATGGACTTTCCTGCCATGGTTTTGTCTAATTGCTTTTTGATTATTGCTGTAGTATGATGGATTCTGGTGTGAGGCTTAAGACAGTGGCTGCCAGGGTAGGAAAACATTATGGTTTGGCTGATGGTGTATTTACTTGTAAGAGGTCTGATCGAGAGGTCTCTGTAGCAGGAATCCCTCATTAATCTCAGGATTAGGCTGGGTGCTGAAAGCTGGATCCCGTGCGGAGCCGGAGTCCTGAGCTGAGGCCGAGCTGCCATTTGTGGGGCAGGCGATGCCTCAGTGCCACAAGGCAGAGACTGGGGAGATGCTCGGAGGATTCTGATGTCGCCACATGCAGGATATCCCCCGTGATCAGTCCGTTTAACCTCCGCGGCCTCCCTGGAAGAGGTACAATCGCAGTCCCTTGCCTCACAGAACTGCGGGAGGATAAACACATTCCAGACGTGAGGCACTCAGATGCAGCAGTAATCACAGCTCCTATTCGCACTTAAGATAGATGAGACACGGTGGCCTGATGTGGCAGAGGTCTCATGAGATCATCTGTCTATACATCAGCAGCAAACCAGCAAAGGGGCTCTGGGAGACAGTCTGGTATATTTGGATATATTGATTCTCCCTGGCTCTTGGCAAGGCTTAAAACAAGAGGACAAACATCTGCAAAATATATCCAGCTTGAAGAGGTGCTTGTCCCTGGGAAGGGGACACATGCACCCATCTGAGAGGTTTGTCCATTAAGCGCATTGCCTGCCGTCTTCATCCTTCCAGGATCCTCCCTGGGGAGGAGGCGGGGGATATTTATAGGTTGGACGTCGGATCTGGAGCCCAGCTGGGAGGCACAGGGGGAAGGGAGATCCACTTGGGTGGGAAAATCTCTGCCTGCTTCTGTGCTGCCTTGTTCCTCCCCTGATCAGCTCCCCGTGCTGTGAGCTTGCTCCCATCAGCCCGGCTTCACGTCACCTCATTAACTGAAGACCGGAGAGCTGTGTCCTCTGCTGGCCCTTTTAGCAGGGAAATACCTCTCAGAGGGAGCAGATGGTTCGTGTAAGGCTCCTTCTGTGTTCATGCTGGGTCTTGTGTCTCTGCTCTGCCTCTTGTCTGCTTTGGAGATTTGCTTTGAGCCAACACGAGCGGTGTGTCAAAGAAGGGAAGTGAGTGATCCTGCTGCGTGACGGAGCTCAGAGCCCAGCCTGAGCTGCGGTCTCTGGTTGGGTTGGGATGGGATGGGTTGGGTTTGGATGGGTTGGGTTGGGTTTGGATGGCCACCAGGCTGTACATGCTGTCCCACCTCACTTCATTGCATGTGTCCCTCCTGTCTTTTGGTGGCCGGGTGACTCAACAGAGGTTCAGCTGACCCACTTGATGGCCAAGCACCTCCTTCCAAGAGGCAGTGGCAGGCCTGGGTGCCACTGTATTAACTGGAGCATTTCAACTGGCTCCAATCCTGTCGGCAGCTCAACCGTCCCCTTGTTTACTGTTGAAATAATTACTGCTTTGCCATAATATTAGCTGTGAGCCGTGACTCCATTACCATTATCGCCGCAATATTACCCATTTATTATCTCCCAGCAACCCTGGAAGATGAACACTAGGCTTCAGAGACCAATTGTTTTACAACAGACAGGATCTTGGTGTGCATTGTTTAATGAGGTAAACTACATTATAGCTGGCATTAATTTGGCTGCGGTGCTCTTCACTAAATCATTGTTAACCTGTAAATCTGCCACCACTTTTGATACTCGTTTAATCAGCGTGTGCCGGACGGAGCAGCCGGGCAGAGGGTCAGCAGTGGTCCAGCTCTGCTTGTATCACATAGGGTGTACAAATAGGAGAAATAAATAGGGTGAAGTGGCCATGGAGAAGCAGGACTTTGGGATGGACACTGGTTTTTTGCATGGTTGTGGTGAAGGAGGCAGCTGGCATTGCCGTGGGTTGCTTGAGAAGAGTGTGGACACAGCGACTGCCAGCAAGATCCTGGGAGGGGCAGAGGGAACATTCAGCCTGTTGAGTGCCAGCAGCTCCCCCATCAGCTCCCACGGGAACGGGGTCTGGCCCAGCAGGAGACAGAATCTGGTGGAATCACCTCGTGGGCTCCAGGTTTTTTCCCCAAGGAATGACGAAAACTCGGTTAGCGTGCCACGTGGGCAGCTTCTTTTAGCACTTCCCTTCCTGATGCACCCTAGTTCCTCCTCCTTTTTCAAAGCAATAGGAGATTATGTACTTTTATGTGTATAAAAGTAATATTTTTTATTCCCTGCATGGTGGAAATGAACTCTTTGAGCTGATTTTGCATATTTGGCAGAGCTACCTTTAAAATATGCATCTTAGTACAAAAATATTAAGACCCCTTCCAGCTACAAATGAGGCAATGTCTTTCCCTTAAGAAAAGGGGGAAAAAAACCCTCTTGGTTTCAAGACATTCCCTGAATGCAGCTTTGCAATGTCACACTTTCCCTGTTTGCCAGAGGCAGAGCGGGCTCTGCTCCTCATCACAGTCTGGGGAAGCAGCTGCCTGCTGCCATAATAGGGAGCAAAAGCAGGAAGCCCTGCCTGGACCCTGAAATTTCATCCTGTGTCTTATCCCCTTGGTCCCTGACCACCTTTCCCACGAAGGTGAGACCCACTGAGGAGTTGCAAATGCCCTGATCCGTGCTCTGCATGGCATAACCCGCAGGAAGAAGGGGATATGTTAATATTTCTTCAGCGTGGTGGGACAAAGCGGACAAAACCCAACACACCAGCAGTGTCAGCTTGCTGGATTTTCCATCTCTTCTTTACTGCTGAACACAACTCCCTATTTCCCCGATAAATGCGTGGCTTTGTGTCACTCCCTGCCTGGGACTCTCCTTTCATTCAGCTGGCCTGGGGAAGAGCAAGGGACGGGAGTGTCTGAGATTCCAGAGATCTCCACGCAAATTAAAACCTTTTATCAGCCCCTAATAGCTGTGCAAACTAATTATATTTGGGCCAAACTTTGCCAGCGACTCCCCTGAGGTATTATTATAAAAATCTGAGCTGTGGAAATGTGTCCCCATTCTGTCAACACCAGGTCGCTCCAGCTATAGAAAACTCTGCTCTGGCTCCTTTCAGCTCCCGTGATGTGCTTTGCATAAGCTGCTGTTGTTTTCGGGAAGGAGAGAGCCCGGCTGGGCTGTGTCACACATGGCCCGGGTCTGCTGAATCAAGGACAGGGCTGTGTGCTGGGGAATAGCACTGAAATATTTATTTGCACAAGCCCTGCTGGCCTGGCTTGGTTTGTGGCCATCAGCGTGGCTTTGGGGCTGTGGGTGCACAAGTACTTCCACCCCTGGAAAAATGGGATGTGGTGATGAGGGGTGGGAAGGATGCTGGAGGGGTGGGGATGCTCAAACTGCAGCAGGCAGGAGATGGGAATGAGCAGCACGAGGAGAAGGCATGTGAGGCTGTACGTGGATGGTTTTCCCAGTGCCAATACTGTTGGAGTTCCAGGGCACCCCTCTGGCTTCCCTGGGGAGACAGGGACCCCGACAGGAGGGTCCGAGACCTTGGCAGAGACCCCAAAATAACACCGTTTTTGACCTTAGCCCATGGGAAAAGTTGCCAACATTACGAGAAGAGTTACAAGCTACAAAACTGTAAAATAGATAGTAGTATAATTTATCACTGGGTGAAAAACATAGAATTTGGGGTTTTAGAATGGAGTCTGAGGGGGTCAAGATGGAGGACTTTGGGCATTACCCCGGTTGTCCCTTGTCCCTTCTTCTTTCTTCTCTCTCCTCCATCTTCTGCTGTGATGGTGGCACATAGACATTGGTGTAGGTAGACTTGACATTTTTTAAATTAATTGGTATAGATTTATAAACAAGGACACGTTTAGGAAGGTGGTTGGGTCATCAGACCCCTAGAAAAGGTACGGGGTGTCCCAGCCTGGGGACAGTTCATGGGGGATCCCAGACTGTGAGCAGCTCCGCGGCCGTCCAGCAGCGGTGGCTGATAGCAGGCTCGAGATAAGAACCAATCAACATCACTGAAACCTGAACCCACGAGCTCCGTTTTTCTTTAGGCTCTGAGACCGGACTTTAGGAAGAAAAAGCCTAAAACAGACAGGTGTCCGGGCCATCAGCCCGCGACAGGCACCTTGCTGGGTGGCTCCTTGTGGTGTTGGAGCTGATTTCCACCCAAATTTGTTCTTTCTTTTTCCCGGCATCACCGTTTGCTCCATTCCTTGCCTTATAACCTTGTCCCCAAGCTTGCGTGGGGCAGGGCACCAAAGGTAACCCCCGTGTTCACCCACCCCCACTGTCCGTAGATGGAGGCAGCACAAGGAAAGGCTTTGAGCCAAACTGCCTGGAGGGGAGGAGGTTTTTGCCCTGTGCCACCATTCCCCCACCATCCTTGTGCTCTTCCTGGGGCGCAGATTGCCAGCTAATGGGGCGGAGCTACTGCGAGCACTCTCCATTAATGGAGCAGAATATAAACAGAATAAAGCCTTCATTTCCTGGGCTGTGATTTCATTATTAATATACTTTACAGTTCACAGGTTGTTCATTTGCTTCCATGTTTTCTCAGCTGGTGTAATCTGCTGCGCGGAGTGAGAAGAGTCATAAAATTTCCATTTCCAGTTGAATGTGCGTCCAATTCGCCGTGAAATGTTTCTCTCTGTCGTGAATATTAAGTGCCCGAGGAGTCGGTAGCCCCGGGATTAGGCAGGGCAGGTTGCCAGCCCCTCTCTGTGTCCCAGGGGTGCGGGAGAGAAGTGGGTGTAGAGAAGGAAAGGTGACAAGGCAAAGTGTAGGGACTGAGGGAAGGACCACGTGGCAGAGGGAGGAAGAGGGAAAAGAGGAGAGAAAGTGTGGATAGAGGGAAAGGGAGGGAACTGAGTGAGTGGCAAAGCAGCTTCAGGGAGGGATGTGGTGGGCGAAGGATGCTCTGACAGAACTGACCTACACTCACCTCCTTGTTTCCCTGTCCCTTGACCTTGGCACTTGTCAGGGAAGATGTTGCACCAGTGTTTGCCCCAGTTTGTAAATCAGTTGTTGATGTCTGTGCTCGGTCACTGCTGTGGGCCTCAGGGCTGTGCCCTTCCCCTGGCCTGGATATGGGTGGAAAAAGAATCTTCTTGTCTCTGGTGAGGCTGAGAAACGCTGCTGTGCTTGTAAGGGCAAGGAGCTGGAACGTGCTGGAGAGCTGGAGCAACTCAGCTGCTCCGTACCGAGCTGGAGAACAACAGTGAGCAGCCACGGAACTAAAATACCATTGCAGACACAGAAGAAGGGATTTTCACTTGAATCTGGGGAGAAAAAATCATGCTCTGCTCATATTAAACAGCCAGCAGGAAATTTGTTGTGTTTTTAGGGTATTTAATGGCTTGTAGCAAAGCGATGGGTTTCTGGGGCAGGGCAGCAGGAATTTGGGTCGCTGGGGCAGGTGGTCATGCCCTGAGGCTGGGAAGGTGGCGGGACCAGCGGTGTCGTGGCGGGGTGCCCACAGCTGCAGCGCCACTGGCAGTGGGCACATCTGGCGGCACATCTGGCACATCGCCGCAGCTGGAGGTGGTGAGGGGCGTGTGCCCTGTCTGCCCCCTCCCCAGCACTGCAACAGCAGCGCGGGATGTGGTGTCACTGCTGGGAAAGGGGACAAAGGGGCAAATCGTGTTTGCATGCCCGGGCTGTGGGGGTAACTCGGGCACTGCCCCGAGCCGATGGCACTGTTTCCTTCCGACTCTTTGCTGAAATTACTTCAGCCACAGCATTCCTCACTGCAGGGGAAAAAAATGCCTCTTCCTTTCCCATCTTCTCTCGGTCGAGTCAAGATAATAATAGTCTTTTTCTGATCCCCTGAACTTTCCCATCTGCTTGGTAAAACAATGGCAATTCTTTTTCCTCCTGGCCTCTCTCTCTGTCTTCCTCTCTTTTATTTTTATTCTCCTACAGTATAATTTAAAGCCAGAGCAATGCTGTAGCCCATGGGTTTTTCCCCTTCCTGTGACACACTGCTGTTATTTAAAATGGCTTTTCCCTTGCAGAGCAATGCCTCTTGCTGCCCTCGCAGCTCCTGCAGCAGGGCCAATACCTACACGGAGGCCTGAGGAGGGGATGATGGGCTCAAGAAAGGGGGCTCAGCCCAGTCTCCAGTCCCCCAGTCTCAGTCACCCAGCACCATCCACCCCTGAAATTCCTGTCACAACCTCCCCATCCCCCCTCCCCAGGCTCAGGGCATCCCCACCAGCCCCCCCAGAGCCTCAAACCCACACAACTCATCACCCCTGCATTTCCCTGGCTTCTCTCAATAAGCCGCAATATTGTGAGTGATCCTGCAGAAATGGAGACATCAGTGCCATAAAACACGAGGGACAGAGCAAGGCCACTGGGCTGGAAAATAGCGTGTCTGAAAAAATAAAGACGGGATAAAGATGATGGAGAGGCGACAGCGAGTCTCACCCCGCCATGATTCAGATGGCTCCGGGGGGTACAGAGTGGTCAGAGGGTCCCAGGGGAAAAGGAGGGATGGAAAATATCCCCCGTTTGCAGAAAGTCGTGGCAGCGACAGAGTCCAGGCTTGCCACGAGCTGCCTGCAGGGATATGCGTGGAGAAGGGAAAGTTTCCCAGATCCCCGTGACTTCTTGCCAGCACTGGGGATGGATTTAGCCGGCACTTGGTGCTTATTTTTTTACTCTAATGCCATTATGCCGCTTGCTTCCTATCTGAGGGATATTTCCCTAATGCGGCTGAAATGCAGCTTAACCGAGGTTACAGCCATTTAACGCCTTGCATTGCAATTGCTTCTTAAGAGCTTGTCCTGCCGAGGAAGCCTTGGGGTTTAAATTTCCAGCCGGAGGGACCCTTCGGTCCTGGCTGCCAGCAGCTCTCTTGCACACAAATCCAGAGGAAAGCAGGGTGCCTCGAGTTCGGCAGGGGTTGGGAATGCTCTCTCCTGCACAGCAATGCAGTCGCGTGGAGTGGTTGGAAGGGGTGTGGTGGATCTCCCGTGGAATTTTTTTGGGTTCTTTGCAAAGCACCTGCAGATAGCGAGCAGGAGCAACCTCGGTTCTTGGTGCCTGTGTCCTTGCCAAGCCCTGTGCTCCACAGCTTCTACCAGAGCCAGCGAGGAAGCTGCCAGAAATGGGATGAGCTCCAGAGGAGCCAAGTTGCTACAGGATTTAATGGAGGAGCGGCGTTCCCACAAACAGGATGCGTGTTTGAGCGGTTTTCTCCAGCAGCATCTGTCGCTCTCCAACATCTTGGTACCATTGCAACAAATTATTTAACCACTACCCACTGCACCCCATCTGTTTAGGCGGCCCCTCCACATGGATGGGGCCCTACTTCCCACCTTTCCAAAGGAACTCGCCGGCAAAGGCTGAGCGCCAAACAACAGGACAAATTAAATCAAAAGCACAGCTTCGGCACCCAGGGGGAAAATGCACATCAGCTTTGACTTATTGCATGGCGCACGCTTACAAGAGGGAAGCAGCGGCTTTTGTCACTGCAAGGGGCCATGAAAAATGAATTAGGGCCGCTGCTGGGAGAGGGCACGCAGGAGAATCTTTCATTCCAGCAACGCTGTCCTCTCTCACCTTGGAAGCGGCTACGGGGAAAAAATCACAGGGAAGAAGGCGGAGTAAGGAAAGAAAGGAGAGAGGACTTTGTGATGGGCATCTCTTTGGATGCCCTGGGCTGTGGGAGAGAACATGGGAGGAAGAGCGGTGCCAAGAGCAGTGTCGGTGCTGGAGCAGGAGCGCGGAGCTGCTGGGAGATGCTGTCTCCTCAGGAGCTCTCTGGAGAGGGCTTGGCTCTGTGGGAGCCTTGACATTGATTTTCATGTACCTTTTGCATTTGTTTCTGCAAGGAGGCAGAAAAGCTCCGTGGGAGGTGGCTCCATGCCAGTCACAGCCTCTGCCAAGCATCAGTCCCTCCCAGTGTCACCACAAGGGTCACCCTTGCTTTTCCAGGGCCAAGGAGGAGGTATCCAGCTCATGCTGGTGATAATGGGTGGGTATCGTTAAGATCAGCAGCCCTGTAACAAGCCCTGCACCCCTCTTTGCTGCACATCTGACACCACTCAAGCTCTTTGTGAACTGCAGCCATTGCTAATTTGCTCGAACAGGGTGGCGTGTGCCCTCTGGACCTTTTTCTGGGGTTCAGTGTCCTTACCAGCACCCCAGGAGGAGGCAGGGGCTGGGGGAGGCTGAAGACAGTCGCTGCCACTTTGCCGAGCCTTGAGCTGCCTCTGAGCTCTCCCTCTCATCGAAATAAAAGGGCTCATTCTTTATTCGACTCATTTACTCCTGAGTTAGAGCCTCGTTCAAGGGTGGTTGGTCCCTGAGTTGTTTTGTTTTGTTTCTTTAAATATTAATTTCCATAATCCATTTATTTCCCAAGGAACTACTTCTTGCAAACAAAAGGTTTAATGCTCCTCTTTTATTCCTGGTAACAAATAAGTTGTCTGAGACGTGCAAACATCCCGGCAGCAGCGAGCCGTGCGCCGGCTGACGCCACAAACCGCGCTAAGGATGCGCGGGGAAGGGGGAGACGCATCCCTGAGGGATCACGGGTGCCACAGCAGCATCTCCCTGGAGATGCTCGCCCAGAGAGGGAGGGCAGCGAGCCCGGCCAGCACCGGGAAGCCCCCGCAGCCCGGGATTCCAATCTTTTGCATGGAGGCGTCTCTGACATGCCTTTTTGAGATGGAAGATTTGAGAGCCGAAGGCCGGGAAGCACAATGGAAGATAGACTGCTTGTACCTCATTGTCTGGAGAATAGATGGGCTGCAGGCTCCTGGAGAATAGGAGCTGCCACTCAGGTGGCTTTAATAGAACAGGCGGCAGATAGATTTCAATAAAAGAAATGAGTATAAATATTGTTAGCGGAGAATAGAGGGAAAGTGAAAAAGATCTTGTTTAACGAGTCACAGTGGGAAACTTTCAAGGACTTTTAAGCTAAAAACTCTTCACAATGGTGCTATAATGGACGGCTCGGGTGACTCGGCTGCACTGCGCAGCATCGGTGGGGTGAGCAGAGTGGGCAGATGTCCCTGGAACACCATGGGGAAAGGCACGGCAGGGAATCAGAGACTTGTTTGGGTTGGAAGGGACCTTGAGGACCATCTCGTTCCAATGCCCTGCCGTGGACAGGGCCACCTTCCACTAGGCCGGGTTGCTCGGAGCCCCAGTGCCTTGCTTTGGCTGTCTCTGGAGTTAGTGCCAATATATTGACCATTTGTGACCGCTGAATGACCAGGAGGCGTGGTGGCGTCTGGAAGGTCTCTGCAGGTCACATGTGCCAGTGACTGGTGGGATGTGTGACGTGTGCCCACTTAATGGTTAAATATCAGAGTTGTTGTATGAGATATGAGCCCCAAGGTGATCTCAGGGATGCACTGAGCAAATGTGGCCACAAACGTGGGTCCTGTCTCAGTTCCAGCTCTGCGCTGAGCGAGAAGTTGGAGATCATGTCTTTCCTGCCTTTGTGACGGCTGTGTTGGGATGTGCCTGTCAGAATCCCCATGTCCTGACCCTGTGGTCATGGGCAGCCAGAGATGGGACCTTCAGAAATAGTCACCTGTGCTCATGTCAGCACGAAATCAGGCCTGGGAGGGTTCTCCATCGTATCTTGAAGCAAAAACTCAAGGTTCCATCGGCTCACTGGTGCCCCAAAGAGTTGGAAGGGGAAGAGAAGCCACAGCACTGCATGGCCACCTGCAAGGAGAGGCTCCCACAGCCCCAGGGAGGAGGGGACGCTGGTACCAGTGCAGGATAAGGACTTTGTGTCGAGGACTTTGTGCCCATCCCTGTCCCTCACAGCCTGCGTTACTGTGCGCAAGGAGCAAAACTGGCTGTGAGAGTTCCCCCAAATCCAGCGTAATAAAGGGTCCAAGTAAGGAAAACATGATGTTTTCCCTCTCTTCGGTGACACCAGGCACAGCTGGTGATGGTCACCACCCCTGGGGCATGGGGACGAGGAGGGATCCCAGGCTGCAGCAGTGGAGGGAGCTGCTGCCAAGCTCCCACGTCGCTGAGCGCTGCGCGGTGCCAGGCAGCGAGTGCACCATCCCCTGGGGCTTCGCACAGCATCAGGCCACAGAAACATGCTAATTAACATGGAAAAGCATGTCAGAGGAGAGATTTCCTTCCTTGTCATCGGGAAACTTCAAAAACAGGGTGGCTTGGCCCCGTGTAAACACGACAGACTCTGATATGCTGTGTGCCCGTTTCTCGGGTGATGGTGGCTCTTCTGAAGGCTTGTGAACATGAAGAGCAGCAGGTTTGTACCCCGGACCTCATGTAGGTGTGCTTCCTAAAGGGGTTGTTCATCTCAGGGTGGGTCACAGATGGAACTGGGCTGGAGCCTGTGGTTCAGGGATGCAATATTCACGAGAGGAGGAGAGGAGTTTGTCTGGCTCGATAGGGTAATCTTAAAAAAAATCATTTTTGTAATGATTGCGCTGGATGGTTTCCAGCGGGTTAATTACCCCTAATCTTTGTCCGCTGGAGCATGGCAACGTTAAGCTGGCACAGGGGAGCTGAAAAGAGGGGGTGCACGGAGGAGAACCTGCCCTAGCTGGGGTCGTTCACCTGATCAAACAAAAATGGAAAAGGGAATTTCAGCAATGCCTGAACTTTGTTCCTTGTGTGTTAATTGAGCCATCAGGAGAGGCTAATACTGGTTAATAAGAGGTGAAGCAGGTACATCCCCCAGTTCTGCTGAAGGCAGCCTTAGCTCATTTACCCACCTACCTGGGGCTGTGTCATGCCTCCTTTGAGAGGGATTTGGGGTGATTCCTTCCCCCACCTCCTTCCCCATCCTCTCTGATTCTGCTAAATCTCCCATCCTGCACTTCTCCTCTTGCTGCCGCGCGGAGGAGAGGTGAAGCGGGTCTCAGGTGCCAACAATTCTCTTATTACCTTTGTGTGTTTTATTTATTTACCATAAACTGTTATAGGATGGCCATCAGCACCGCATCGGGGTGACGTTTGAAATATATGGCTCTCGGGTTTAGTGCGTCGCTCGGAGCCGGGAGTCTGCGCAATGTTAATTTTTATTGCCAGAAGTAGCCATAAATTGATAGTTGAGAATTGCTGTAGGGACTGTAATTAACTAGTTACTATTTCACCTCCAAAAGGAGCAATGTTTCACGCTCTTACTTTTACTTATCTGGAATCAGCTGCTGTCAACATCCGCTGAAGCCCGTATAAAGATTTATAGACCTTGGAGGTAAATATTGACTAATGGGCAGCTTGGCTTAATGTTCACCTTGAAGGACAATAAATTGTGCTATTGATTGAAGCGAGATGTCAATATCTGCATTGTTGTAAACATTTTAATAAAATTATCTCCATAAAATATTCTCTTTCTTTGGCCGATCCTGGCTAGTGGGATCAGTTGCCTGGAAAATGCAGCAGCACGGCGTAGTGGGCAGGGCAGTGCTTCGGGAGCAGTGGTGAGACTTTGGGCACTCAGATACCAAACCTGTTGTGGGACCACTGTTGAGGTTGTGCCTTTGGGCTTTGGAGGTGAAAATCTTGCAGCAGCTGGGCTGGCTCAGCTTGATCCGAGGTGCAGGGAGTTGGTGTGGACACAGGAAAGAGCTCCGAGGAAGCTTTTTTTAATGGCATCACAGGCAGCCTTCAGCCAGGGAAAGCTGAGAGCGGTGTCCTAGAGACCTGAACATGGCTGCAGCAGTGAGCCAGGGGACAGTGGCATGTAATTAATTTGGGAACATGTGTTCACTTTCTGGTGAGTTATTATCTTGTCAGAAGCTCAATGGAAGCAAATGGGGAGGAGGAGTCAGAAGGGAGATGAGTCGGGATGGGAAAACGAGGAGAAGCGAGGGAAGGAGAAAGGCATGGGGGGAGGAATATGGATGTGGGAGGCATCTGCCCACACCTCGTCGCATCTGTGCTGTGTGGGACCCCAAGCACAGCCTGGCCATCTGTTGGGTTTGCCTTGGTGCTCTGTGCCGCACCAGGACCTCGCCTCTGTGGTCAAACTTCCCCTTCCCTGAGGCTTCTAACGGAGATCTGCAGAGCAAGTCCTAAATAGTGCGTGGTGGTGTGTGCGCAGCCTCCTGCTCACTGAGCACGAGGACTCAGGCTCTGCTTTTCCATCTCCCCAGCTCACGCTGGGTTAGTTCATCATCCTTGGCTGATGAGCAAGGATTACACTTGTGCCTCGTCCATGGCCGTTCCATTTCTGGCCTGTATTACATTATTAGTATTAATAATAATAATGATGGGTGCTGGCTGTGCTGGTTTTCTAGCTCCTGAGGAGATGAGAGAGCTCTCCATTAATTCCTGCAATATTTCAGCTCCTAATTGTGCTCAGGCAGAGACAGCCTTGAAAGTTCCCACCATCAGTTCAGGCAGAGAAGGACTGGTACCTCCTGAGGAGCTCCTGGAGCTGCAGGGCTCTGGTCAAGCCTTGCCCTGAGCATTCCCAAGCTCCAGGTGCTTCCAGACTGTGATCCCGCAGAGTGAAGCAGCTTTACGGATCTGGTTTTCCTGCAAAGCCACTTGGATTGGATAGGATGGGGGAACTGCGTCTCGGTCACCTGGTGTCACCTGCTTCACCAGCAAGCCGGGATTCTTTATGTCACCTAAATCTTTGGGATGCTGGAGCTGGAGCTGAGGAAGCATCCCTGGCCAGAGCCTCTAGCAGGGGTGGTGTTCCTAATGCTGTTGTCATCTGAGCATGAATTACATCAGGTTGTGTGCAGGGCAGGAATGGGACTCAGCTCCAGCCCAGAGCATCCTGCCTCAGTCCAGGGCAGGCTCTGTTTGGCTGCAGCCAAATTCCCAGGATGCCAGACCCCGAGTGCCTGAACTTTGTGCTCTGCCTCTCCATCAGCCGATTGCTGTGCGTGTATCTCAGACTTCAGCGCGACGCAGGCACGGAGGAAACCTTCATCCCTCAATTTCCTGAGCTTTTGCAGGCGGAAATCTGACCCTCGCAGTTACTTTAATGAAGTCTTGCTGGGGAACAAAATGCACTCGAGCTGCCTTGCTCCCTGATCAAACCAGGGACACAAATTATGGCTTGACTATGGCAAAAGCTAATTCTTGCCATGTGCGAGCCGACTCTGGAACTTGGGAGAGGGCCTTTGGTTAGTGGGGAAGCAGTGTTATCTGAGCCTTTGCACAACCCAGAGTCAGATTTGTGCTCAAAGCATCTGAAGGCCACTGGCTGTGTCGTTACTTTATCAGCAGGCAGCGCTGTGCTACAGAGAAGCTGATTCTAGGTCAGCCACAAAAAGGATTTTTTTTCCCCCCCTCTCCTTTTCTTTTCGCAGTGCCGCGGGGCCGCTGGATGTGGTGCTGTAATTTGTGTGTCTCTAAAGGATATTGATTTTGGGGTAACACCTTCATATCTCACCCTTCGCTTGCACTAAGTACTGATGAGCTCAGCGGTTTGCACCACGAGCCACTCGGGTGGGGATTTCAGCACAGGGCTGAGGACACTGGTGGATGTCAGCAATTCATCAACAGGAAAACTCACTTCAGCCCTTTCCAGAGCCCACAGGGCTGCCTTCCCTGTTAGGTCACCTGGGAAGGTGGGATGCACACACGGGTGCACGGGGTCCTCAGTTCAGGGAGCAATGGACGTGCAAAGACCAGGGGATGCTGTGTGGAGGTGGCAGCTGCGAGGTCTGGTGCGGGGAGAGAGAGCCAAGGTGGGATTTCATCACGGCTGAGCGTATTCGCGCTAGTTTGAGTTGGCAGTAGTGGCACCTGGGATTGCAGCAGCAGGATCCTGGCAGATGCCCGGGATGCTCACTGTGTCCAGCTGTTCCAGGGCGTTACAGGAACAGCATCGGTGCTGGCTCGGGTCTTTCCATGGCGCGTGGGGGAGTCTGACCACGCTGTTCCCGTGGCACAGGGAGAGATGCCATAAAAGCATCAGGCGGCGGGATGCAGGCGGTGTGTGCCCCGCTGGGAGCCTCCCGCGTGTGGGTTTTGCATGCATTTGTTAGGAGCAGGATGCACACGGTTGACCGGTCAAGCGCAGCGAGTTGTGGCCCATCAGGTCACGCCAGCACAGCAGCGGTATCCGGGTGGGAAGTGAGGGCTGGCCGAGCTCACGGCGTCCCCCTGGGGACCAGGGACCTGTGCTTGGCCTCTCTGCCATTGGCACTCACTCCCAGAAACAGCTGTCCAGAGCTAATTTATTTCCTAATGCTGCAGCAATGTTAATTTATAAATTACACTGGTAATTCGAGCTATTATTAATTTCAGATGGTGTAGGGCAAGCCTAATTAAAATATGACACCAATTGCCACACATATGTACCAAGGACTACCGTTTAAAATTTATAGGAATATTAAGTGTGACACAGGGCTCGGAGATGCTCCGTGCAGTAATTACAGCCTCCTGGCTGCAGGAGAGCCAGTGGGGAGATGTAAACAACAGGAAAGGGAGAAGTTGTCCCTGTTTTGGGAGCTGCAAAAAGTTATTTTTTGCTGCTTGTTTTGGGGGGAGAACCTGGAGACCCTTGTGCCCCAACCTGCTCCTGGCCAGCCAAGCACTGTGTTTCCAGGAGTGTGTCAAAATAAAGAGGTCCTGCAAGGAATGAGGGCTGAAAGATGCCAGAGTGAAGGAAATGCCACTGATTCCATCCTTCTGGCTTTGAGTGGAACAAGAAGCTGCACTGCAGCCTGCATGGGGAAGATGGGGACAAGTGCAGCCCCCCACAGAAATGAGCCTGGGGTGGCACGGCGCAGGGATGAGGTGTTTCAGCTAAAGGGAGGTGTTGGCACCACTGCTAATGGGAGTAGGGTTGCTGTGAATTAATTGAAGCTGAAAAATTAGAGAAGGGTGTTTATGTGAGCTGGGTGAGCCTGGGGGTTCCTCCCAGCAGGGGGGATGCACAGAGGTGACCTCAGGTCACTTTGCAGGGCGCAGGTTTGCCCACTTTGCGCACCCTGAGCACCTCAGGGACGTTATCTCCAGCAAGTGATGCTCTCAGTGAGGCCAGAGCTGCTGCCCAGCGTTTGCAGAAACCTTTCCGGCGAGGATTTTCTTGGGATGGAGTGGCACAAAGGCATTGCAGGCTGGGACTTGTGAGGAGTGACGTGCTCACGCGTGGTGACCAGCCAGGGGGCACAGGTTTGTTGTGCCTCCCCATCACTCAGGGCCCTCTGTCTCTGCCTCTGCAGCCGTGGGCTTCATCAGCGAGGATGAGTACCTGGAGATCACGGGGATCACGCGGGAGCAGTCGGGAGAGTACGAGTGCAGCGCCTCCAACGACGTCTCAGCGCCCGTCGTCCAGCGAGTCAAAGTCACCGTCAACTGTGAGCGCCTGGGGGCCGTCAGGGGGCAGGGGTGGGGCTGGAGAGGGTCACCGTGCTCCCCCACAGTGGCACTTGGAAGTGAGGCACACAAAGGCCCCCGAGCGAGACAGGCGGCAGCACTTGTTCTGAGCAGGTGGTGTTTTGCCCTCTTTTCCCCTTCTTCTCGAGCTCCATTTTTTTCCACCACCTCCTCCTCAGCTGTCTCCATCAACCTGGGTTTTCCGCCCATGGAGAGATGCTGTGCTGATAACCCCTGAGGAGAGGAGAGAAGTGAGCAGTAAATAGAACATTTTATGTCTGTGAGAAAAATGAGAGGGAGGAAGAAAGCAGCGTATTTCATGCTTAGACATATGTGAAGGACCTCCTAAACCCCTCTCTGGTCACTCCATCAGCTGGACATGTGGCACTGTGAGTTGGGGGTCTCTTCTCTTTGGAAGAGAACCACCATGAGCCTGAAAACCTCTGGACAGCAGCACCAGAGTGGCAGGAGCTGAGCACGGGCTCAGAGACGATTTTGGCTCCTTCCCACGTGCAGGGAGAGAAAGATCTTGAGGAGCAAGGGGAAGGGATAGGAATCCCCAAGGCTGCTGGGTGCTGAGCCCGGGTTTCCCATCTTCCCGCAGACCCGCCGTACATCTCGGACGCGAAGAGCACCGGGGTGCCGGTGGGGCAGAAGGGCATCCTGCTGTGCGAGGCCTCCGCTGTCCCCTCCGCCGACTTCCAGTGGTACAAAGATGACAAGCGGTAAGAGCCGGGGGGGCACAACAGGGGGGAAGACACCGACCCCACCTCAGCTGCGCCCAGGGCCAGCAGCTTCGGCTCGTAAGCCTTGGCACAAGTCTGGTTTGGATACCGATGCAGGTCCCTCTAACAGCAGCAGGTTGTGCATGTCCAGGGCAAATCCGGGCATTCCAGCAGGCAGCCAGCATCCGCAGCTGGAGCTGCCACCACCCAGCATCTGTTAAAAGCTTTATATTTAACTCGTCGCATTTGTGAAGGGGGATTTTCCCAGGAACCTCTTTTGGCCCCAGTGGGGCAGCACTGCTGCCGCCGTGCCCCTGTTTGAAGGTGTTGAGGTAAATCCCTGCTTGGGTGAAGCAGAACGGCCAAAATGGATACTGGCAGCACAAATCCAGGCACTTAAGTGTGGATGAAACCTCTGTCATCTCTTTAAACACTTTGGCCAGAGGGCAGCCCTTGGAGAGGCAAAGGAAATGTGGTGTTGCTCAAGAGACAGGGTTTGCTATGCCACAGAGACAGCCTGCCCTGCTTTGGGGTGAAAACGGCCCTTTTAGGTCAACCAGCTACTTCTGTGTCCTGCCAAAGCAACAGCACAGGGACATGGCTGGGGAATGAGGAGTGGAGCAGCACAGCCCAGTGTAGGTCCCACTCTGTGGAAATTACCTCTCTCTGACCCCAGGCAAAGGGGTTTTAGTGAATTTTTGCATTGATTATCCCTGGAAAGCCCGGAGGGGCCATGGGGCCGTGGTGTGGCCAGACACAGAACAAGCCACACCAGTCACTGATAAGGAGGGATGTTTTAGCCAAAAAAGATGCTCCAGAAGCTGGAGAGAAGTCTGGGTCTGCCTAGCCTAGCCTGGTTTGAGAGGAAAGGAGCAGCAGAGTGTACAAAGCTGCGGATGTTTGTGTGGCAGATGAAAGGCTCCGCTCAGAACTAGGTCAGATCACGAGGGCCTGCGGAGCAGCGGCAGGAGCGGGCTCAGCCCTCCTGATCAGCACCCAGCATGGATCCTAATGGGGATCTGGCACTTCCCGTGAGGAATTAACAAGTAAAAGAGCCGCAGGAGCTAAGCAGAACAGACACCAGTACAGGGGAGCCCAAGCTCTTGGTTAACACTTCAGCATTTGTGCTGGCTGAGAAGCCTCCCCCCTGTGGTGGGTGCCCATTGCACCACCCATCTGGGACACGCAGGGATGAGGAAAGAGGGAGGTCAAAGAAGGCATCCTGCAGAGCAGAGAGGACTGAGGACACGAGAGGGAAACCAGGCTCTTCTGTAGGCTGGCAATGAGCCTTTCCCAGATTCCCTCCCTGGGCATGGGCATGTCCCTCTCTCTGCTCAGCATTTGGCAAGACCCAGCACCATCCCGTGACTCTGCAGCTGTGAGGATGCCTCTGGTCAGCACGGGGATGGTGTGGGCTGGCAGCTGGAGACCCAGCAGAGCAGCACCCATCTCCCTTATCTTTCCCAATACCTTCCCTTCTCCCTCTTCTCCCAGGCCCTATGTCCCCACTCATGGGCACAACCAGGGGATAACCGGGCATGGAAAATAGCAGGCACTTCTCCTCCAGACACCACCCCCATGACCTCCCATTCCTCTTTCCTCCCAGACTGGCTGAAGGACAGAAAGGGCTCAAAGTGGAGAACAAAGCCTTCTTCTCCAGACTGACTTTCTTCAACGTCTCCGAGCAGGACTACGGCAACTACACCTGCGTAGCCTCCAACAAGCTAGGGAACACCAACGCCAGCATGATCCTCTACGGTGAGTAGGGCTGAGGGGATCAGCCAGGAAGAGGGAATGGCTTCACAGTGACGCCACCGATGGGAGAGACATGGGAAGGGTCTCCCATGTCTTTTGGGGGAGATGTGTATTTGCTGTTGATCCTTTCTGCCTTTGGCATGTGGGCTGGAGGTTGTGGTGAGTCCAGGGAAAGGGGAGAGCCTCCAAACCTGCCTCCTGACCCAGGTCCAGTGTCTCCCACCATTCAGAGGGGTTTGGCACTGTGTTTGGGATCCGCCATGAATGCAAAGTTAGGAGTTGGCTGCAGGTTTCCATCTTCTTGCTCTGATGAGTACCTAGGAGAGCCTCTGTGTGAAGGCATCCCCCTGTGTTGATGGGTGGGAGGAGAGGTGGTGCCCAGGGTCACTGCTGCCCCATTCCTAAGTGAGAATAAACAGGCGCCCGGCTCCATCCCCTTCCAGGCTGTTTGCTGCTGCTGCCAAGCAGAAATATCCTTATTGTTGATGCCAAGGAGTATGGGAAGATGTGGAGGGCAGGGAGGAGGAGGAGGAGGTTTGCACCCTTGTCCCAGGACTGTTTTCGCTGCATGCTGGAGCTGGGATGAGAGCAGTGCATCCCTCTGCCACTGCTCATGGCTGGGAAGGGCTGTGATTCATTGACATGTTTGTCGAGCCTCTTCAGGTGGCAGCAAAACCAGAGCAGGGGCTGTGCTCTCCAGGAGCCAGAACTGGATGACAGATCTCATCCCTGGGCACTGCGTGGGGGTATTTCCCTGCTGGGGTGTGGGGAGTGTGGTTCTCGCAGCTGAACCATACAGGAGAAGTGGGGACTGGGGACCTCCAGCCTCTCCTGATGTCACCCCAATATTGTCCTCCTCCTTGCCACCCGGTTGTTGTGCCCGGTCTTCTCCTTGTCTCTCGTTATTGTACAGTCAGAGGGGAGCGGAGCAGAGTGACAACGGAGCCCTGCTCATCCCCTCGGGGATGGCTCAGGGCAGGCTGTGCCCCTGGGCGTGCAAAGCGCCCCAGGATAGGGAGCAGTCCCACAGTATGTGCTGGGTTCTGGGGTGTGCTGGGGCAGCGGAGCGTGGCAGGCACGTGGAGACCCTGGGAAGTGCTGTCCGTGTCTTGGGGAGGGGCTGGGTGCAGAGGGGAGCAGTTTGTTTAAGGGCAGTAGAGAATGTTGAGCCTTGCCAGAGGCCATGCCACAGCTGTGGGGTCAGGGCAGCATCGCAGGACAGGCTTGTCCCCTCCTGACACTCGTATTGGCAGCTGGGCCAGGCTCCCCTGCGTTGTGATGGAGGAGTTCATCCCACCTTGGATGCTCAGACCCGTTTGCTCCCCCAGTAAAGTCCAAGCTGTGCGTGATGAAGGTTTACCTGTGCTAAGCCATCATTAGCGTTGCTTAGGAACTATCTCAGTTCTCTTCCCCGCCAGCCCTCCTGGGAATCCAGTAACCCCATGTTTTAGGGATACCAACACCTCTGGCACTGCAGAGCCACCCAGGCCTGGCTCCACCTCTGCTGCAGGTGTAGGGTGGCCATGCCAAGTGCCCAGCATAGCCTGAGCCATATCCTTAGCTGTGATGTCGCAGCCTTCCAATGTGTTTGTGAGGTTAAAACCTTAATTAGTGGGGGCCTTCAGCTTGGCATCTGCAGACCCAGGCTGGATGAACAGCCTAAAAGTAAAGATGACATCTCCCTGCTGATGAGCTCTCAGTTCCTTGGTTTCTAACCCATTTGTGGGACTAGTGCTGTGATGGCAGTGTTGGGTGGGACCCAGGGAAGCATCCCACAAAAGTCTGAGTTTGTTTTATGATTCCCCCCTTAGCTCTGTGGTCTGAGTGTGAATCCCATCAGTCCTTTGACCACCCATAATTTCCATAAAGCCGCACTGATGCAATGATCCATTCAGTCTTTAGTAACTGGGGGGTGACGGTTCCCTGAGGAGACTGTGACATGCAGGAGTCCCCCATCTCCTGGTGCAGGGCTCCCCAGCACCCCAGGAACAGCCCCTCCCTGATTATCAGGAATGTGATGGCCCCAAGTGTTATAGGGCCGAGCTCACCGTCCCTAAGCAACCAGTGTCTTCAGTCTGGGGGTTAATGTGTCTTTATTTATCGACATATTTATTTATTTAATGGAAGATAAGAGGGAAGTGGATGTGGTGGCTGTGCTACCTGCACATGAGAAATGTCTCTTCTTTGAGCTTTTGAGGGAAAATTTTGCGAGTGGTCCCTTTTCACTGAAACCGAGGGATTGTTTTTGGAATTTTTTCCCCCACAAATGGAGGTTTAATCTGTGCAGGTACTGTGACATGAGCCTTTTTGGGGTTGCACGAGAGGCTAATGTAGCGTTCATCTTTTAATCCTTTTTTTAATCTAATTTTTCAGGGAGGTCAACCAGTGCTTTATTTAACATGTAGCACTCGTTATTGCAGACCTGCCGCCTCATTCAGCAGCTCATTTGATGCTGTCTGGGATGTGATAGAGTGCTCAGGGAAACCACATCGTTCTGTGGAGTTGGGAGAAAAAAAACCCAGCCCTCTGCTTCTCACCCATCACACAGGCCATGTTGCTCCCAGAGGCCGCTGTCAGGCCACAAATCTATTTGGGATGTTGCAGGATTAGCAAGAGGGATGGGCCCTGAACTCATGGGGGAGAGGTGAACCCCCCGCATCCCCCAAATCCCAGCCCCTGTGCTTTGCCTCTGGCACAGGGTGCGACTACAGCCTTTGCCAGGTCTGAGGTCCCGTATTCAGCTCATCTCACGTTCCCTCCGAGATGAGGGAACCACGGCCCCACAGCAGTGGGATGTGATTTGGGCAGCAGATCCCATTTCTACCCCATCCACTGGTTCTCCCGCCCCAGGTCGAGGGCAGGCTGAGGGAGGTGTCTCGAGCCTGCGCTTTCCATTGCCCTTTTGCCTTAACTTTCACTTGTTCTTTAATTTTTAGAAGAGACAACTACCGCTCTGACACCCTGGAAAGGTCAGTAATTTGGGGGTCCCTCACAATGCCAGTGCTTCCCCTGCTGTTCCCCTTGGGCCCCTCTGGCTGCCACCACAGCTCATCTCAGCGGGAGCCGCAGCACCTACCCCCTGGACCTCCTGCCCCACAACCCCACTGCTTTCACTGGTGTAGGGATGAATTAGGGCTCTCTTAGCCACCCTCCCACCCTGCCCCCTCCCTGCCAGCCTCCTGTGCCTGTCTGGTGGTGGTCTGTGCCCTCCGCATGCCTGTCCCCATCCCACGGTGTCCCGTTCCCTCCCTACTGCCAGGACAAAGCAGGGATGTCTTTGGGCTACTTTCCCAGGGCTACGGTGTGAGTGGGTCTTGTGGCAGGTCCTTCCTCCTCTGGGATGCTTCTAGAGCCTTTTTTATGGGATGAGATAGGGGTGGACAGGCATTTGGTCCCCTTCCTGGTGTTATTCCTGGCCAGAACAGCCAGCTCTCTGCTGTGCTATCTTACCGTCCGGCCAACTGGCTTGGTGTCATCTTGATTTTGGGGTGGCTTCATTTGTGATGAACTGAGTGGTCAGTCCTTGGGATGACGTGTAGATGTCTGTGGAGGTGGTGTGTGAGACCTGGATTTGGTGCCTGGATTTGCAAGGTGTGAGGAGTCTGAGTGTGCTGGAGGGTGCTGCTGGTGGGAAACCAGATGGTTACTGATGCTCAGTGCCCCGGTCAGGTTTTGGAGTGAGGGGACATGTCCTGGGGTTTCAAAAGCAGTTGTGAATCAGACCTTGTGGTCAGCCCTGCTCCCACAGGACACAAGTGTGGATGCCTTCCTGAGGTCTTTTCCCACCTTAGTCTTCTCCTGGGCCAACTATTTGGTGAAAAAACTGGTGTTTTGGTGAAAGCCATTGGCTAAGGCACCCTCCACATCCTTTCCCACAGTGAGCTTTGAATTCCTCCCCCCTGTGATCCCCAAAGATGGCTGGGCTTGGCTCTTCTCAACCAGCTTCCTCATCCCATCTCCTTGAGGTGGTTTGGGCCCATGCTGAGCCCCACAGAGATTCTGAAGAGGTGCAAAACACCAAGTCCTCAATGTAGTGCTGCTGGCACTGTCTCTGCAGGGTGGGCAGGTGGTTGCTGTCCCTCCCACGGGACACTAGTGGGGATCAGGGTGGTCGCCCTGGGGTGGGCAGAAACTGTCATCTCCCCTACAAGTGTGGCTGGAAAACTGGGACCAGTTTGGAGGAGGGGGAAGGGAGGGAGGTCAGACAGTGGTGATGAGCAGGGACTGGGCTTGGGATGGGGACTTAGGGCTGAAAAGGGACCGCAGGGGATCTTGTCCCAAAGACCAGCGTTGCTGGGGACAGGGATGGCTCTTCCCGTGTTCTTGAGGACAGCACAGATGGAGGGGGGCACCCGGAGAGCTCTACCACAGAGCAACCCCACCACGTGCAACACCACCGGGGCCCCAAATAGCGTGATTATTTTTGGTTTTAATCTTTATTTCACGGTTTCTGCCATTTGTTGACTTTGTGACCAACCTGGCGGGCGTTCCTGTCCCTTCCCGCAGGCCCTGGCGCAGTGCACGACGGGAACAACGGCGCGTGGCGGCGAAGTGGCTGCGCATGGCTGCTGCTGCTCCCGCTTGCCCACCTCGCCCGCCAGTTTTGACTCGAGAGCCGGCCTGCGGAGTAGCGGCAGCGGCAACGACCACGGCCAGCGAGCGCAAGCAGAAAGGAGAGGAAGAGAAGAAGAAGAAGAAAGAAGAAGAAGAAGAAGAAGAAGAAGAAGAAGTGTTCACCGTTTCCGAAAATAATCATAAGAATTGAGAGAGTATCCGGCCAGGCCACCTGGGGGAGGGGGAGAGAGAGGAAAAACACGCAAAAAAAAAAAAACCACAACGGGAATTTGGAATGGAGAGAAAAGGGAAAAAAATAATAATCCAAGGCTTCCTGCTGAAGATGCAATGCGACTGAGTCTTTTTCTTTTCACCCTGGTTTTTTTTCTGTCCCCTGCCACTTTTTCCCCGTTTTCACCGTTCTTGGCCACGGGCCAGCACGGAGGATGGATGGGGCCACTGGAGTGTGGCACTTGCCCCCTGCCCTGTCCTCTTCACCGCCCCTGCCAGCCTGCTCCCTCCCATGGGACCCTCCATCCAGACACACCGGTTTTCTCCTTTGCCAAGATTTCCCCGTCTTCTCATGGACTGTGCCGCCATTTGTGTTTCAAAATATATATATATATATGTATCTCCATGTATACATATACATATATGTATAGATATATAGATCTTCAACAGTTTCCACACCACCACAAAGGGAAAGGGAGGAAGGAGACCGGCGTCGAGCCACGCTTTCATCGTACCATCCGCGGACATCGTGAATGATAAGGGATTCTGAGTCATGGTTAATTTTATTAATTGTATTTTCTGATACGAGCCTAGAACTCTTAGTTCCTAAAAAACAGAAATGCAAAAAAAAAAAAGAGGGGAAAAAAAGAAACAAACAAAAAGGAAAAAAAAAAAAACAATCCAGGAGAGGGGGAGCAAGCGGAGAGAAGTTTGTTTGCCGAGGAGGCGACCAGCCGAGGAGGTTTGTGAGCCCGGCAAGGAGGACGAGAAGGAGTCCTGTGCCGAATCCCCCCAAAACCGGCCCAAAAATGGTCATCTGGACAGTTCCTGCCGAGGGCACGGGTGACACTCGCCGCACGTTGAGGTGGAGGGAGACGCTGAATCTTTTTATGGGATATATATATACAGTATATATAAATATACATATATATATATAATTTTTTTTTGTTAGAGTTCTAGCCACGGTTCCCAGCAGGGTCCTTCCGCTGCCATTACTGCATGCTGTATATGGAGTTAGGTGTGTATTGGTTCTCAA
>WEIT01030239.1:430867-445847 GCA_013389985.1 Dryoscopus gambensis
CGGGGGGCACGCGGGGGGCCCGGGCGCGGGCAGGCGGGCGGCGAGGGGGCTCTCTCTGCCTATCCATTAAAACGATTGTTCCATGTGGCCGCTCCGTCTGGTTGTGGTGCTCATTGCCGCGGGGGCCAGGGCCACCCCGCGTTCTCCCCTTGCGCCGCCGGGAATGGGGAAGGGTGTGGGGAGGGATGCTGGAGCAGGGGTGGCAGGTGGGAGCACCGAGTCATCGCAGCGGGCCAGGAGAGCGTTGGAAAGATGGCCCCTGGACCTCACTGGTGAGCCCAGCAGGCATGCTGTCACAGGTAAGGCTTTGGTGAGTAGATGGAGAGGGTGTGAGGCACAGCTGTGCCCTATTCCCCTGCTCAGGACCCCACTCAGTGCCCCTAAGCTCACAGCGTGGCTCTCTGGCCCAGCTGCACAGCGTTGCAGGGGGTGCTTGTGGAGCAGCTGAAGCAAATGCCGTGTGGGAAGGAGAGACACGGAGATGTGAGGTGGGTGTGGGGAATGGGGTCCTCCATGCAGTGCTGGGTGCTGTGTGCAGGATTGTTTGGGTGTAGGTGCATTTTGCTCTCTGTGGAGCCTTGTCTTGGTCAGTGTCCTGGTTTTTGGTGATGTTGGAAGGTTGCTTAGTGAGCTTGGTCCTCAGCCTCAGCTGTAGCCTCTGGGGTGCTGGTTTCTTCAGGTCACCTGGCACATTTGCAGGATCAGAAGTTGGTTGCTATTGATGGCATGACAGTTTCATGTGAGTTATTTTTAATAATTTATTGTTATTGAGCCTATGATGTGACCCAAGAGATGAGCATGGAGAAGAGGGTTGGGAAGGTGTTGCCTTGAGGTGCGACATGCAGTGTCCGAGTGATGCCAGTGTCGGGTAAGGGAAGAACCATGCTCAGGCTTTGTGGCACATCCCAAGGAAGGGATGGGGTACTGAGGGTGTGGGGACAAGACAGCGGGGCACAAGTAGCAGGGATGGCAGAGACGATGGTGTTGGTCTTTATGCAGGTCTTGCAACTCCCAGGTTGGACCAGCCTGCCACAGTAGAGCAAAGCTGGTAGGAGGGGCAGTGCCTGGATGCTTGAGGGTTGTGGGGAGGGATCCAGGGATAGGTGTGGAGGTAACAGGGCTCTCTCCCTCACCTCCTCTCTGTAATTGTAACTTTTTTGGTGTTCTAGGTGAGAGATCTAGATTTGTCCAGTGCCAAAGTAGCAAAGAGGAAGTTAAAGAGAGAGAGGCAGCTCGATGGATACATTTATGTAATAATTTATTGACATAGGTAAGGGTGTCTCTTGGTGCTGGGGAGGGATGGAGGTCATGGTCTGAAATATGCCCTCCCTCCCCCTGGATGTAGCAGCTGAGGTCCTTGTCCTTAGGCACAGGTTGGGCGTTGCTGAGGGCCATGGAGGAACATCCCGCTCAGCCGGGGAAAGGGAGATGGAGGGTATCCCATGGCCAGAGAGGGGCTGCATCACCTCCCCGCACTCTGCGCTGGGGACAGTGTAGACGAGGCGTCAGGATGTGCCATGAGCAGGAGCATTTGGGCATCTGTAGGTATTCACTCCAGTGGAGGCGGGTCCAGCACTGGGTATCCAGCAGAACTGGCATGGGAAGATGGGAAGCATTAGGGAGGCTTGGATTGTGGTGGGATCCCCAGGGGCCACATGCAAGGGGTGAGTGTTGCTTTGTGGCACCTGTAGTTACTTTAAATCAGCCCTGGCTCCCTGATAGGTTGGGGTTTTTGGAAGAGGCTCAAAGCAGGGAGTCTCCCATGGTGGTCACCTATGCTTGATTCACTGCAGGTGACATTGAGGAAAGCAGGGAAGGTGACACATCCCTCCCAAATCCCTTCTCTCAGGAGGCTGTTGGGTTTTAAGAAGCACTTACCTTTCTGCTGGGGTCACTGGAGGGGGACAGCAGAGGTGTCCCTGATGTGCAAGGTCACAGCAGCTCATAGCAGTGCTGGGATGGAGCTGTTTGCTTGTTGTGGAGTTCAGGGAGAAACTCTTGGGACTGGGCTTTTCATTCCCATGTCGGGGAGGACGAAGGAAGGTCTCAAAGTGAGCAAGAATCAGATGGGTCTGGCACAGTCCCACTGCCCCCAGTCTCGTGGCAGCAGGTCTCACATGAGAGGAGCTTGTTGAGTGTTTTCTCCTGGTTGATGGTGTGGAAAGCTGAGGCATCCCCTGGAAGCGTAGGGCACAGCCTGCTGTGAGATTACAGCCATGTCAGGGAGACGCTGAGGGTCACGGCTCTTCTGCTCCTGGTCCTCAAGGTTTTTGTCCTTTGACGAAGACATTTGGTCTGTGTCATGCACTGCCACATCACAATAGGAGCAAACCTTGGGAGCACATCGTCTGCAGACGCATCTCTTCATGGGGGCAGGTTTAGTTGTCAGTGAGCATTGTTGCAGGACGATGGAGGAGACGCTGGGAGTGGCTCAGTTGTGGAAAAGAGGCCCCTGATAATGCTGCTTCTACTGCACATAGGTGAGTGATGAGAGCAAAGACAGTCCTTAACCTGCAGGGACTCCATCATCAGGTACGTGCTCATCGCTCATCGGTGGACAGAGGTGGGCAGGACCTGGGACTCATTGGTGGATTCCCAGGGGAGATGCGTGGATGGGGTGAGGGATGGCCCAAACAGCAGCAGACCCCCAGTTGTGGGGCTTGAAGCATCACTATCGCAGGGGACGATCAAAAGAGGGTCCAACCAAGTGCTGGGTGAGACCACAGGAGTGGCGGAGGTCCCAGGAACCCGAGAGCCCTCCCAGCTCAGCTCAGCGGGTGCCCAGCACCGCATCCCTTCCCTGGGGTGCGCAGGGCCCGTGAAGCAAAGCCCCGAAGGTACAAAGTTTGTCAAACTTTATTGATACACTGCACAATCACAACCATCTCTTATTCTTGCCGAATTAGAAAAGGTTACAACTACAATGTAACATGCACAAATCTCAGGTAGTATAGCCACCCTTGGAATACAATGATTGACAGAAACTCAAGACCGGCCATCACGGCCATCAGCAAGAGAGACCCGAGAGCCGCACTGCCCCCGCCCTGGGTGCCCGGCCACCCCCTGGGCATCCAAACATGGAGAGCAGTGGTCACAAACGGGTCTGCCACCCGGCAGAGCCGTGGCGGGGCCGGCCTCAGACAGCCAACACGTTCCTCACAATGGCACGTTACATGGCACGAGAAAGTTGAATGCCGTCCCGGCAGGGGACAGGGGAGCCCACCCGACCCAGGGAGAGGGATGGGATGGGGGCAGCCCTGGTCCCAGGCCCGCCAGCCTCAGTGTGCGTCGTGGCGTCTCGTCGCTGCCACTCTCTGATGTGCCATGGCCCCTGGCCCTGTGATTCTGCAGCGTTTCTGCTGTGGGGACAGAGCAATTTGGGGCTGACCAAGGAAAGGCTACGGGGTGGCAGCGGGGGGCTGTTGTGGGGCAGTGTGGACCAGTAAAGGCATCAGGGCAAGGTGTCTCCTGCGCCCAGGGTACTTCTGGAGCAGGCATGTGGGGGAGGATGTGCGTGTCGCCGTGCTGGCTGAAGACAGTGCCATCCCCACTCGATAAACGTGCCCAGGGCCATGGGAGAGGACCCAGATCGCTGACAGCGCCACCTTTCTTGGATGCCAGTGGAGAAGCAGAGCAGCACCGCAGGGACCGCAGGACGCGGACTCACCCAGGCAGTGCCGGATCCCCGTCCGCCAGGTAAGCCGGCGCCTCAGGCCAGCACTGGGGCGGCCCCCGCCTGGGGCCGGGCCTTTTTTGTCAATCAGCCACGGTACATGTTGAACATCCAGGATGGCGGGGCAGGAGCATCCATTGAGATTTTGTAGCAGGTCCTGGGCAGCCCACTGAGAACAGGGATGAGGACGGGCACGGCTGCATAGAGGACAGGGTGGTGGCCCATCATGGCCTCTGGCTCGGGGTGGTTTTTCCCATCTTGTGTGCCGAGGGCTGGGACCCCAGCTTCCTTGCAGCCACAGAAAGCAGGTTTGGGCGGCAGCAGAATTTGCGTGGGGAAGACAGCGTGCGTGTGGCCGTTGTTGTTAAGTCATCTCACGGAGGGAGAAGGAGAAGGAAGGGACAAGGCACGGGGAGGCGCCGGGTCAGGACAGGGGACGCTCTGTGTGCTTGCTCAGTGCCTGGCTGTTGTCGAGTCCCCCTGTCGCAGCAATAGGGTCCGGTGCCACACGTGACTTTTCAGGAGCAGGATGGGAGTGTCCATCTCCAGACTGTGGCCCCAAAGCATTCCTGGGCAGCCACGGAGTAAGAAGAAGGCTCAGGGCTGCCACAATGTACCAGGCAAGGGGGTCCGTGGTGCACAAGGCCATCAGGAGCACTATTCCGTAGGCAGGGAGATGACGTGGCTACCACTACCATGGGTGGCAGGTCCCAGGGTGGCTGGAAGAGGCAGAGGGCAGAGTCTGGGTGTGTCTGTTTTGGTGTCGCAGGCAAGTCGCAGCAGGGAGCATCGGAGCCGTCCTCGTCCCTGCTGTGCCAGCACAGCAAATCAACAGAGCCCAGGCCTCCTCCACAGGGTCAGGCACATCAGACTTTCCTCAGGCAGGGGCACGTGATGGGCATGAGACAAGGCAGAGTGAGGACACTGCAGCTCAGGGCCCTCAGAGGGGCAGAGATACAGACGGTCACGAGCGTCAGAACCATAGCAAAAGCGCCTTGTCAGCTGGTGTTTTGCTCTGTCGTTCAGAGCCTCTGCCCCACGCTGGTGATGCTGTGCTTTTGATGTGCAGGTTGGAAAGTGCTTGGAAAACAAGCCCAGAGAAACCTCCCCAAAAAGTGCTGTCAGAGCGTCAAGGTGAGAGCCATGGGGCAGCCCCTGCCATCAGGGGGGCAGCAGCACAGTGGGCTGGGATCTGGAGCAAAGAGTGAGGGCCTGGCTGTCCGATGCAGCAGGAAGGCTCTTGTCCCTAGGAGGGCTGGTGGCAGTCCCCAGGGCTCGCACTCCTGGGAGAGCAGACTCGTGTCCCCAGGAAGGTGAGGGGGTTGTAGTGGGAAGCACAGGGGTACGATGTCAGCTGGAATAAAGAGAAGCGGGAAGTGCGTGACCCTTGAAGGACAGCTGGTTGTGTCGAGTCACCCTCTCTGAAAGGGCCAGTGAGCGTCCTGTCAGGAGCAGAGGCAGGTGATGGGGGCTGGCGACATCAGGGTGCTTAGGGAGGAGCTTTGGCGACGAGAACTGACATTCAGGACCAAGAGGGCTGAAGGCAGAGCCAGGAGGCTTCAACCTTGGGGTCTTTTTGGGCATAGGCGGCTTAGTGAGACGACGAGACAGACATCCCGGTGAAGGCTCTGGGCGGCACCCGCCCTGACGGCTCCGTGCCCCCGGCAGTGGAGATGAGGCAGCCACAGGGGGCACCGTCCGTGCCGGGCCACATCCCCGGGGCGATGGTGGCGGGTGACAGTCTGGTGGCACGTGGTGGGGTCTGTACAGCGTAACCGGCGGCGAGAACGATCCCGGCACGAGGGAGACGGGGCCATCCTCGGACGCTCGGCACCGCCGCCCGTCCTCCGGTGCATCGCCCGTCCGACGGAGAGGAGTCCCCGGGTGGCGCGGTGGCCGAGCCCGCGGCGGGGGACAGGTGCGGCGAGGCCTCCCGGGACCCTCCGCTCCCTTATCAAAAGTCGAGGAGGAGGCGAGCGAGGAGGGTGGCCCAGAGGCAGAGGCCGGCAGCCACCCGGGACGCCACGTTGCCACCGTCGTGCACCGCTCCAGGCCCTGTTCGGAGGAGAGAAGAGAAAGACAAAGGACAGCGTTAGGGCCAGAGCTGAGATGATGCGACAGTGAAAAGGGAGCCCACCTCCCCCTTGTCCCTGCAGTTCCCCTTCACATCCCACCCCTCAGCTGACCGGGGTGTTGTGTTCCCCCTTGGGGGGGTGGTGGATTTGTCCATCGTTTGGAGAGCATTGTCAGTGCTGAGGAGGAGTGAGGCAGGCAAAGAGCTTGAGGAACACCTAGGGGAGGCACAGTCCTTGTCTGAGGAGGAGGAGGAGGAGGAGGATGCGCTGGGCAGGTGTCAGTCCAGCCCCACCGTGCTTGGAAGTTGCCCTCCTTGGAGAGTCCTGATGCAAACAACCCCGTGAGAGCCACCAGGAGCAGAGACTTTGGAGCTCCAGAGTGGCACAACTCATGGCTGGCAACAAAGGATCATCGGCTCAGGAAATGGCATTGTCCAGATGTGGATTCTCAGGTATGCAGAGGCATTTTGGGGCCGCTGGGGGGTTCTTGGCAGGCAGGTCAGGCAGGGAGGAGGCTGGTCATTTGGGTACACAGCTGGAGAGGACATTTGTTGCGCTTTTTTTGTGTTAGGGCTGTTGTTTGGGCTGCAGGGCACACAGGGGGCCGGTCGGGATGGGATGAGACAGCTGGGCAGAGTGAGGGAAGCAGAGGCATCCACCACACGCTCTGCCACGGGGCACTGATGGGTCTGCCCACACTCCCTGTGGCCATGGAGAGGCATTTGGGGAAGTTGCAGGTCTGAGTCCCAGTACTGAAGTTCTGAAAGGGAAGAAATAGAGAAGTGCTCAGCTGTCTTAGCATCAAAACTCAGGGCATGGACACAGTGTGACGTTAATGGGATTCGTAGGTGCTTTGTGAACATGCTCTCAGCTCTGCAGTCACCTGGAACAGGCTCATCACAGACTCCCAGAATGGTTTGGGTTGGAAGGGATCTAAACCCCATCCCATTCCACCCCCTGCCCTGGGCAGGGACACCTCCCACTATCCCAGGTTGCTTCAAGTCCCATCCAACCTGGCCTTGGACACTGCCAGGGATGGGGCAGCCGCAGCTGCTCTGGGCACCCTGTGCCAGGGCCTCACCACTCTCAAAGTGAAGAATTTTTTTCCCAGTATCTCATCTAAACTCATCCTCTTTCAGTTTAAATCCATTCCCCCTTGTCCATGCCCTCATCAAAAGTGCTTCCCCAGCTTTTCTGAAGCCCCTTCCAACCCAAATCGTTCTGTGATTCTATGAAATCATATCCAGTTACATTAATTTTCTCAGGATGGTGTTATTCCTTGTCTTTTTATCTACTGATTTTTTGTGAACATTTATCTTAATTCAGGAAGAGGCAAAGGAGAGCCCGAGATGTTAAATCCAAGCACTGCCAGAAGGTGAAGGAAATGATGGCAAGACTGAGTGATGAGCAAGAAGCTGTGTCATGCCCATGCTCAAACAAAATTGATTGTAAGAGCACACGATCATCCAAGAGGGGTAGAACTGCTATGCCGTAATCAGACATTTCCTTGCTGAACAGAGCTTGTGATGTGAAAGGTGGAAACCCACAGACATTTTTTAGGGGTGGGTAGAGCCTTGGCAGGTAGAATGGAAAGGGCTCCTGAGACTGGTTTTCTCTCAGACCTGGTACTGCTCCTTCCTTCTTTGGTTTTGACCCCTCTGTCCAAGGGCAGCAGCTCCACACATCACCCAAAACTATAAAAATACTGAAAATTTCTGCAGATTTAATATTAAATGTTGATTAGATTTCACCTTTTATGTATTTACACCTGCCCAAACACTGCTAAAACAGAGCCTTTCTCTAGCACCTCCATCTATAGATGTGGATTTTAATGTGTGACTAATTCTTATCACTATTTTCTAGTTCACAGTTCTGCACTGGTTATTGGCTTTGATTTAATGACACTTTTAGAAATTTCATAATCTATCCTAAAGCAATTGCATTGTGGTTGAGTTGGAGAGTTCCCAAATAGATAAGTCACCTAATACAGAGAGGAAATAGAACTAAAAGTGCTGGGTCATTACTAGAAGAAATAAAAAAAATGTTTTCTCTTAAATTTATTCTTTATTGTTTTCTGTGGAGGAATGTATTCTGGTATCAGACAGCTTGGCCTTGTAAAGATTGTAAAGATACTTTACAGAAGAGGCAAGCATAAAGATACGGGGACAAAATAAAGTGGTAATTGGATATGATCACGAAATCAGGGCAGGTGGCTCATTTCATCACAGGCTGCCTGTGACTCCTGCGTGTTCTCTGAACTGTCACTCCCCGTGGGAAAAGGACAGCTCCCACCAGGACAGGGAGAGAACCCAGCTGAGGCTCCCTAGCCCTGTCATACCAGCAAATATTTTGGCTCTGCTTTGCCAGGCATTGAGGTGGGAGTGCCCCTGGACTCTGGCTGCCCCTACCCAGCTTTATTATTGCCGTTATTTATTATTGCTTGCTTTTAGTTTTCTTCACCTTGATTTATTTTGTGTCCACCTTTATGGCTCTTTTCTTCCTTTCCTGGCTATTTTGTTCCTTCCCCATGAGGCAACCTTAGATTTTGAGACCCTGACTTGAGTAAAGCTGCCCAAACCACAGTGCCAGGGCACAGCGTCTGCCCCGCCCCGTGCCAGCGCTGCTGTTTGAGACTCACAGCTGATTTAGGCCAAGTTTATTAAAGACTAATTATTTACCTATGTACTGGTGATGATTAAAACCTAACTCTGGGTGACGTGTGATGTTAATGATTGTCTAATAAAGCCTGGTTTAAGATTTCAAACTGTGTGGGTGTCTTTGAAACATCTCACCAAATCTGCAGCTGCAGAAGGCAAAGGTCGGTGTGGACAGAGGGACACAGAGGTTCAGGGGTACCAGCCAGAAAAGATGGAGCTGGGGAGCTTCTCTCTGCTCCCGATCCTTGGGATCTGCATCTTCTCCCACTAAAACTGAGTGCAGGAGGAGCTCATGTGCAGACAGGCCAGGAGGTGCAGGTGCTCACAGGACAGGGGATGGGATCAGAGGCACAGCCAGGGCGGGGGACAGGGAACGGAGCCTGTCACAAGCAACTCACAGCACCAAGGGAACTCAGAGTCGCCAGGCAGGCCGGGCTGAGGGTGGGACTGACACGACAGGGGCACCACGGCAGCCTGGTGTGACACAGCAATGGCACCCGGGGGTTCCCTGGGGTGAAATGGAACACAGGGAGTCGTGACAGGGACACAAACTCAGAGCCAAGCTCTGGTGCCACTAGTGGAGCTGGTGACCTCAAATAGTGGAACAAGGAGAATGGTGGAACTCAGTGAAGCTCAGCACAGTCCCCGGAGATGGGGCATGACCTCAAGTGAGTGTTAATTGGCTGACCTCAGGTAACCCTAATGACCTAACGTAACCGCAAAGTGCTCTGTAGAGAGTGAGTTTGATCAGAAGTAACCCCCAATGACCTCTAGTAACCCCACATATTAAGTGGCTGACCTCAAATAACCTCAAAGTGCTCTGCACAGAACAAGTTTGACCTCTAGTTACCCCAATGACCTATAGTAACCCCAACTATGACCTGGTTGACCTCAAGTAACCCCCAATGACCCATAGTAACCCCAACTAGTAACTGGTTGACCTTCAGTTACCCCCAATGGCCTACAGTAACCCCACACAGTAACAGATTGACCTCAAGTAATGACCTCAAGTAACCTCAACGTGCTCTGCATGGAACAAGTTTGACCTCTAGTAACCCCAGTGACCTCTAGTAACCCCAAATATTAACTGGCTGACCTCAAGTTACAGCAAGGTGCTCTGCATAGAACAAATTTGACCTCAAGTAACCCCCAATGACCCATAGTAACCCCACACAGTAACAGATTGACCTCAAGAAATGACCTCAAGTAACCTCAACGTGCTCTGCATGGAACAAGTTTGACCTCTAGTGACCCCAGTGACCTATAGTAACCCCAAATATTAACTGGCTGACCTCAAGTTACAGCAAGGTGCTCTGCATAGAACAAATTTGACCTCAAGTAACCCCAATGACTTCTAGTAACCCCAATGACCTATAGTGACCCCAAATATTTACTGGTTGACCTCAAGTGACCTTAAAGTGCTCTGTAGCGAGTGAGTTTGACCTCTAGTAACCCCAGTGACCTATAGTAACCCCAAATATTAACTGCTTGACTCAAGTAATGACCTCACGTTACCCCAAAGTGCGCTGTACAGAACAAATTTGACCTCTAGTAACTCCAGTGACCCCAACTATTACCTGGTTGACCTCAAGTAACCCCCAAAGTGCTCTGTACAGAAAAAATTTGAACTCTAGCAACGCCAATGACCGATAGTAACCCCAGTGACCTATAGTACCCCCAAATATTAACTGGCTGACCTCAAGCTACCCCAAAGTGCCCTGCAGAGAACAAATTTGACCTCTAGTGACTCCAGTGACCTATAGTAACCCCCAGTGTCCTAGAGTAACCCCAAATATTAACTGCTTGACTCAAGTAATGACCTCACGTTACCCCAAAGTGCGCTGTACAGAACAAATTTGACCTCTAGTGACTCCAGTGACCTATAGTAACCCCAAATATTAACTGGCTGACCTCAAGCTACCCCAAAGTGCCCTGCACAGAACAAATTTGACCTCTAGTGACTCCAGTGACCTATAGTAACCCCAAATATTCACCAGTTGACCTAAAGTACCCCTAAAGTGCTCTGTAGAGAGTGAGTTTGACCTAGAGTGAGCCCCAATGACCTCTAGTAACACCAACGACCCATAGTAACCCCAACTATTCACCAGTTGACCTAAAGTACGCCTAAAGTGCTCTGTAGAGAGTGAGTTTGACCTAGAGTGAGCCCCAATGACCTCTAGTAACCCCAACGACCCATAGTAACCCCAACTAGTAACTGGTTGACCACAAGTAACCCCCAATGACCTACAGTAACCCCACACAGTAACAGATTGACCTCAAGTAATGACTCCAAGTTACCTCAACGTGCTCTGCACAGAACAAGTTTGACCTCAAGTAACCCCAGTGACCTCTAGTGACCTCAATGATCCATAGTAACACCGACTATTAACTGTGTGACCACAAGTAACCCCCAATGACCTATAGTAACCCCAAATATTTACTGGTTGACCTCAAGTGACCTCAAAGTGCTCTGTAGAGAGTGAGTTTGACCCCAACGTAACCCCCAATGCCCTACAGTAACCCGCAGTGACCTATAGTAACCCCCAGTGACCTATAGTAACCCCAACTATTAACTGGTTGACCTCAGTTACCCTCAATGACCCATAGTAACCCCACACAGTAACAGACTGACCTCAAGTAATGACCTCAAGTAACCTCAAAGTGCTCTGCACCGAACAAGTCTGACCTCAAGTAACCCCAATGACCTATAGTAACCCCCAATGACCTATAGTAACCCCAAATATTAACTGGCTGACCTCAAGTAACCTCAAAATGCTCTGCACAGAACAAGTCTGACCTCTGGTAACCCCCAATGATCTACAAATGTTAACTGATTGACCGAAAGATCTAAAGTAACTATAAAGTCCTCTATAGAACGTGAGTTTGACCCCAGGTACCGCAAATGACTCAGAGTAACTACAAATGCTAATTAGTTGACTTCAAATAACCCCAATGACCTAAATTAACCCTAAAAGTTAGCCCTCTCCAGCTCTCCAGGAGCCCCTTTAGGCACTACGGTCTTCCCAGATCCTTCCCTCCTCCAGGTGAACACTCCCAGCTCTCCCAGCCTGGCTCCAGAGGCGAGTTGCCATTTCCTGAGGGGCGCTTGGAGCAGATGATGCTGAGGGGAGGGATGGCTCAGCCCAGAGCCAGGAGGCCCCAAGCACCAGCACAGCCATCCCCCAGCACCAGCCACCTGCTGGACACCTGCCCTGCTCCCACCCAGAACATCCACACAGCGTAATCCACTCAATTAACGGGAAAAAGTAATTTTATTGTTGACCAGAGGGAATGGAAGCCTTCGTAATTCCCCACCCGACAGTGTTCTGTCCCCTCTCCTGCTTCCAGCCTGCGGCACCATGGCCCAGCAGTGTGTGACCACCAGTCCCTGAGCTGGCCACCAGCAGATTCCTGAAGCAAAATAACGCTGGGGATTGCAATGCCCAGAGCTCTTTGGCAGCAACTTCCGACCTCACATAGCTCAGACCTTTTGTGGGGTATTAATAATGGCAGGTGGCAACTTGCAGAATGATGAAATGAGGTGAGAGCTGCTCCCTTGACCCGAAAAGCCGTGCTGGTGGCAGACACAAAAGCGCATTTGGACAGATTCACCTGCCCTTCGAAGTTCCTGTAATGCACAAAAATAGATGTGGGGTAATTACTTTCTCTCCTGTACAAAAGACCTGGTTCAGATTTATACTCCCTGAATACAGCACTGCCTCCTTCTCTCCTTACTAATTTCCACTCCTAATATCTCCTAGGTTCGTCAGATTACTGGTTGTGTGCACAAATAAACACAGAAAATCACTGAAATTACAGACACTGCACAGCAGTGGGTAAACAGGGCAAAGATGATATTTCTTACCTTTTTTTTTTTTTGCATACATTTTGCATTGATTCTCTTTTTGCAAATCTCAGGTAATTTTTGGTGAGGCCCTGGCACTGGGTGCCCAGAGAAGCATTCCCATCCCTGGAAGTGTCCAAGACCAGGCTGGATGGGGCTTGGAGCAGCCTGGGACAGTGGAAGGTGTCCCTGCCCACGGCAGGGGGTGGCACTGGATGGGCTCTAAGGTCCCTTCCAGCCCAAACCACTCTGGGATTCTGTGACTTGTGTTTTAAGTGTTTTAAGTCAAGCAGTCTTTAAATATTGAATCAGAGCTCTTATTCTTAAAGACATAATTGCTTTCCCTTGCTTTTATGTATTTAGTCTGAAGCTGCTGATTCTTAAGAGAGTGCACAATAAAGCATGAAAAGATTTTATCTCTCCATAGAATAATTGGTTTAAATCACATCTAACACTTGGTATTTTAACTTATATTCAGTTAACTCACCCAATCATCAATCACAGAGATTACATACTAGAAATGAGACCCTGAACATCAGAAAAATGCAGATGGCATCTTTTATAAAACATCTACATCTCTCTTTATTCCAATAGCTCTTCAGTGGAAAAGGCCAATCAAAGGTCCCAGAGCTGCCAGTTTGGAATGGGGGCTTGGGGGAATTTCCCTTGGTCACTGAGGGACATGGCTGCACTTGAAAAAGATGTGAAGATCCAGGTTTGGGTGACTTTCCCCCCTATCTCTAGATATAAATAGCAAGTAAAAAATGCAACGTTCTCATCAAAAAGTGAACCCAGACACGGAATTTTTAAACTAAAAAAATAGCAGATTTCCAACCACTTGTGCTCCTCTCCCCTTTGGCAAAGGCTGGTAGAGACTGTCCAAGAAACACCACGCACATACCCAAATAGAAGCTCTCCACAGAACCCATCCTTTCCGCTCCCCCCTGTGTTTCCAAGAAGCTGCAGTTTTGACTGACAAGCTGTTGAATTTCACAACATGCTCACAAAATGAAAAAAAGCGCAATCCTCGAGGAGGGATGGAATCCCACCTGCTTAAATTCCTTTTCGAGCCCGCTCCGTGGCCTGCTCCTCACTGCTCCAGTGTGTTTCACTCAGTACACACTTGAAAGATGGGGAGAAAATAGAATATCAATGTTTGCCTTTTTCTCCATTAAAAGTTTTGAAATTAAAACGGCTTTAGCTATTCTGAGTGTTCACACAGCAATATCCAAAGGATGTGCCAATATTCTTTCAAAGACAAATTTAAGCTTCAGTGTTGGTGCAGGTAAATGCCCACACGAAAACAAATGGAACATTTTAAATTTTAACTTTTCCTTACTAAGTCTTTTTCTTGCTGTCTCAATAGTAAATATTTTCCTAATCTTCCTTTCTGTATAAAACAAGGATTAGAGGAATATTCGTATTCCACTGAACAGACCATTACTACACAGGAGTTGCTACAAGGAAGGGAGAGTTTGTTAAACTCGGCCACAGGACTGGGCTCCTACAGCTCACTTTTTATGGAGGTTTGATTTTTAATATCCCTGCTTTGCTGGCTACAGAATCACCTCTAATGTACTTCACTTCAGCCTGCTGGACCTGTTTGGGGGATTAATTTATTAAAACAAGGTGAACTTTTGTTTTCTCTGCATGTTGGCATCAATTAATAACTGGTGTGAGAGGATTGCTGCGCTGTCACGGGAGGGGTGTGCAAAGAGCAACATTCACTGCTGAGAGAGGGAAAAATGCCTGAAAACAGATGATGTCGAATAAAAGATAACCACGAGATAGCTGCACTTATCCATAGCATGGAACAAAATAAAAAATCCCTAACCCAGGGCCCTTCTGGATAGAGGGAGTTATCTGCGCTGAAACTTTTCCTTTAGTCTGGTTTCAAGTCATGGAAAAAAGAAAGACTTAGCTGATGTTATTTTGTCTCACATCAGAGAGAGAGCAAGTGTAAGAGTGCCATCAGGACAGGGAAATGGAAAAAAAATGGATATTGGGAAAACTGGACTGGAAACTTAACGTACTTATGTACTAAATACCATAAATATAATATTTACTGTATAGAGTCACAGAATCATCAGGATTGGAAGAGTCCTTTAAGAGCATCAAACCCAACCATCAATTCAGCACTGCCACTGTAACTCCTAAACCACTAAACCATATATATATAAAATACCTCATACACATTGGTAAATTATATATTGTTCTATATAAAAACTAATAATGTATACTAGATATACTATAATTTATATACTATGTGTATAATACATAATATATAAGATACGATATGCTTATATATAACAATATATGTCAACAAGACACTATTATTAAATGTAATATATGAATAATATATGTTGTCATTAAATGTATTATATGAATAATATACGTTGTCATATCTATATATTTATATTATTGATATATTACTAATAATCTATACTACATTTGTATTATATTCTATATAGTCTATTATACAATACTGCATTATAGTGGATATCGGGAAAGATTTCTTCACCAATAAGGTAAAACATGAGAGAACAGAACAGTGGGGAGGGAACAAAACCCAAAGCTTTGACCTAAAGAGAAGAAATCAGGCCAGGGCAGGGGAGAACTGGTCAGAAGAGAAAGGCCTGGAGGAGCCCCTACCCAGCCACCACAGACTGGCACTCACCAGACCCAAACACAACCCCACAGAGCCCAGCAGAACAGAGAGGAGCCGAAAACA
>WEIT01030239.1:445872-535947 GCA_013389985.1 Dryoscopus gambensis
AACCAAAGCCAAAGCTGTGCCCCTCCCACCACCCCCAAATCACCCAGCGCCCCCCAGGCCCCCACCACAACGCAGAGCTTTGCTCCCACTGTCCACCCTGATGCTGCCCAATCTGGTGTGGAAACTCTTCTCCCTCTCAACGTCTCCTTGAGCCTGCTCCTGACTTCCATCCTCTCCCTCCTGCTGGAGCCCTGCTGGGGGAAGGCAGCTCCTGCTGTCCACCCTTGGATCGTGACAGCCCTCTCGGCTTGTCAGAATGCCAAAGGGACGTGCCACAGGTACACATCAGCTTCCTCAATGGCAGCCGTCCTCGATGACACCATTCCTCAAACACCTTCATGCCCTGGCCACCTGAGCCACCCAGGCTGATGTCACCCGTCCTGCTAAAGCCAGTGCAACATGATCACTGCTGGCAGTCCTGCCAGTGGAAAACAAGGGAAAACCCCACACCACACACCCGGAGCGCGTTCTCACCTGTCCCGGGCTCCCTCCTCACCCCTGTGCTCCAGCAACACCAGGGCTCAGCCGAGTGTTGGCCAACTGTGCTGTGCACCCAGCGTCGGGCTGACCCAGATCTCATCCTCTGAGCATCTTCTGGCAGGACCTCACTGCTCGGGGTTTGTGCTGCTTGGCACCTCGATGGACCAGGAACACCAAATACAGCCAGCTCTGCTCCACAGCTCCACCACTGGCCGTCTGCCAGCCTCTTTCTCTTCATCCTCCTCCTCCTCTTCATTGTGCTCTTCAAACTCTTCTTCATCCTCCTCCTCCTCTTCCTCTTCTTCATCCTCCTCCTCTCCAAATTTCTCCTCTTTACCCTCCTTCTCTTATTCCTCTTTGTCACCTCACCTTACTGCAAAAAAACGGCACCTACCGTAGAGGATGATGCTGGCGTTGGTGTTGCCCAGCTTATTCGTGGCCACGCACGTGTAGTTGCCGTAGTCCTTCTCCGAGACGTTGAAGAAGGTCAGCGTGGACAGGCGGCCCTTGCTCTCGATCCGCACGCCCTCCAGCCCGTTCGCTAACCTGCGGGAAAACGCGGAGAGCGGTGCTGGGAGAACGGGGCCGGGGCTCCGGGATGTTATCTTGTCCCTCCCTGAGCACCCCTTTGCTTCCCACCAGCCAACACCACTATACACCCACACGTTCCCCACTGGACATCCCAGTTTTGAAGACTTACTCTTCATCCCGCTCTCCATCCCATAACCCAGCCTGACCCACGAGTCCCCACAGCCAGCAGCCCTGGGAGAAACAACTGTGGGACTTCCTCAGCCCTTAGCTGGGCACCCACTAAAATGAGTCGATCCCAGCCATCTTCCACATGATGCCCTCAGGCGCTGTCACCCCCCTCTACCTCCTCACCTTGTCACCCCAAGGCTGTGGCTGCCGCCCTGTCCCCCACCACCTCTGCAGCCCCTCACCTGGTGTCCTCCTTGAACCACTGAAACTCCGCCACGGGGACGGCCGAGGCCTCGCACTGCAGGATGCCCTTCTGGCCCACCGAGGCGCCCGTGTTCTTGGCGTTGGAGATGTACGGCGGGTCTGCGGAGACATCGTGTTGTGTCCCACTGGGCCCTGTGCACCCACCCCACCACCATGCCCCCGTCCCCTGCGCTCACAGTTGACGGTGACTTTGACTTTCCGCACGTCCGGGACGGCCACGTCGTTGACAGCGCTGCACTCGTACTCCCCGGACTGCTCCCGTGTGATGCCCGTGATCTCCAGGTACTCGTCCTCACTCACAAAGGTCTGCCCTGAGGGATGTACTGAACGTGTGGCACCGTCACCCATGGACACCCACACCAGGAGCTCCCCTGTGCCCCTGCCCTGATGCCCCCCGCCTGGGCGTCTGGCATCCCCTTCACCCAGGAAGCTTGGGATAGCCCTCGACAAGCACCCGCAGCCCCGCCCCAGGGCACACCAAAAGGTCGGCACCTCTGACTGTGAGTCACCTCAATGCCACGCTGACGGCCTCTACAGGGACATCCATCCATCCCATAGAGGCCAGGACAACCCCTCCTCAGAGCCAGGAGGCTCAGCCCCCAAGCAAAGGCTCACCTTTCCCGGAGAGGTGTCGCCACGTGACGGTGGGCTCCGGTCTCCCGAAGGCCAGGCACATGAGGGTCACGCTGCTGCCCTCGTTCACGGTGATGTCCGACGAGATGTTGACAATCTGGGGTGGCACTGCAAGACATAAAGGCCATCAAAGACACCGTCAATGCACCAGTTTGCCAGGCCCTGCTGGGAGGCCCCAGCCATGAGACTTGTCCCATCGTGTGATGCTGGTGTCCACTCCATTGCCCTGTCCAGTCATCAATTCCATGTCTCCAAACCAGTATCTTGGACTGGAGCCAAGCATGGATATGGGGCGTGGAGGGCTCCTCTCACTGTGCCGGCCCCCGCTCCGTGGCCGAGACCCCGATAACCAGCTCTCGTTATGGCCTGCGACAAGGCTCATATTTTAGCATATTTATTAAAGCTGTTTAAATTACTGAGCGTCTGCTCCTTCAGTACTGGCCGGGGTGATTTATATTACTCTATCCCCAGATACTCCATCTAATAAATAACTTGGCAATCTCCGTACCCATAAATATCCCCGGCCATGGCAAAAAGCAATTAAAGCTCGCTTGCCGATGCCGCTTCCCGGCGCTCTGGGCTGTCGGACACAACCCCCTAAAGGGTCTGTGCCCCAGGGAGTAGATGAGGCCATATTTAACAACCCTCCCCAAACAAAACACCACACCTACAGTGCCAGAAAAGATGCCCTGTGCCCCCTCCCCAAGCACATAACACACTGAGAGCCCAGGTCAAGTGGCGTCAGATACCCAGCACTTGCACCCAGGGCTCTCCCACAGCACTGGGATTCAAGGATAATCACCTGAAAACCACTGTGGCCAACACCAGCACTGCCTGCAAGGGAAAGTGGGGCTGCCTGGCTCTCCTCGCACCCCCAGGGAAGCTCTCCTCACACCCCCGGGGAGGTTCTCCTCTCTCCCGGCTAGGACAGCAGGACGAGCCATGGCAAAGATGCGGCACGGGCTCTGCAGCCCTATGGGATCTGCAAAGCAGTAAATTTCCCAGCAACTTGACACATTAATACAGAAGTACAGTCTGTTATAGCAGAGGGAGATTGTCTGAGTCCTTCAGGGGAAAGCAGCAATCCAAAAATGAAAAGTGTGTGCCGGCAACTGCTGGAAAACGTAGTTAACGCTCGGAGCAGAGCCGGCCAACTTCGACAGCGCAGCCACGATGAGCTCCGGGAAGGCTGCAAATGGCCCCTCCTCACTCAGACAAAATGACACCAACCCCTACTACCAGCATCCTTGCACCTCTCCCCTCCAATAACAGTACCAGGAACATCTAAAAACTACAAGAACATCCAGGACAAGGCTTCCCACAACCGGGCATTTTTCATCTGCTCATGAGCCTGCAAACCAGCCCTCCTCGTGAGCAGTTTTGGTCTGAGATGACAGCAGCATCGTTAGTGGATGCTGAGACCTTGGGATGCCACCCCTGCTCCAGATGGCAGCCTGTCTCTTCCTTGTGTGCTCTTGCCTGCAGATGCGGTGGAGCTGGACTAGAGCGACAGCGTGTGATGCAGAGCCTCAGCAAAATTATGTTCATTGTTCTATCCTCACCCTCCCAGCCACCTCCAGTTCAAGGCTGACATCCCTCTCCTCTCCCCTGAGTCCCAAACCACAAGTACAAATTGAGATGCAGAAACTGGGGCTGTGGGCACAGATGTGAGCCTGTCCCCCTCCTGGGCACAGAAATACTCTCATTCCTGTGGAAAAAATTACCACTACCCATAACCACTACAGTCCCAGCGCTCCCATTTGGAAAACCCCAAGCCACACAAAACCACACATCAGCCTGAAAGCCCTTCCCTCAGCAGAGGATGCTGACACAGACATGCCGGCAGGTCTCACAGTGGGGAACTGCATTTCCCGAACCTCCAGAGGCCAGGGAAGCACGGCTGAGCTTCCACTGCCCGCCCTAATCCAATCAGGAATGCCCCTGCGAGGGGGAATGTCCCTGGCAGGGACATGTGAGGGCAAGACACCCACAGACAGCACAGGGACCCCACTGGGCAGCTCGATACCCGTGATGGCGATCGTTGCCTACGAGGTTACCAGGACTTGGAGAAGGACATCGAAGGACCTTGATTACATTTTTATAGATCCCACTGACTGGGCTGCCAAGGATGGCGTCTCAAGGACGCACTGGCTTTGCCATGGGAGGATTTAGCCCTGTGGGAGGAGCGGGTGGAAACTGGGGCCACTTAGGGATGCAGGCAGGGCGAGTTTGGTGACAAACATGACTGCGTGGATAAAACCAACCTGCACCCATGCCCTGTCAATACCATGGGACAGGGATGGCCAAGGCATGGCTGCCCTGACAAGCACAGCCCACGGAAGCTGCTGTGTCTCAAGGTGGTGACTGCTTGGGATCGGTGCTGAGTGTGGAGTCCAAAGGGTCTCCAAAGCCCCATAGATCCCTCTTGGTCGCCTCCAGGTCAGGCAGCCCTGCTAATGCCTTGTGACCCTCCAGCATGACTGCGGGTGCTGTTCCTAGTCCTTTACCTGCTGACAGCATCCTTTGCCTGAATTACCTCTGCTTCTCTACATTTCTCTCCCTCTGCCCTCCACAGCTGCAATGAGAAAAATGGGGCAGAACACCATCTCTATCCCCTTTTATCCACAGACCTTCCTCGTAGAAGTCTACAACTACAAGCGAATCGAACACAGAATAAATCCTGAGGAAGCGACGAGCGGCGCGGTCTCACCGGAGCGACGAGCAGTGCACAGAGGGTTTCATCAACCCTGCGTAATATTAATCACAGGGAAGTTAATGCATAAGGTTTGGTAAGCCAAAAAATACATTTGCACTGTAATTTCTTGTTTGTTCGGAAAGCCAGCGAGAGAAATTGAATGTGAAAGCGATGCCGCTAAATTCAATAACAATAAGCCCATGATTTATCTCCTTCCTTTACCACTCGAGACCTGAACCGCCTGATGCACCGACCCACGCTCTCTGTGGGGCCCTGGCGTGTGCCGGTGTCTGCCACCCTCCGTGGGGACTGTGAGGTGCCATCCCTGCCCTCATCTCCCACACCAGGCCCTGTGGGGCCGGCCACGGGTCACACCTTGGTGACGCTACCATGTCCTGCGATGCCACACGCAGTACTCGGGATATCTGTGGGACTCTCCCCGGTACGTTCCATCCCGCCATCTGCTCCGGGCACCAGTGATGGCTTTGCGCTCATTGTCCCATCTGGGGACAAAAGCAACGGGAAAGCTCAAACGGGTGAGCCACGACTGGACGCCCAAGCGTGAGGAGGGATGGTCACTGCCGGCAGGGACGCCCCTTCCCTGCTAAAGCGTGCGGGAAGAAAGAGCACCTCGGGAACGGCCGCGTGATCAGTGACTACACATGACGCTGACGCACACGACCGCGTGCAGGCTGACTCATCCCCCGGCCGCTCCGGAGCGCCGATCCCTACCGGAGGCACTCGCCGCCGTGGCCCTGGATTATTTTTAGCTGCCAGATCATTACTGCTGCACGCCTCGGAGCGGAGAGCCTGCATGAGCTGACACATGCAACTGATGTCCCTCCTCCACATCATTAGCTCCTAATCCATTAAAAGAGACCTCTTCCTACGCTGCTGATAAGGGGAGATGATAGATGGATAGCTACGGGCTCTTCAACTGCCGGGCAACAGCCACTTGTCCACCTTGACTTGGGGGACAGGTCCCCATAGGGACAGCAGAGAGGACATCTCATCTTCAGAGCTCTGAAGCCTCTGTGGACACCATCGCACCTACAGAACTGTGGTGCTGCCCTGGCACCTCGCTTTCCGTCCCCTCTCACACACCTCCTGTTTTGGCGAGATGCAGCGTTCCTGCAGCTCCCTCACCTCTCAGCTGCAGCGCCCAGCTGTGTCCTTTGACAGGTGATGCTGTCACGGCAGGGAGAGGGACTGTCACCCTGGCAGGGGTCGGATGCCTGCAGGAGATGACACAGCCTCCCTTCCCGGCACCCCAGCTGCCTATAGCCCCAGGCATCTCCAGCTCAGCACAAGCCTCCCCGGCACAGGCAGGATGGGGCTGTCAGAGGTGTCACCATGCAAGGTCTCATTAGCGTACAGAAAGTCAGCACAAAGGAGGCAAATATGCTGAAAGCTCACATTTTGCCTGTGCTTTCCATCTCCTTCGCTGATGAGAAGCACAGCGGGGTGGCACCGGGGCCTCCTCCAGTCCCTGTGTGTCTGCTGAAGGCACCAGCAGTACGAGACCTTCCCTAGAACAGCTCCTGACTGGGGCTGATGCCCTTAAACGGGGCACCTGAGAGCCAGCTCCTGGCTGGCAGATGGAAATCGATGTCTTCCCTCTCTCCAACTCGCTGCTTTCAGGGTGCAGGGGACACCTGCAAGGGCACACAGGGTAACCCTGTGCAAATGCACCTCAGTGTTCCCACGGGGAAAGTGACTGGGGCAAGGAGGGGACATCGAGAGTTTTAACAACATGTTGCTCCTCGGCAGCGACGATGATCATCTCTGATCGAACCGTCCTGGTGACAGCCTAGCCTGAGAGGCTTGTCAGAGCTGATTTTATTGAGATAATGGATTAAACACTTCTAAAAGCTATAGTTTGGTCAACAAAATGGTTTTTGTCAAATTTCCCTGCCAAACAAGCAGCGTGTTGTGGCCTCACTTTTTCGACAGGCAGTCCATTTTGGGAATATTTTCCCTTTTCTTTGCTGGGTCTTGAACATCCTCTTTTCACAGCCTTTCCCCAGTAAAACACTCTCTGTGGCATTCTTTTATGGGAAGGAACATGGCAAAAATGAAATACAGGCACTGAGCACCCTTTGCCGGGCGGAGTCGCCCGACTGCTCGCAGCGCATCCTTTTTCTCCAAGTTTGCACGTTGAGACAGGGAAAGCAATAAAACCGAAACTCACAGTGTTATACCTACTGTGTAACCACCTGTCAGTAAATTTATGAACAATTAGGAAGTGAGAGTGCTTCCCAGGGAGCTATTTGTGCGCAAGCTAAAACGTTCTTTCTGTTCGGAAATGTAATGGGGAAACAACTTCTGCGGTTCTCCCTCCTCTTCCCCAGTTTTGTTTTTTTGCAGTAATTAATCATCTGATGCTGCTGGTCCCTGTGGCACATCCCAATGGCTCTTTATCACCAGTTTCAAGCAGCTTTGAGAATGGGAGCACAAGGATGCTGTCTGGGTGCACCCCATCCTGCCCCTTTCCTGCTCTCCCATCTGGATTTTGGGGTAGCACGTCATGGGACACTGTAGGGACAGCGGCTGCTCCCAACTGGGCAGCGCGTGCTGTTTTCTGCCTGCCCATCCAACTCTTCCTCCTTCCCCCTCTGCCTGCCCTCACTCCTTCATTACTCTTTCATTTCTCCCCTTTGCTTCCTCCTGCCCTTTTGATGCTCCAGTGTTTTTCTGTGAGTGCACATTTCCTTCTCTCTTTCCTTTGTTCTAGGGTCTCCGGCCTTTTTTTCTCATCCTTTTGTTTTGTTTTTATTCCCCCTCCAGCTGTTTCCTTCTTCAATCTTTGCTATTCCTTCCAGATTTTCTCGGGGCCACTCTGGCTTTGAATTCACTGCCACATTGCTCCTGCATCACCTTCATTTGGCCGTTTTCACTCTCTTGCCCATCCTCTGCTTCTTCAGGGAGGAAGGAAGGTTGAGGTAGGGGTCTGGTTGCTCCTTTCCATCCAGACTTTTCCTTTTGGAGAAAAAGATCTCAATGGGGGCGGCTTGGGAGGGATGGCCCTTTGAGAGGCTTAAGGAGCCAGTTGTTATCACAAGGGAAAAATAAAAGACTCAGTTTGGTTTTGAAACACTCACTGAGAAGCCACATCTGCACTTTGAGAGGTGGTGGCTGAGACACAGGACCAGTTCCAGGAGAGCATCCTTAGGTGCATTTGGATAACACACCACACAGCCACACCCTGGAAATGAAGGCCGCGGCCCTTCAAAACCTGTCCTGGCTCCCAGGGCGAGGAAAGCAGCAAACACCAAGATGGGAAATGGATTGTGCCAACCAGAAACAACAGTAACAGTGCCAGCTGCTGGGAGAGGCTTCAGGGAAAATCCATGGCGAGGAGGATTAAGGCAGTACAGGGAAGGGTTCTCGGAATAAATCAGAATCAGAGGACATCTGAGGAATACTAAATATGTCTGCTAGGTAAGGATGTCCAGTACCAAGGTTTACCACCAAAATCTCCACCAGATGGGATCCCAAGCTCACAGCCTCCACCAAAAACTGACCCTGAGCGCCACGTTTCAGACTGAAGGACACCCTGAAGCAGCCCAAGCCACGAAGGCAGGTCCTGCCTGTTGTCTACCACACTCCTCACACCAAAACCACCCTGCAGCACGATGTCATTAAGGTCTCCTGGATCCTCCTTGCAAGCCTGCACCGCCCAGGAGCTCTCCCTCTCCCCCTTTTTGAGAGGTGGCCTTCGCAGTGCTCACCCCGGAGAGGCAGGAGGGCTCTGCAAGGTCCACCCCCCTTCAGCTCCACTCCAGCCTTTATGATAAGAGGAGGATGGGGTGGCTCATCTTCTACTCATATGGGCTTAAATGCCTGCTCTCTCTGCATCCCAAACTCTCCCCAGAACACACCAGCGTGCCATAAGCACCACGCACGTCTCTGAAAGCATCCATCCCTTCGTCATGAGGCAGCTCCTGACAAAAAGAGGAAAAGGGAGACAAAAAAAACTCCTCTGGCTTCCTGCCATCTACGCTCTTATAAACCCTGTTAACGGCTGTTGCAACGAACCAATGCAAGAGACATATTAATAGTGCTACTAAGAGACACATTTACTGTTGACGGCGATTCCCTGGCAGATTTATCGCTGGGTTGCTGGGAGGGAAGGCCGGGCCCCGCAGTAGCACAATTAAAACCCAATTGAACATGGGCACAAAGAATCAATACTCTCTCCGGCCAACTTATAGTTTTGCAAAATACAAATAGAAATTAATTGACCCAAATATAGTTGCTAACTGGTCATTACTGCTTGTTTGTCATCCCGCTGGCAGTGAGGGCAACAAACAGAGGACAGAGCTAAACCTCATTTTTGAGGCCAGAAACAGGGCTTTGCTCCCATCCCTGTAAAGTGTGTGCTCTGCTTGCAGTAACAGCCAGGACCAAATCCATCTTTGGAAAATCACTCCTTTCCTCTCAGCGCTGAGCAAAGGACTGTGTGTTATTCACCCGCACAGAAAGCACAATTTAGCCACCAAGGAACTGCAGTGGAGCTGTAGGACAGAATGGCTGGGTTAGAAGTGACCTTAAAGGTCATCTCATTCCAACCCCGTGCCATGGGCAGGGACACCTTCCACTAGGCCAGGGTGCTCCAAGCCCTGTCCAACCTAACCTTGAACACTTCCAGGGATGAGGCATCCACATCTTCTCTGGGCAACCTGTGCTGGGGCCTCCCCACCCTCACAGGGAGGAATTTCTTCTTTACATCAAGCTTCAATTTCCACTCTTTCAGTTTGAACCCATTACTCCTTTTAACTACAGTTCCTGATGAAGAGTCCCTCTCCAACTTCCTTGTAAGCTCCTTCAGATACTGGAAGGCTGCTATGGCACCTCCATAACAACCTTCTCTTCCTCAGGCTGAACCGGGAACAGAGCACAGGAGGATTTGCCTCTCTCATCACCACCATCAAAGGCACCTACAGATGGATTTTCTCAGCAACCCAGCTTAGGCAAACCGTGTGGTTTGAGCTTAACACATTGAAAGGGAAGTACAGACACTGCTCAGCATGGGCCACTTGACCTGTGCCTGCACCCCCAGATCCTCTCTCGCTTCCCTCCAGCTGTGGGGAAGTGACACTGCTGAGAACCACAGTCATCGCTGCGCTGGGAGCAATTCGACAGGACTTGCTCACGCCAGGAATAAAACTTTCCCCAGCACAGTTAGGAATACCTCATCACCGGCCAGTCACTCCGGACACAAACTCTCTCTCGCCTTCACCTGCCCAAACCTGGCAAGTGCCTACATCACCCTGAAGAAGGGGTGAGGGTGGTGGGTGCTGAGCATCGCCGCAGGTTCACCTCATTTCGTTAGGTACAAAGCACTCGGGTACTTCACCGGTGTTGGCTGGATGGATTAGCACGATTAGAGAGCGGGCAGGATAAACAGATTAAACCTCACAGATGGACAGCTTGCACGCAACTCAAAAAGGGGGAGAGGGATGGCTCTGAACAAGGGGATGGAGGGATGCTTCCACTGATCTCTGCTCTCCTCTTCCTGAGGTGAGCACTCCCCTTCTCTGCCACAATCCGGCGTTTCCCAGCACACTCCCACAACCACCAGGCAGGAAAACCTGTTGGATAGGTGACCACAATCAACCCCTGCCTCCTGCCAATGAGAAGGGTACATAAATACATACATAACTCTGCTGGGGGCTTCTCAGAGACATGCCGAGGCTGAGAAAGTTTTCAGATTTGCTCATTGCAAAATCAATACCCATCAGCTGTTTGAAATTAAAGGAAAGATTAGGTCTTGGTTTTATACACGCTTTATTGTATTCTGAGAGCTTTCTACTCAGCTAAATAAATCTTCTTTAAGAGGATTAGGAAACTTTCATTATCTTTATCTAACCTGAACTAACACTAACTCTGAAAAATTAATCTAGAGACCGGGCAAAAGCCAGTAGCTGGTGCAAAGCCACAAGAATCCAGAGGCAGCATCCATCAGAGCGCTACCGGCCCCTCTGATCTGCCAGCACCTGGATCCCCCCATCAGAACAGCCTCAGGACACTGCTTTGCAACCCAACAGCATCTGCTATATTGATACACTTGCCTATGAAGCCCTGTGCCAAAAGCCCTTCACGGCCCCACAGTGACTTCGACCTCTCTCCCAAAACCACGGAGCCTCGTGCTGCTGGGATCTGCTTCCCCTCTGTGCCTGGCAGCAGTTACTTTTGGCTCTCCTGAAGCATCTTCAAACACGTGCCTGAGCACCTTACTAATGAGTCCTGATGGAGCAAGCTGAACAACACGGCTCCAAGCAGCGGAGACAGGTCAGATTCACTGCGTGATTCGGGCAGGCAAAGGGGGAACAAGGAAGAGCTCAGCAGCCCCACTGTTGGCTCTCAGGCGTCCTCTGCCCCATGTGACGACCGTACAGCGAGGCTGAGACGATGCACATTCATCTCCTCCCCGGCATGGTGGGCACTTGTCCACACCGCTGTGCCCACGCCCTGCAATCCCTGAGGCAACTAATGCTGGTTCCAACTCCACTACCAGGATCCTCCAAACCCTTCCCAAGTCCGGGCAGCCTTCCAGATCAAACCACCCAGCAGCAGAGGCACGTTCAGACCTACCTTGCACGATGAGATGGACGCGTGAAGTCTTGGGGTGATTGTCTGTCTGCACGGAGCAGGTGTAGGGGCCCTCATCATAAATGTCCACGTTGTGTATCTTGATGCTGTACTGGGTCTTGGTGTTGGACAGGATGACCACGCGGTTGTCTATAGACCACTTGTCATTGCCGGCATACAGGATGGTGCTGCGGTTCAGCCACGCTACCCGCGTGACCCGGTCATCCACAGTACACCTGGAGGGGACACACAGAGGGTCACACACCTGGAATGGGACACACAGAGAGCATCCCGGGTCCTGGAAGGGGATGGGAGCAGGATGGGAGTGTGGCCCCCCAGCGCTGCCCGCATAGAGATGATGCATGCCATGGCTGCGCTTCCCTGCTTCCACATCCCCCTGTCACGTGAGATTTCACACAAACAGCAGGTTCACCAGAAATAAAACCTCTCTTTTCCTTTTACACACAACTGGGGAACCACAGAAAAAATTCCCATTGTTTGACCTCTGCAAGCCAGGCAGACCATCTCTATCCCCCTTCTCCCCCACCTCCACAGCCCACCTTGCCTTCGCTGTGCACTGAGAATTCCAGATGAAGCTGTAAAATATGCTGACAGTTCAGCTTGTCGGCGCGGCCCTCGAGCCATCCCCGGGGTGATAAACACCCCCACTGCCAGGGACAGGGGCCACGGCACACGCACGGGGAGAGGGGAAGAAGAGAAACAGCCGGAGACAGCCAAGCCAGCATGCGGGGAAGGGAAGGGAACATTTGGATAAGCAGCTGTAAATCCTACAAGTGCCTTGAAAACACAACGCGGTCGTTTCCATTATTTATTTCCTGCCTGGCTCCCACCCTCCCCGCTCTGAGACACACAGGAGCTCAGCAGCTCCGGTCCACGGCGCTGAGTTACACTTGGCAAAGAATGGGATGGGGGGGAGGGAATTAAAATGTTCCTGGAAAACACGGCTTTTTCATTCTGTTTGATAGATTCTTCTCCATCTATTTACTTGTGGCCTTCTTGGCTGCCGCCATGGTACCTGCAGCAAAAGCTCTGAGCATTTGGTTAAATTAAGAGCCCAGCATCTCTTGGGAGCTTTGCCTTTGCCACCAGAGGACCAGGCTAGGGAAGCTTTTTCTTAGCATGAGAAAAAAAAACGGGAAAATCAAGCTAGACATGAGCCAGTGCCGGCAGTGGCAGAGCTGCCACAGCTTTGTGCAGCCAAGATCGTAGGAAAAGGCACCTGCAGTCAATCAAGAAACTCGTGAGAGTCCCTCTCCACACGCCTGTAAATTCAGACAGGGGCTGGGAGGCTGTTCCCGTCCTCGTCCCCATCGCAGCGCCTCCCCAGCCCAGGCTCCGGGGGTGTTATATGCCTCCCTTGCTGAGATCGCAGAGCGTCACCTCGATCGAGATTATTAATCGGGCGCGGGGAAGGGGCGATACTTGGCATGTTTGAGGGTCCCCCCGGGTGCTCGGTTCAGAGGAACGAGCCATATATTCTCCTGCAAACAAGTAATTTTCCCCTTGCAGGAGCTCTACGTCTCCGCCAGCCACATCACGTACGGACGCCGGGGAAGACGGATGGCCCTCCGTGCCCGCCGCGGCACTGCCGGCACGCCAGGAGCCCGCCCGGTGTCAGACATGCCCCGGCACCAACCCGGCACTGCCGGACCAAGGCAGCCCTGTGCCGGCAGACGGCATCGTCCTTGTCGGGAAGCCGAGCCCTCTCTTCCTTCAAATTAACTGGGGGAGAGCTAAGCACCGCCGAGTTAAGTTCGGCCCTGGGGGATTCCAGTCTAGTGGACTATTACTGCTGTCTCACTTCATTATAATGAATAATAAAGAGATACTTACACACGGCTTCTGTAAATTATTCATTGCGTGCACTGAAAAATCAGGGCAGCAATATGTAAAACAGACAACTTGCATGTCTGCGCTCATATAAATATCCAGACTACAGCCCTGCGAGGTACTCTCGGGTCCCCTCATTAGGGGTGAAGCACAAGGACTCGGGTTTGAAGTGACAGGGATGAGACGCTCGTGCCGGCGCTGAGTACGTTCAACTGTTGCTGCTGAGCTTTGGCTGGCGCGTATGGGATGTGCTTCCCGAGGAGGTCTGGGGCCGGTGCAGGATGCCTGAGAACTGGGGTGGTTCATTCTGCATTTACAGCTCGCATTTACGTCTCAGAGCTGCACCTGCACAAGCACCCAGGGATGTCCCAGGTGGACACATTCTTAGGAGAGAGGGCAAGGACAGCATCACCCTCCCTTGCCCGTGGTGCTGGTGACAGGTACTGCCCTCAAAACCACTAGGAACAAGCAGGCAGCAGCAACTTGGAGACCTCTGTAACAAACCCACGGCGAGAGCAAGGAGGCAAAGGCTCCTCCTTCCCATCCCCCCAGCTCACCCTTCAGCTGCTGCCACTCAATAGCTCATGTAGGACCAAGTCCCTTCGGCTTTGTGAAGCATCGTGCTCCTCTCCACCGGAGCCCAGACTGTCCCCTGCAGCTGCAGACAACCAGACAAACCACCCTGCTGCAAGAAACCAGCCCTCCTGCACCTCCTGGGAATGTGTCNGCCCCCTGCAGCTGCAGACGACCAGACAAACCACCCTGCACCTCCTGGGAATGTGTCAGAACCACCACCAGCAGAACAGCCCCATCCACCAGCTGGCACAGAGCACGTGGCATTCCTGGGGGCACCTTCGCAGCTGATCTCACCTTCCCACCCCCAGTTTTCCCGTGCCCTGGCAACTGGCACTACAAAGAGAACACTGACGGATACCCTGGCACAAGGAGCACCTCATCAGCTTCTCTACCTGTCTGGGAAAGTGATCTCCATTAGCTGCTAAGCTGACGGCACTCGCTTGTCTGCTGAGCCGTCTTTGCTCCCCATTTCCAATTGACCAGGATTATGATAATGTCTCCAGTAAGCAAACAGGTAAAGAGACTTCTGCATGTTTGAGTGTTTAGATAAAGCAGACAAACTCTGACAAAGCTGGATAATAAAGCAGGCCAGGAGGTTTTCCCTTGAAGGGATCTAATTAAAACCAAAGACAAACCCCCATTAACAGTTTCCTGAAGGCACCGTATCCATCTCCAGAAACTGCCTTACGAGTCCAGAAGGGACGAAAGACAATAAAGCACCTGTCACATGAGAGGGAAATAAACTCATCCTGGCTCTTCAGTTCACCTGGAGAAAGCCCATCAGCAAGGCAGAGGGAATATCTTGGGAATGATATCATCAGCCCCGAGCATGTGCTGCATCCCAGCTACCCCACGCATCCCTTCTTTGTGCAACGTGACGCGTCCCATCAGCTCCTCCATCTCTGCATCCCTCGTTGCCTTTGAGCAGAGACTTTTCACCGTCTGAAACCCTTCAGCTGCCTCCAGCCACTGCTGCCCTCCTCCAGAGTGGCTGGGGAGCTTCGAATGTCAGGCTTTGCTGGAGCTCCGGCCCCCACAGTGCTCACAATGACACATGTGGGCTCTCGAAGGCTTCATCTCCTGAGACCCACACTGATCCCCTCACTCTGCAGGAGGACGAGAGCTGCTGTAGGGATCCCAGTGCTCCACCAGAGACGAGGGCGATGAACCTGAACGCGGCAGCGTGAGAAGATGCATGAGGGTGGGAGCTGGGGGCACCAGCGCTGCGCTGCTTCCCCTCTAATTGCCCCTATTCCTCATTCTTAAATGCTAATTTTGAAGTTTGCCATGGAATTATCTCACTTAGTGTCAACAATACAGATAACTCCGCTGATGTGCTCTTTGTGTTCGGTGGCACACAGCGACCGTCTCCCTCCTCCTGCACCTATTAGGAGAGACCCCACACGGCTCCCACAGCAGGCTCCTTCCCAGCCCCATCCATGACACTGACAGCACCTCTCCTACGTGTGGGATGAGCCGTAACACCCTCCACCTTCACCCCCTGCCTTCCCCAGCCACGTCACAGGCCCTTCCTGCACTGCAGACTCGGCCGAACACGAGCGAGAAGCCTGGGGCTGCCCTCAACACCTCCCCCGTGGTGAAGGAAATAACTGTGTCCAGGGTCAGCACAAGTTTTCTGGCAGTAATTTGGAGGGATAAATAGCACACAAAGAGTTGGAAGCGTAAAGGAAGCCTTGCAAAACCCTCTCCACGGGTGCAAAATGTTGTGAGGAACGGGCTGCACGTGACCCCAAAACGTTGATGCACATCCTGAGACGTCCAGAGGATGTGTTTGCACCTGAAGAGCCAAGACCACCAGTCCCTGTCTGTGCCAAGAGGCTGGGGGGAAGATCAACCCAAATTTGTTGTCCAAACCTGTTTGGACACATGATGGGATTTTTGGGGTTCTACAGTGCAGAGCCACGACGTCAGTTTAATGATCCTTGTGTGCCCCTTCCAGCCGAGGATATTTGATGATTCTAGGATTCAAAGCCCTCCTGTTTCCTTGTTCAAACCAACAATGCCCTACTTTTACACTCCTCTATGGCCCTTCAACCCCAAACTGCTTCTCTCTCCTGTAGGTAACATGTCTCGTCAGGATGACAAATGGAGATGCCAAAACCAGTTGCAAACTTGCCGGCTGACCCAGTTTTCAGCGGCTAAAATAGCTCACCCAGATCAGGAGCGAAGCCCCTCGACAGCGACCGGGTGATGCTTCACCCTGGGAGGCCTCCAACCAAAAATACCTGTCACAGGGGCAGAACAAACACCTTTGTCTTTGAGAAGGAATTGTTAATTACATTTGCCAGGGACTGCTAATGGGATTTCTCCTTCACTTCCAATATTCGCCCCAGCCCCACAGTTAAGGGACGCCGGATGTTTTTTATTCTGGGCGGCTGGAGCAAAGGCAGAGGAGATTTATTTGTAATCATCGGAAATAAACACATTTCCTCAGAAGTAAACACAAAAGAACAGAACCTGGCTGTGCTCCCACTTCGTTCAAGATGCAAATGAGAAGCAGGCCTTCAAAACACAGCAGCTCCACTAATCCTCTCCCAACAATGTAACCCGCCACATTATCTGCAGGGACAATGGCATCTACGCCGTGTGACGGCGGGTCTCACACGGCGGCTCCCGAGGGCAGGGCTGCGTCGCGCGGGCTCCCGTGACTGCCACCCACGCTATTTATTCTGGGGGTAGAGGGCACGAGGCATTTTGTCTTTAATCATGATCCTGTCCACTGGGACTCTGTCTCCTCTCCGAGGCACCCGCAGTGTCCCTTCTCCCCTCTCTCCCACCCATCCTGGTGTCTGGATGTGGAGTGCACAGCTCCACGCCATCCCCCCACCATCCCCACACCATCCCAGCGCCCCGAGGACAGAGGGCACAGCTCCACGCCACCCCCTGCCATCCCCCCACCATCCCAGCGCCCCGAGGACAGAGGACACAGCTCCACGCCATCCCCACGCCATCCCAGCGCCCCAAGGACAGAGGGCACAGCTCCACGCCATCCCCCCACCATCCCAGCGCCCCGAGGACAGAGGGCACTCTGGATGCACCATATGGCATCACCCTGCACTACCACCTCCCATCCAGCCTGCACCAGCCACTCAGCAAGTCCCGATCCACCGCCACACCCACACCCCCTGTGGGGAAAGAAGCAGCACGGGAGGAACGAGAGCTTGGCCAGCCTAAACAGTTCTCCTTTTCTCCACAGCATTCCTCCTTCCCCACCGTACGCCACTCAGCCACTGCCTCCTGCAAAGCCACGCGCTACTGGCTCTCACTCTGCAAGTTTAATTAATTGCCTGGCCCCACTGCTACTGCTCGGATTCCCCAAGCGCTCCCAGTGCTGTTCAAACACACTCCAGACCACTGGAAAACCTGTTCGCTGCCAAAAATCCCCTCCCCAAAGCCCTCCAAGGGCTACGGGACCTGTCTGGCCTCTCCAGAGGCTCGGGGCTTGCCAGGGAGGGCTTGTCCCTGGCGGCTCCCCTGCAGTGGCAGTTTGCCCACCGCCAGGCACCAGAATAGAAGCTGCTCCCCGTGAAAAATCAAAGCCCAAATTGATACATTAGAGACTGCTAAATATAAAATACCCATCTGCAAAGATAATAAGCCTGTGAGGGCAGAGGCTGTCGAGTTGCTCCATTTCAGATAGTTTAATGGTGTTTTGGTCCATGACTGCAGCTCCCAGACATTAGAATGATAACAAGATGATGAGGAGGGCGGGAGCCGTCTGCGCGAGGAATCAGAAGTCAAGACAACGCTCACTGTGCAGTCCCCGAGGGGTCCGTGCCACACAAAACCCTGGCTGCTCTGCACCCAGCATTCGCAGGGCTTTGGGTGGCCTCTGCGACAGCCCAGGGCGTGCAAAGGCAGAGCCTGGTGCCAGGTCGCTGCCAAGCTGGAGCTGACATTAATTCAGGGAGGGGGCCTGAGCCCTCTGGAGTCAGGGGTGGACCTGGGTACCAGTGCAGGTGGCGCAGAGCGATGCTAAAGCTGATGCAGGCAGGGCTGTGCTGCAGGTGGCTCAGAAAGCAGTCGCAGTTTGAAGAGGGAAGGGATGCCCAGCAAGGTGAGCTGCTGCACGGTGCGCCCACGGACGGATCACATCTTCTCCCCAAAGCCATTCACGGGATTTTCTGAATTAATGCTCCACATCGAGCAAATCCAGAAACAGTCAGCTCTGTTAAAGCGAGCCAGGCTTTCCCCTCAGTTCGCAAAGCCCTTCTTTCACTCCTCATTGCTTTCACTTCCAGCTTGCAGGGACACACGTCACCCGGACAACATCATTGGCAAGGGGAAGAGGGGCCGGACGAGGTTGGGTGTTCGGGTACGCTTCTCCCAGCTCCCACCCAATTTCCCCTTGTTTCCGACACAACAATGCATCAATACCCATTTTCTCATGCCGGGGTGCTCCCCCTGTGTGGTAGGGAAGGTCAGAAGGCATCAGCCTAAGCCCCAACAGCCAACAGCTGTTATTAGCTCAGGAGAAATCTTCATAAGGAAATATGAGGTGGCAGCAAAAGAAATAAAGCGGGAGGCCTTTGGATAGAGCAAATCAATGGGAATGTTTATAGAGCAGGTGGCACTTAAATACTTCCATCAGAGTCAGTCGATGCTGGCGGCCACACCTCATCTCCCAAAGACAGAGATGAAAATGAAGGCACCGAGCAGGGGCAGCCAGGCCAGAAAAACCACAGAAATTGGAAGAAGTGCAGCGAAGCATCTTTCCTTGCCCAAAATGATACCCGAATGATTGCACTCTCTCCCTAACACAGCCAGGCACTGATTTCCAGCTTCCCCATGGTCACTGGGCCATCCTGTGGTTTGAAGAAGGCTGGGACATCTTCTGAGCTCCTCTCCAAAAAGATGGTCACCATCCAGCAGCATTTAGCATCAAGGCATCAGTACCTGTCCCAGGAAACACGCACAGAGAGCTGTCTCCTCACCAGGAAAGCCAAATCCCCCTCTCCCTACACCAAGCCCTGCCCCAGATCCCAGCAGGGAACACCCCAATGAGAGACACCCGCCAATGCCATCAGCACCCTTCAAGGTGCTGATTAAGGGACACAATCTGGAGATGCCCCTGCCCTTGGCACGCCGGCGTTGGCAGAGCCCCCTGCTCAATCAGCGCCCGCGCCCTGCCTAAATCAGCGCTAATCTCACACAATGCAGCACCTGCAAGCGGCTGATTTCCAGTGTTCTTCAATCAAAAGCAGCGGAGAAAACACCGAGTTCATCACTAGCAGAGCTGAGCAGTTGAGAACCTCAAGTCATCCACGCCTGTGCTGGGGTTGTGGAGTTGGGTTTTTTCCTTGCTATTGCTTTTTTCGCCAGGTTTTTGCACTCACCTGCCCAGGCAGGGAGAGAGAGGAGTAACTTTGGCTGTCACAGCTGGACACGTATTTAAGTGGCGGTAATTAGCGTGTGGCAACACGAGGCTCCAACTGCTCTGACTCAGCCACCCTGGTGGGACTGGTGACCGTCTCCATCTCAGATGGATAAAGGGGACACTTTCAACCCAGGAGGATGTGGCCGTGGCTCCAGCAGCATCCCACAGTTGCAAAAGAAGAAAGGATGCTGGCAGGCTGACAAAAACCTGGACCGCGAGAGAATCATCTGGAGCAAAATCATCGGACACTTGTCCCTGCATTGCAAGGAGGGAAAACTGGTCTGAGGCCACCCCAGTGCAGGACAGGGGGGCAATGCAGCATGGGGATGGTGTTACCACCCCAAAAGGGGTTCCTGGGGGAAACAGCAGCACGTAGGGCCCCTTGGAAGGAAAGCCATCCGTGTTTCCATCACATGTGGGCCTCGCTCGGTCTATTTGGCCACACCACCCTCCCCAAGAGTCAGGGTGGAAAGCAAACCTCACATCCTGCCGTTGATTACCACCAAAAATATATTTGTCATGAGATGCCCACCGCTATCTCTGTGGCTCTTAAGGGTAATGGAGAGGTTTCAGTCTTTGGAGGATAAGTCTCAAGCTCTTGGCTGCTTGCCCGGGAGGATTATTTTACATCAGGTTGAGTTCTGTAGTAATTATCTTCAAAACAGCTGGACTGCTGGATAAACTCGCTGTATCTTAATGCACAATACGGGAGCAAACGCAGGGAATTAAACTGCAATTCCAGACAGATCGACGGAAAAACCTCTCGCCAGGGCTTCAGAGGCTGAGGCTCAGGGCTCCTCACACGTTAGGGGTGGGGAGGCATTTGCTCATTTGAAATCAATTCCAACTTCCCCAGAGACAGAACGGAGGCAGAAAGAGATGCTGGATGAAGATGTTTTACCCTCAAGCTTTCAGCGGAGAAGAAAAGCACCGTTTTCCTGACCCTCATGGCTGGAAGATGAAGCAGTATTTGATCCTGGCTGGACAGCTTGATGTTCCACACAACCCTGAGACTTCCACAAAAGCCCCAGCTTTCCAAGGTCTTGGCTCCACACTGCACGATTCACTGCGGTGCCAGCGGACAGGAAAAGCCGAGGGGTAAATCAGCTCACTCCATCTGCACCCCTCACACCTGGAAGTCGCTCCCAGTGCCCCGTGGATCCCATCCCAAGAGGATGAAGGGGCTGACAGATGGACAAACCAACTCCCAGGCTGGCCCACAGGGATGAATTAAAAGGAAAAAAATCAGGTACCTTCACGATGGTGCCGCCACAAGATTTAGGGGCAAAATCCTTGCAGACGGAATTAATAACCTCTAGAAAGAGGGAAATTCTGTCTCTGGAGAGTGAAGCCGTATTTCATGGTGAACACCGTAAAGCGCTCCTGCCAAACGCGAGATCTGTAAACGACCTGGGTGAGCCATCAACTCAGGAATATAATTGCCAATTTGCAGGAATTTCACCAGCAATTAGGCAAAATAAAATAACCCACCGGAGGAAATCCTTTGCTCGCTGCTCCCGCGCCTCCGTGACCCATCTGAATTCCACCCACTGCTGCTCTGCCAGGATGAGGGTTGGATGCTTCAGGCTCTAAGGAGCCAGGTGACAGCACTGTGGAGATGAAGAAGTCATCTCCAGTGCCAGATAAAGAAGTCGTCATCAGTGTGAGATGACAACAGACACTCCTGGGCACAAGCCAGATGAAGACCTGTCCTGCCGGCAACCCCTCTCCGAGCATCCCTGAGGACCGGGAGCCTCATCTCGGTAACCCCACGGGGCCGAACAACTGCATGCAATTAGGGGGTTTATTTGTTTGAGTTGCACGTGAATATCCCAAATTACATTATCAGATCATAGTCCTGCTTCTGATTTATTCCTTCTTTGTTCTTCAAGTCTTCGTACATCTAAGCAATTAACCTCTCAAAGAGCTGGAGAACACATAATTATCCTCATTTGTCTAAACGTCACCAAGATGGCTGCCTTTCAATTAACCTTCTGAGAATGGAGGGAAGTTGGAGTGATACAGTGATCATTTCCAACTTCAGCCTAGGCTGCTGCTTTTTTTCCCCCCTTAAAGTAATTTAATTGAAATATTCAGATGATAAAATATAGCCAGATAACTGTTACTGCAGGTAACGGGATCAAGAGGGGGCTTGCAATCGAAGAAGAAGTCAAACGAGGTACAGTAACGTTATATCAATACGTGGCACTTCCATCTAAAAATACCAAAGCACTTTGTGCTTATTAATGAAGGGAGCACTTCGCACTCCCCTGCCAGGCTGAGACTTAGGCCACTTCAATCACTGCTATCGACCTGAGAAAACTGAGGGAAACTGAGGCAGAGGAAGTGCTCTGGCACCCGGAGTTTACAGAGTCAATCCCTGTGCAGCCAGGAGCTTCCCAAGAGCACCTTCTCATGAACCCCTCTCCCACCCTAGGAGAAGTTGGCTCCGTCATGAAGTCACCACGGGAGACGTGGTGGCAGCCGAGCTGCTTTTGCTTTTATTTGTTTTAATAATAATTACCCCCCTTCTGCTGAGCCAGTGTCTGCCACGCCAGTGAGCGAGGGAGCCGTTCCCACCCATGGCCTCGCTAATAATCATGCATCATTCCCGCCAGGAAGCGCCAGGTCAAGCTTTGCACCCGCACGAAGCACGACACCAGCATCGTCTGGCACGGGCGAGCAATATTTATACACACCCCCGCTCATAAATGCACAGGCAAAATAAACAAGCCGGCTCCAAAGTTCAGCGCATCTCCTCCCTGACAAGCGTGGCTCCTCAATTCCGCACGGTGCCACAGCTCCGCTCCCGGCGTGAAATTGAGCTCTCCAAAAAGCAATCTGGGCTCCGGCAGCGCTCCAAGCCCTGCTCGCTGCCTCCTGCCCCGGCAGCACTGAGGTGGCTGGGGCAGGGCCTGAACTCACCCTCCCTGCAGACTCAGCGGGTGGGGGGAGGCTGGACAGAGCTCCCACATGAGGCGAAACTGAGTCACGGGGATGCACAGGACTCATTCCCTGCATCACTCCCTCCCAACCTCACGTGCGGATCAGTGTGTCAGCACCAGGCAGCCACTCTGCTGATCCGTGCAGGCGAGTGGGGAGGAAAGGACGTGGAAATACAAGAGGATCCCCACTGGGGACACCACAAACCCGCGTCTCTCCCGGTGCATTCATCCGGAGACGAGAAGCGAGGGTAACACAATAGCCACCGAGTTTATTCTCGGCACAGGCTGGCGGCGACATAATTAAAATGCAGGTCGGAGTCAGGGAACCTTCCAATAAATCTTTGCTTTTGGCTCTTGGGCCTGACAGGAAGCCTATACCTGGTGCGGGGAGTACAGACCGAGGGGGAGGCATGGATAAAGGCTCTGCTTTATGGACGGCCATTTAAATGTTTCGTTTGAGTAATGGGCCTTGCAAATTAGCACCCCGGCGGCCTGAAATACATATTTTTCCAAGGACACGCAGGCTCCCGATCCGACAGGTGATGTGGGCACGCAGGCCCCGAGGGCAGCTGCGATCTCAGCTCTTTGTGGCTGCAGTCATATCCTGTCCCAGCTGGGATGATGAAGAAGAAAACAGAGAGCTTGGAGGGGGAATCCAGAGGCTGGGGGAGGAAATGGAGCAGAAAACGATCCTGTGTGAGACCAGCGAGGGGCTGATGAGCGGTGGCAGTGGCAGGGAGTGTTCTGGAGGGAACTAATGCTGCACTAGCAGAGCACGGCGCATCCCAGCCTCTCTCCCTCCAGGGAACCTGGTGAGATGCTCCAGGGCATGTCTGTGGCACACGCCTCTCCTTCCACAATCCAAACTATGGATCTCTGGCTCCTGATGCAGCTTGTCTGAGCATCTGGCTCTGGGCCGATTTCTCAGAAAGGCTGGAGGTGCTGCAGTTACACAGGGGAGAAGGGGGATGCCTCGGTTGTGGGGAAATTAAGCCGGCAGCCAGTGCCCAATGGGGCTCCAGCTTCTCCAGTGCAAACGTGGCAGGAAAGATGGAACAGCCCTGGAGTAACTGGGAAAGCAGAGTCAGGGGAGAACCGAGAAATATGCGCGGCTGAACACGAGGGGGAGCTCAGGCCAGAGCAGAAAGCAGAGCCTACAGCTCACCCTCTCTCTCCATCCCTCCTTTTCTGCCTCCTCACTTTCTTCTCCCTCTATCCTTCCCACCCCACCATGAACATAATCTGCCTGGCCATCACCTTCCCACACCAGCACAAGAAGTGCTGCAGCTCCATCAAACTTCCAGAGAAAGACGCTGGTCGAGCACGCAGGAGATGTGTCTGAGCTGCCCCAGACGGATGTAACTCTGCACAGCAAGGGGGGAACCCCTCACACGGAGCTGCACACGTGGCTGGGCATGCGTTCAAATCAGAGCTGAACGTGTGCCTGCAAACTGTTCTGAACCTCAGATGAGGAGCTGGATGCCTGGGATTCTCCTCCTTGTTGTCCACACAGTCTCCTGCAAGAGGCACGGGGTGACAGCTGCCTGTCAGCACACATCTCTGCCTCTGGATTTCACTGCACGGACCACAAAGGATGGGTGGACAGGATGAAAGCAAGCTCAGAGCGCAGAGCAGCAGTTTGCACTTTACTTGCAGGGTCATCAGCTGGATCAAAAGTGTCCAAAAAGGGTTTGGGAGAAAGCTGAGCTGGTGACCGAGACATGAACTTTGCCAAAGACCCCTGTGTGGCACCACAGTGTGCCACAGAACCGGAGAAGGGCTCCTTCCTGACCGACTCCGTGCCCACGGCACAACTTTGCTGCGTCTCCCGGATGACTCCAGCGCGGGGAAGTTGCACTTTGGGAGCGGGCAGCTCTGCCTGCTGCTCCCACTCGCCCTGCCAAGTTTCAGTCATCCAGGATGTGATTTGGAGAGACAGCTCTGAACTCGCCGGGAGAGGCAGGAGTTTGGGCGCAGCGTATCCAGCGCTCCCGAGGCGCTCCGGAGCCGCGGCACGGAGCCCGTGTGCCAGCCACCAGTGCGTGCTCTTCCGACCGGGAAGGTGCTCCGGGGCAAAGGGGAAGCAGCGGCCTCTCAGAGGTACCACGCGTCCCACGATGCTGCTGTTTGATGCGCCAGCATCTCCCTCCAGGAGGTTTGACTGCAGCTCACTGGAGCGAGTGCAGCAACTTCCACCTTTCTCTGAAGGTGCAGGGCTGAGCTCTTGGGAATTCCAGCCCCCCAGAGCCACTGCATTACATTTAGAGCCACAAGGAGTGGCCAGAGCCACCCCATCAGTAAATCCATGGTCTTGTTGCCACTCTAAGGACATGCTGAGAGCTGTTCCGAGAAATCCCTGCAGCTTTAATACCCGGAATGCCAAAAAAAGGGGACATGGTGATGGCCACCACCCACTCGTGTGCACCTACAGAGCAGCAAGACAGAGGACTGGGCCAAGGCACAGGGAAATCATTTTCTGCTGGCAAAGCTGCCGACTCAAGGAGAAACATAAAACCCTCGATGAAGGGCTTGTCTAGTTTATTATAACATCGGCTTTAATTTATGCGCCTGCCTTTTATGATTGTTCTCTATCGCTGTTCCTGGGGCTTATTTATAGAGGGCCATTAGCACAGAGAGCAGGCCCTGATGAGGGAGCATTTGCAGTCTGCCGGGGGACCGGGATATAAACTGAGCTGAGGAGGAGGCAGCGAGCTCTCGCATGGGGCTGCCGGAGTCCTCTCCCCGAAAGCTGAGAAGGATAATTTGATCTCGGAGAGTGATACAACTTCATTTCACGTGGCTGGCTCTGGGCAGGCTGCAGCCTCCTTCACATGCACTCTGCTGAATTCCCTAGTCCCAAACAAACTCGGCAGTGAGTGGAGGGGAAGTAGAGAGCTTCGGATCCAACCGTGCACACCAAGCACAAAGACAGGGAAAAGCCTCTCCAGGGTGTGAAAGAGATGCCGGGGCCAGGCAGGGGAATCACAGATTGGTTTGGGTTGGAAAAGACTTTAAAGCTCATCTCATTGCACTCCCCTGCCCTGGGCAGGGACACCTCCCACTGTCCCAGGCTGCTCCAAGTCCTGTCCAGCCTGGCCTTGGGCACTGCCAGGGATCCAGGGGCAGCCACAGCTGCTCTGGGCACCCTGTGCCAGGGCCTGCCCACCCTCACAGGGAGGAATTCCTTCCCAGTATCCCACCTAACCCTGCCCTCTGCCAGTTTAAAGCCATTTTCCCTTGTTCTGTCACTACAATACCCTTATAAAAAGTCGCTCTCCAAGAAGAGGGGAGACAACCCCAACTGCACGGTGTCCAGGCAGTGCATCCCAGGATGCTGACACTGGCACTCATCCCTGCCCGGGCATCCCAGCCTTGTGCCCATCTCATCTCCTTCTACCTAAAAGCGAAACACTTTGAAGGCTGCGCAAACACCCCACGGTACACAGGCAAACCTCACAAATTATTCCTATTTACAAACATCGCTCTCCAAACTCCAGCACAACTCAGACAGGCAATCCTATGCTGGTAATTAAAACCACAGGCACCGAAATGATGGGTTAATTAAAGGTCCAACCCACCCCCAAAACACACTGATGTGCAGGGAAAAATGCGTTGGTTCAAACCCCAGCGAAGCGGGTAGGTGGGTCTGTTGGCAGAGAGGGATGATGTAAAATGAATTTGTATGATCAAAACCTTCCCGTACAGTTCGCAGGTAATTTGCGACGAGAACAAAAGCTTTAAATTCATCCACTAAATTATTCACTACAAATCGTCCTCTCGGCTCCCGCGCTTGTGTCCTTCAAGCTGTTCTAGGTGGTGATTACGTCCCCTCGGAGCTCGGGGAGGCCTCGGGGAAGCGGCTGCAGGAAAGATGGAGCCGCCGATCCGACACTGGCAGTTTGATTTACAGAGAGAACTGGGGAGAGGAGACAGCAGCCCTCAGGAAAAAAGAAACTTCAAGCTCTAACCATCCCATCAAGGGGCTTCCTGCGTTCTTTATGTGGCGGATTTTTTTACTCTCTTTCGTTTTCCGCAACAAGCTCCCGCTGCAGGCACAATAGATGATGCTAAATTATTTTGGAATATGCTGAGAATGCCCTGCTTGGCCAAGCGAAGCCTCATAAATCATTCCTCTTCTTCCAGTCCCTTTCCCATCCCTGATCTCTCTTTCAGGCAGTACAATGCCAGCTTGCTGGTGAGCCCATTGCCCTGGCACCGTGCGCCCTGCTGAGAGCGACCGGAGCCATTCCTGCTGCCAAGGGGATGAGACCACGCGGCTGGGACAGACTGCAGCCACTCGAGCTGCTCACAAGGTCTCTACGTCCCAGCAGCCAGTTCTGGAGCCCACGTGGGTGCAAGGCAGCCCCACAGCAGCCCATAGCAGTGACAGTTCCAAGGACTGCTGGAAAGGAATGGGAAAAGCGGTTGCGTTCATGTGTCAGATGTATAAACATCACCCCTGATGGAGCTGGTGATTAGGAGCGAGCTCCTCTCAGCACTCAGGTTCCCTCCAAAGCAGGGGAGATGCTGGTGAAGGACCAGGCAGGGCAGAGTGTGCCAGCAGTGGCCTGGAGCAGAGGGAGAAAAGGAAAGCTGGGGAGAGGAAAGCCCTGCATGGAGGAGATGTGGAACTCATTCAGCATCTGTGCTGCAGCTGGAGTGGCTGTGTGGCCCAGGGCTGTCAGCCCGGCTCCTTGCGCCACGACTAAAATCACACTTTCCACTAAAAACCCCAGAGCAGAGATACCTCAGTCAAAGGCAGAGGCCCCTCCAGCTGGAACTGATGGGAGGAAAAGCACTTTGGACCAGGAACCACAGTGTGGCAAAAGCACAGTCATTTTCTGATACCTGAAGTGACATTTTCCGAGTGCCTCACGCTCAGCTGTGACACTGACAATGTCATAATAGGGATATCAGTGCTCTGCATCCCTGTGCTGGCCCGGTCCCCATCACTCAGGAATGATGGAGAGGCGGCAGGCTCGGGGAGCTGCTGACAAGAAGGAGCAGTGAGCAGTTCTGTTTGCAGCCCTGGGCAAGGACTACATTCCGTTCCCTCCCCAGCTCACAAAAAGCTGGATTGCCATCTTTGGCTGTGAGCTGGCCTGGGAGGACTCAGCCAGGAATTTTGGAGGGGCCGGCGGGATGAAGCAGAGTCCCCTGAGGTCACCCCAGGGGGGAGGGAGCCCCATTATCCATCAGCGCTCGATGCACCCAGAGATGCAGGAGGAGGCTCGGGGTACCAGAGGCAGAGCTGGGGTCCCCCAGCCCTCAGCATCACCCCATCACTCCTTCCGCCTTCCCACAGGCACAAGTGAGGTTTAGCTTGGGTTTTCCTAATCGCTGCCCTTCCGCCAGGAAAACACTACAAACCCCAAACGCAGTAAGAGCCTCGGCAGCCACCCCTGCCTCTCCAGAGCCTGAGCTTTATGACTCTGTAGCCATTTCTCGCTGTGTTTTGCACAGACCAGATGTGACACTCATCCAGAGCAGCCGAATTTCAGGCCCCTTGGTTATTCCGTAGATGGAGCTGCTATTTCAGACAAGACAGACGCAAAACAAAAACAAAATCTAAAGCGGAAGCAGAGGGAAAAAGCCTTCTGAGCATCACAGTGGTGACAAAAATCCAGAGTGAGGCATTTGTCTTTGGTTTTTAACCCGGAGGAAGGTGAAAAAGCCAAGTGGAGCTGCAAACATGCGGGGACCATGCGTCCCAGCAGCCCTGTGGGGCTGGATGGGAGCTGCTGGCAGGCAGGGAGATGCCAAGGACTCTGCCAACACCGGGACTGGGTTGGGGATGACCCAGGGGACAGGGGGATGCACTCACTGGGCTTGTGCATCGCCCCCTCTCCCATGCCAGCCCCTTTGCTGGGAAAGCCAGGCAGCCACAAACACGTGGCTTCCCTCCAGTGCTTTTCCCAGCATGTCTGGATCACCCAGCTGCAATTCCCACCTTTTCCATCAGGACCTTTGCTGGAGTCGAAGTCCCTTCTAGCCAGACCACCCACACCAACGAGGCCCAAGGTACCCAATATTTCATCCCCAGTATCCCAGAAGGGCTCAGGAACATGTGGACGCGCTCCATAAAGCCACCATTAGAGATCCCCTGATGGAGATGGATTATAATTTGCAAATGATTAAAACACAATTAACGGCGGTAGGGAGGTACTCGAGGCTCTGCAAAGGAGCCGTGCAAATGAGGAGTTATCAGGACCTTCGGTGTCCTAAGCACCTGTCAATTCTTGGTTGAAACAAGTGCATTAGCCTCGTCCAATATCCATCTAACCTTTCCACTCTCCCTTGCTCTGTTTCCCTGGCAACCAGTTAAAAGTGCTGGAAAAAGGCACAGCTGCTTTCAGAAAAAAGAAAAGGAAGAGGAAAAAAAAGGCAGTGTGTTCTTTTAAAGCACGTGTGCTCGTCACTCCTTCCCCCTCCCTCTGCCTCTCCTTTAGGTGTCTGTGTTTCCCCTGCCCAGCTCGGCTTCAACTCCGAGACCTCAGCGCGAGCTGCCACGCTCGGAGGGCAACGAGCAGGGTGGGGATGGCTCTGCCATCCTGCTCTCCCTGGGGATGGCCACATGAGCCACGAGCCACTGCAGAAAACCACTTGGGACTGCAGAGAAATGGAGGGGAGCAGGCCCGGGAGGGGGCTCACCGCGGGGAGCTGCTGCAAGGGGAGATGCTGTCCCAAACCAGCCCGTTCCCGGGGCAGGGGAGCTCGGTGTGCCCCCCTGGTGTGCTCCCTGCCAGGCACCTCCCAGCAGAGCCACACACGACCTGCACAGCTCTCCGGAGCGGTACAAGCTGAACGCTCCGTATTTCATGGTGCTCCCTGTCAGTCTCAGAGCAAAACAGCAGTTTAACAAAGATCAAGACTTGAGGCTGTCACTAAACCCTGCTCCGCCGCCTGCTAAACAGGGTTATTTTTCCTTCCTTGCCTTTTCTCCCTGCTCCTGCCTGCCTGGGCAGCATCCCCCAGCACAGCCACGCTGATGAGTGTGGCATTTGTCCTGACACCTTTGGGAACTCGGCTCCAAAGGGTGGAAGGAAAACAGCAATGAGAGCAGCCGTCACAAGGCTGGAGCGGGGAGGATGGTGCTCAAAGCCTGTCACTGCCACACTGTCCCGTCTCCAGAGCAAATGCCACAGAGGGGCTGGAAACAGCCTCTTCCCCAGGGACAGCCCAGCACCCAGAGCAGCCTGCTCAGGCTGAGGAGAACGGGGCGGAAGAGGGAAAGGTTCTCCAGGTGCTCCAGGAGCTGTCACAAAGGATGGAGCTGGGAATGCAGGTGGAGAGAAGAGAGGTGGAGGTGGGGTGGGGTCCCTCCGATGAACCCTGCAGTTCTTTGAGGCGCTGTTCCGGCAGGGAAGGTACAACATCAAAGCTGCTCGGTCCTGGAAAGGGCTGGGAATCTCCTTAGCAGGGAAGGAGCCTCGGGGTGCTACATTTGCAGGACTGACCACAAACCTTCCTCCACCCCAGAGAGGCTCCAGGGGAACAAAGCCCCTGGGATGGCTCCATGGGCAATCAAGGCTCCTTACTCTGCTGCTCAGTGAACAGCTCCATCCACACATGGATTCGCTGCTCCATGCCCTGGCCTGGATTCTGGCACACACAGGAATTGCTGACAGCCCTGCATCCTTTATCCTGTCCCTCCCCAGCATCTCCAGGAGCAGGGGCTGAGGACCACCCCCACAACAGCTTCCCTCTTACGTGGGGGACAAGGAGCAGAAAGGGGTGGCAGCGTGGGGAAGAGCTTTATTGTGTTAATTAATTGCCTGGTTTGAAAAGCCACTGCCACTTTGCACTCAGCATCTTAAGCAGAGGGAGGGGGAAAAGAAACAACCCATTAAACAACACACATGGGGGCAAGAAACCAAAACAAAGGGAAAAAAATCACCCTAATCTAATGTTTTGCAAACACTGGGCACCCAAACAGCTGATCTTTGTCAGGAACCTTAGTTCCAAGAACCACTTAGAGGCTTTCATCAACACATTATAATATTAATCAAGACTCATAATGCAGAGTGATTTGCATGCCAACAAATATATTTACACTGTAAATTGTTTGTTGAGAAGCCTCAGAGAAATATGCAATTCGCTGCTATTGAACTAGGGTAGCAGGGGGAAAAAAAAAAGTACCAAATCCCTGTAGAGTTGGTTCCTTCTGGTTTTGGCAACACGACTCATTAGCATGCACTCGCGCTTCCACGTGGGTTTTTGCTCGCAGCCGTTTCGCTGGATCTCAGCAGCTGGAGGTGGAAAAGCTTAGCAAGGTCCCCACAGTTAAATCCAGGTCACTGTCTTCTCCTCGGAGGAGACACAGCCTCTGGCAAGATTGTCCAGCAAGAGCCAAGGAGTCAAAGCACAACAACTGTCACCCATGGGTGACTCTGTCTGACCCTCACAGTGACCCCAGGCTATTTATGCAGTTCTGTTGTGAAAGCCAAAGGGACCCCAGAGAAGTCCTGCTCCCGCGCAGGGGAGGATGGCCAAGCACAGGGAGCTGAGCAGCTGCAGAGGCAACGGCAGAGCTCCCAGTGCCCACAGCCCCCAGCTCGAGTCAGCCAAAAAACCTGAGCATGGCTGGACTTGATCTTAGAGGTGTTTTCCAACCGGAATGACTCCACGATTCCCTGGTGTCCTGCTGCAGAGGACCACGGCAGCGTGCGGGAGGTGACTGCTCACTCCTGGGACCTCCCGCGCGTCCCTGTCGACAGAGAATGCTGCTCAGAGAGACAGCTCAGTTCAGACCCCACAATTCGGGGGTTTGATCCACACTGACAAGCCCTTACAGACTCCAGGGCACCGTGTGGAGAGGCCCAGAGGAGCAGTCACCCTCATTATCTGCACAGGTTCACAACACTGCCTGTGTCTTCGGCACGGAGGGAGAGGACAAGCCGGGAAGCAACACCACTGGGAGGTCTTTTCCAGCTTCAGTGATTCCATGATTTCAAGAGCATTCGAATGGTTTGCACGCTGACGGCACGCTTCTCATCCCAAGGGATCTTCCTCTCCTTTCTCCCCCACTGCTTTTCCCCCTCGCACCCCTGCTCTTCCCCCCGCGGGGTGCAGGTCCCGCCAGGTCTCCGTGCCCGGTGTAAATGAGCGCCTGCTGCGCTTCCCATCCGGCCTCTCCCCTCCCCGCCTGCCTGGGGCTCTGGGGCTGGAAAGGATGATTAGCAAAGGTGTTAGAGGAGAATTAAACGGAGTATTCTGTGGTGCCTCTCTAAGCTGCTGAAGAGCGGATTAGCAGGAGGCATTGATCTCCTGGTTCAGAGACCTTCTGAAGCGCGAGGCAGAAAAATAATGGGAGGGAGGAGGGGGGAAGCTAATTAACACTTCCAGGGTAGCAAGCCCTCCAAGTGGAGCTGGTATGAATAGACGGGATAGGAGATGCCCCAGTCAGAGTAAGCGGTGTTTGTTCAGCCAGTGGGTTTCCTTGTGTGGTGAGTGGGAAGGAGCTGGGAGATGGGACCAGCCCGAAGGAAGGGGAGATGGATCCCAGAATCATAGAGAACACAGAAATCACAGAATCCCAGAATGGTTTGGGTTGGAAACGACCTAAAAGAAACCTTAAAATGACCTCATCTCATTCCAGCCTCCCTGCTGTGGGCAAGGGCACCTTTCCCTAGACCAGGCTGCTCAGACCTCAATCCAACCCAGCCTTGAACAGTGCCAGGAATGGGGCATCCACAACTTTTCTGGGCAACCTGATGGCATAGAGCAGCAGAGAACCCTGTCTCAGGTCACTGCTGTCCCCGTGGAGTTGGGACAGGACCAAAGGCTGCTCTCACACGGGTACCTCTGGCCACAGCTAATGCCTTGGCTCCAGCTTTTTTACGGGAAGCCTGAAGCGGAAGATGCACTCCTGCATCCTGGCAAGTTATCCTGCCCCCCCAGTTAGTAGCTATTTTGGGATGACACCACAGTGCTGGTCCCAAACCCACCATGCCACCCCCGTGACGAGCAGGGAAATGATCTGAAAGCCCAGGAAGCATTTCAGCGGAGCAGTGAAAATCACAGGAATAAACTTTGCGGGTCTGCCAGGTGGTTTGATCTGTTTGCATTTAATACTCACTCTCTCTATGTGTGTGCAGCGCAAGTCCCTAATCCCTGCTCGGTAATTACCAACATTAGAGGACCAGAGCTCGGCCCTACCCATCCGTGCTCACTAATGCCTGCACAAGCACTTCCCTAACCCTCGCCGTGCCATGACATTAAGGACGAGCAGATGCCTTCAAGCTCTCCGTTCACAATGATTGCCCTACAAAGACATCCGGGAAAGAGAAAGAGCTTGGTTGGGGGCAAAGGGGCATTTTATTTGATAAAATCATAAAGAGCAGTGCATCCTGCAGAGGAAGAATCTCCGAGACATAAATGTCAGGTTTATGAACAATTGAGCTGCTCCGTGCTTGCCCGAAATTGCTCTTTAAGGTCAGCGCTGTAAGTGTTCCCTTGGGAAATGGGCTGCGGGCCAAGAGCCGAGCAGGGAACGGCGGCTGTCCCGTCACCAAAGTGGGGCAGAGACACAGCACCGGGGCGAGGAGCCACGGCCCCGAGGTGTGGCTGCCCACACCATCCCAGACACCCACGCGCGCTCCCTTTCTGGGAAAAGCCTCGGGAACAGGAGCATCGCTGCCTCCAGCCCGCTGCCTGCCAAGCCCTGTGCTGACACTCCAAGGAAGCAGCGACTCTGCTCTCAGAAATGCAGATTTATCTGTGCAGCCACGGCACTTGGATTGGTTGTGCTGAGATGCTGCACTTCACCTTGGAATCAAAGTGATGGGATGCAGACAGACCCTTCCCAATCGAGGGCTGCGGTCCCTCCTGCCCTGAGAGTGCTCCTTCCATGGAAAGGAGTGTTATTTTAGCAGAATTTGGTAAAGGAAGTGCGAGCCCACAGGGGAACCAAGGAAAAGCCCCAGACTGTTTGAGAAGACAACAAGCTGAGCACACTCCAGATGCATCCAAATCTCAAGGAAAGACCAACCAGATGTGGCTTATCCAGCTCAGCAGTTGGGCTGGCTGAGGGCCGAGGGGGCTGGAGGCAGCGGAGGGGTGAGCCATCAGTAACACCAAGAGGCCACTTCACACTGATCCAAGGATGAGAAACGCTGGCAGGAGCAGTAAATGCTCCAGCGCACCCTCGGGTGCCAAAAGGGCTCACACATGACACCCAATTTCACAGCTGCACACGCAGGGCGTCCTGGCTTTCCCTACACCAGGCAGGGCGACACAAGACTGAGCCTGTAGCCACAGATCCTCTGTGGATGCCTCTGCTCCTCCTGCCTGCCCGCCAGGGAGGACACCCCATGAGGGGACCCACAGGGCTCTGGAAAGCAGCTCAGGGCATAAATCAGAGCAAGGTGGAGCTGGGGAGCTGCTCTCACAAAGGTTACAGCAAACAGCCTTGAGAGGAAGCAGGAAGGGTGATCTAACACAAGGTGTTTTATATTCCTCCGGGTTGTTACGACAGGACCTTGATGGGCCATATGGTCTTGTCTTGACCCTTAAATCATCTTATGCCCTTCTAACAGCAGCCATCGCTGTTGCTGGCTTCTACTCCTTGTTATTCTTGGCACTGGGAGGCTGGGAATGCGAGGCAGCTCAAGCCCGTAATGAGATGCATCAGATGGAGACCATCTGGAAGGAGCATCCAACTTCAACCTTGAGGGCTACTTGGAAAAGGACCTTCAGCCAGCAAAAGCTGCCTTCCCACCGACAAACAGCCCTCTCTCGACTGCTCCTCGCAACATTCCGGGGTCTTGGGAGCCGTCAGCCTCCCAAGAGCTCAGCACTGAGCCTCCTGCACTTGATGGCTACAAGATGGGCTGTCCATCTGCTCCCTGCCAAGGCACCGTGTCCTCGCGCGGTGGGAGAGCGGTCGAGCGGGGCAGGAAAGCGGCTGCAGGCACTCGGGGGAAACGGGAGAGCCGACAGCCAGGTGGGGCGCGGCCGGAATAAATCAATTACGCAACGTTTATCATCTGGAAAGGCAGGAGGGGACTGGGAGGAAGCTCCAGCTCCGATCGGGAAGCTGCAGGGGACGGCTCTGTCCGCTGGCGTTTTGGACTTTCCTCGCCATTCCCCTCACCCCGTGCTCCCAATTTCCATTCACTAACAGCCAATCCTCTGCATTTCCAGATTCACGGCTACTTAGGGGCCACTGACAGTTAATGCTGACAAATACTGCCTGGCCATCCGGAAGGAGATCAGCTTTGCCATTAGCAGAGAAAATACATTTTCTAAACAACTCGGAGGCTCCTGCCTTTGTTTCCATCCCAATTAGAAAAGAAAGGCACAAAAATGGGGCAAAACCCGCTTTATAACTCAAGTTTCTGTGATGAGAACCTGCTCCACGTGGATCAAAACATTTCCCATCAATGTGGGCTCGCTTCTGGGGTGGAAAAGCTGGAGGGATTTGCACCAGTAGCCGTAGGACCCCAATTTTATGGAGCAAAGTCCCGAAACATCTCTAAGCCTGCACTGAAAGCCAGGAAAATCTGTTACTTCAACCATTTGTTGAAGTGCTTCGCTCAATTGTGCCTTTGTTCCTTCCATTTTTTTAATTAAGATTGAAAGGCCGAGGCTGTAAAAAGAGGCATTGGGAAGCTTCACGCAAGGGAACAGGGAAAGTTCATTTGAATGGAAATGGAGAAGCCAAATCCTTGGAAAGCCTTTCAAAAGCCACCTTAAACGACTTTCTTTGTTGTCTGGCAGGTTAAACACCTCCATGGAACCAGGATATCTGTCTTGAAATGCCTCTGCACATCTCCCCAAAGGCTGTTCTCCATAGCTTGGCTGCACACGGATGGGTTTTTTTAGGAAAGAGCTTGTGCCAGGGCCAAACAGGAGTGGGATGCAAGAGGAGAGCAGGAGGGAGAGGTGTACTGTGCTGCCTTTCTAAAATCCAGGGCTTCTCTGATAAAGAACCCTCTAACAGCCCAACTACATCCCCACAGCCTGACCCAGACGCTGCTTGAGATTATTTGAGAAGGATCAGGCAAATCGTTTCATATCAAACATCCCCCTGAGACACACTGAGGAAAAGATTCATTAATAAAAAAAACCCAAACGAGCAGCACTTAGGCAGAGAGAGCTGGGACAGAAATAGCAGCCCCACAGGGCTTGGGGAGGGCGAGCTTTCCTTCACACCGAGGGTGACCGGAGGGGACAGCTGAGCTGGGACAGCTGCACAGGCAGCTCTGCTGATGGCAAACGTTATCAGCTCCACGCTGAAGGATTTATTCCCAGCCACAGACCTCTGCTGTCCAGTCAGCCAGGCTGGCATGAACCATCCACACACCCAACCTTAATTTAGCATCCATCCACCCGTCTCACCGAAGCGGATGCCAATGGAGAGAGGCCCTGGGGCAGGATTGGGCTCACGGGATGCACATCTCCAGGAGAAACCCAGCAGAGAAGATCCTGAGAGGCAACACTCCACAGATGCTTCTCGCAACATCTACAAACTTCAATTCTCCAGTCAGGGCTGGACAGCAAACACCACCAGGGTGCCCTCAGATGACTTTGCTCTCACCCCTGGGGCTCCCACAATTTTCATTTCCTGTTTTTCCCTATATAAATCTCTCAGATGCTGTGCCCAACGACCCCAGTTGGCTTCTTGGGGAAGGAAAAGCCTCTCCCTGTACAACCATCCATCTCCTATTTGTCCACTAAAGATGATTTAAACCTCTCTCCAACGTGCCTGGTGCTGGTCTGGACCTCAGAAGAGGCACAGCACCAGCCACCATGGACAGGAGAGAGAGGAGCAATTTTGGCAAGACAGGCTGACACTGCTCGTTAAGTGAAGGGCAGATGGGTGGGGTGGGGGGACGAGACAGGATGAAAGACACAACTTGTCTCCACTGACGAAGCCACCTCTTGGTGTTCCTCGGGCCAAGAAGTGTTGTGAAGCTCCTCACCCCTGCTCCCTGGCCCCACGAAGGCTCCCGGAGCAGCACAAAAGAGCTGGGACTCCTCAGCCTTTTCTCCATTTGTCTTTCCCGTCTCGCTGTCAGCATCCTCATCCCTCCAGCGGGATGAAGGTGCCTCTGCCGGGCGCGGGATGCAGTGCTGATAACAGGGAGCCACACAGGGAGCGTGCGAGCCACCCCGCTGTGTTATTAATACATGAACTTTGCCACTGCCCTCCCACGCTGCCTGCTGATTTTTATACCATATTGCATAATTAATCTGTCAACATTCTGTGACGAGGTATAAATATTAATAATACGATCACACAGTTGGCTGTTCCTTTTAAAATTCAAACTTGGCGAAGATAAATCGCGCACTTAATCTTAGCAAGCTTTGAAGAGTGTATTAAAAAGGGAGAAAAAAATAATAAGGGGGGGAAAAAAAAAGGATACATTTGATTTTGCAACAGGATTGCCTGATTTTACCTGGGTTTATCTTTTCCTTTCTCTCTGCCTCTCCCCTTCCTGCACATGTGAGGGTGATAGTAGCATTTTTGCAAATATTTGGGTGCAAGGACCAAAACGGGTGGAGGAGGGGAAACACACACACACACCAGCCGTGCCCAGTTCAGAGGGCTCTTTCCTAGGCCAGGTCTTCCTGCACACATTCAGCTGGAGAAAAAAAAAGTCAGGAATGGCTTCAAAAATGCCATCAAGCACTGTTTGAAGGGTAAAGAATAGGGGGAAGAGTGCATCCTCATGGAGTTCTGAGCTGCTTTCAGTGCCACCCCAAAGAGCTGGACGTTAAGACTGCGGTTCCCCATGGGGCCAACAGGAATGGGAAGCTTAAAGCACCACCAACTTCACAAATACCTTTAAAAACACAACTCAAGAGGCCCCAGTGCAGCTCAGCCCTTTGGAAAGTGGCTGCCTCGCAGACATGAGTTGTCCGAGGTAGCACGCAGAGTTCCTGAGCTCCTTGCCACACGTACAATCCTCCCAGACCCTTCCCTCGACAGGGGATGCTCGGGCTGAGCAAAGCCCGAGGCACCGTCTGCAGCTGAGACCTCTGAGCATCTGCCAGCACCTCTGCGACTCCCCAGGCCCGTCTCTGATAAACTCCACGAAGCCTTTGCAGGAGCAACTTCCCTGTTTGTTCTGGGCCCCAAGACCTCAGCAGTGCTCCCTGCCTCCCCTGCTCCAGCCTCGCTACCCCGAGACTCCAACACTCCGTACTTTCCACACAGTTCATCTCCAGTTGAGATGTTGCCTCTTCCCATGCTTGTTCTGCTTCCCAAGACAAAAAAAAAAATCTCTGGGCTCTCTGCCCACGATGTAACACCTCGTGAACCACGGGAATTCCAGCCTTTTCCATGCCCATTTATCCCCAGCTCATGTGCTCTTTCTAACCCTGCTTTTGTTGCTAAAAAAGGAAGACAGGGAGGGAAAGAAATCGTCACACCACCCGCCTCCCTAATACAAATAAAGCACAGTGATGGCAAACTCTTCCCTCAACACTCCAGTCACTTTGTTTTAGAGAATACTGAAATGAAAGGGATACTTTAGATTAAAAGATTTGTTTAATGGTCTGATTAATTCATTCCAAACAGACAGAGACTGTTCTGAGGATCTCTGTTAGCTCTTAACCTTTCCAGCTTGGGGTTTTTTTGTGTATAAGCGAGGATGTGTTTTAATTTAATATTCAGTGCCTGCTGCGCTCTCTCTGGGCTGGATCACATGGCTTTTCTTGTGCACATGGAGAAGGGACCAAATGCTTCTTAAAATAAACAGAGAGGAGCTGGTAAACAAGGAGGGCAAAAGCAGGAGGGCTCACCTGGCGGCCCACACGCGCCACGGGTAATTACCCCATTCACCCTGGTTCAGTTCACAAAATTAATTAGCACTGAACGCTGCTGGTCCATATTATTTATGAGCTAATGAGCAGGAGAAGCTGCAAATCCAAAGGCAAGCACACTACGTAGCCAGAGGCAAGTTTCCAGCCCTCAGGAAGGGAGAGAATCCCAACCCATAATCCCAACAGGAAGCTTTGCAAAGCCAGGACTGGAGCTGGGACTTTGAGCGTGGAGGTTTTGGGGAGGAGAGCTCGCCTGGGGGATGGCAAAGCCTGAGGGGAAACTGATCCTGTTCCTTGGTGTTTGGAGACCTGGATTAACGAGCAAGGGAGCTGGCAGTGCCCTGCACCCCACCTTCATGAGCTCTGTAGAGCAGCTACACCTGCACCATGCAGGACACACGGCCCTCTGGCCACCACAGTGCCCATGCGCCCTCAGGGCAGCATGGCCATGGCCATCCTTCACACAGGCACAGTGTCCTGGGCCCTCCGGGGCCCCTGGTGCCCTCTGCTCCTGCAAGGAGACCTGAGGGACAGCCATCACCGGGGACGGACACACCGTGCGACAAGACGGGTGGGTTACAGGACTGGCACATGGGTTAGAGGTGACAGAGCTTCAGCTCCCAGCTGGCAAAGCCCATCTCTCTACTGGCTGTCGCTGCCACGCTGGAATCAGGAGATCCATCCCGTCATACCTGCTTCCGCAGGATCTAAGCTGCCTCCCATTCCCTGTCTTCTCTAGTTGTGAAGACAGATTCCTCCTCCGATTGGAACACGGCGCCACTTGGCCAGGGGGAGAAGGGACTGTGACAAACGGGTGCGGGAAGGGCTGCCACCAAACCCCAGATCCAACACCACACTTTGTCCTCACTGCCACCACCACGCTTGTCCCTGGCTGGGTACACACAGCGCAGAATCATCACCGAGGAAGGACAAGCTCAGCAAAGCGAGGGGGAGATGATCCCCAGGCACTGCTCAGGCTGGGAGAAGTGGAAGCAGCATTTCATTTTCGCCTGACGTGCTATCACTTAGGCGGGATCGCAGCTCCGCTCTTGCGTTCGCTCAGCCCCTCCTCTAGGCTGAGGAGGAATAACACCGCTCGCTTCAAGTGAGGCAGAAAGTTCAGCGCTGGCGTCTGCTAAGAGTACTCCAGTCTAGTGCTCATCTCTCACGCAAGCCTCCAACCACCGGCTGCTCCCTGGCTGCCCCCTCCTCCCAGAGGGCCGGGTTAGGAGAGGCACCATTAATACAAAGGGGATGATTTCGGGTTGCATGGACAACCAAGCCAAGCAGGGCACAAGTGCCACCCCTCTTTCAGCCCAGGCTCAGAGCTCCTATGAACGCAATGCTGTCTCCATGTTCAGCCTCACAATTAATTTCATCTGACTGATCTCTGTTTGCCTGTTTTACTGACAACGTATGCCCCCCACAACATCAATTCCGACATCCACAAATGCAACAAAACCCAAAAAAATCAGCTGCCCAGCCAGAACATAATTTTACTTTATTCGCCTATTTATTATTTTTCACCCCATATGCTCACAATTATTCTTGTTTCCATTTTGCTGCTTAACAAGCAGAGGGGAGGGGGAAATCACATTCTCAAGTTTTTCCCTCTATCCGCCTTTTTCCCTTTTTTTAGCACAGAACAGATGTTTCCAACGTCAGTGTCTCTCTTGACAAAGGCAGTCTTTTTCTGGTGGGTAAAAGATACTTCGAAGGAAATTCTCCTCCAAGCTCTACTCCCAAATTTCTTCAGGGTTCCCAGGGCTCTTCCTGTGGCTCCAGCTAGAGCACAGGACGGAGCACACCCTCTGGGTTATCCCAGCACGCCGGTCTGCCTGGAGCAGCCAGCCAGCCTTGCTCATGGCCCTCAGGGCAGTTTATACAAAAACAGCACAATAATGGAAACTGCCATTAATGGGAATAAATAACTGTCGTTAACATCAACTGCAACTGTCCCATAAGGGAAAAGGAGCCCAGAATTAAAGGTATCTCATTAAAGACATTTCAGAGATTTAGGTTTGATACGTGGAAAAAATTCTTTACAGTGAGGGTGATGAAGCCCTGGCACAGGGTGCCCAGAGCAGCTGTGGCTGCCCCTGGATCCCTGGCAGTGCCCAAGGCCAGGCTGGATGGGGCTTGGAGCACCCTGGGGTAGGGGAAAGTGTCCCTGTCATGGCAGGGTGTGGAATGAGATGGGCTTTAAGGTCCCTTCCAACACAAACCATTCTGATTCTATAATGTGGTATTAGAACCATAGGAGGAACGAACTCACCTAAAACCCGACGCATAAAACCACATCTAGACTGCAGCGAAGGCACAACCCAGCACCAACGGCCTCGACACAGGGCAAGGAGAAAGGAGGTCCCCTCAGATGCCTTCAAAGAGGCACCACAGTCAAAACAGTTCAATCCCAGGGCTTGGTGCCAGGACTTCTGGCTATTTTTTGGCTCCTTGTTATCTACTGTTCCTGTTTTCTCACCATGCCTCAATTGACTCATGTGAAAAATGGGGATGATAATGGACAGCTAACAGTGGCAATCTTTGAAATACTGGCTCTGCTAAAACAGATGAGCTGTCTCAGCTTACAGAAGTGACCCTGTGAGCATCACCAGAGATGGAGTTCTCTTTTCCTAGCATGAACAATAAATCACCAGCTCATCTCTGCTCTGGGATAGTCGGGGAATCGGGGTAGCGTTCAGCAAGGTGTGCTTTGGCAAATCCCCCCACGAGCATCAGCTCCTGAATACTGCAGCACAGGGAGAGGGAGGAGAGGACTGGGGCTTGCTCTGCCTCTTCCTCCAGCTTCCCTACATGAAGAGGACCCCATGCTTGAAGAGAAAAGCAAAAAAACCTCTTGCTGCAGAAGAGGCCAAAGGAGCACAACCTGTGTGTACAAGGGGCCCTCAAAACTCCCGTCTGCTCTTGCTTGAGCCAGTGGCACAAACTGGCTTCACAAGTGTGGAAATATGGCCAGGACTGAAGGGAGTCTACGCGAAAGATGGAGAGGGACTTCTGCAAGAGCACAGAGTGACAAGACAAAGGGAAATGGCTTCACACTGACAGAGAGGAGGGTTAGATTAGATAGAGGGGAAAAAAACTCTTCCCTGTGAGGGTGGGGAGGCCCTGGCACAGGGTGCCCGGAGAAGTTATGGATGCCCCGTCCCTGGAAGTGTCCAAGGCCAGGTTGGACATGGCTTGCAGCGTCCAGGGATAGAGGAAGATGTCCCTGCCCGTTCCATGGGGTTGGAACTTGATCTTTAATATCCCTTCCAATCCAGGCCATTCTATGATTCTGTAACTCCATGATCGGCCAAGACATGAAACTCCAGGAGCATTTTCACATGTGGAGCAAACCCCATGCCCACACTCCCCAGCCCATTCTGACCTCATGCCCAAATCTCAGAGCTTTGGAGCTGCATCTCCTCCGGAGCCACCACGATCGCTGCTGGCACCAGCCACTTCCCCAGGACGACATAATGTGCATTATTTGCTAAAATAAGTTTGACATTAATTAGCAGGAATCTTGCTGGCAGAGGCTCACACTGAGCAGCAGATGTGATGCGGGCTCACAGCTCCTTCCCTCCCTGCCGGGTGGATGGGAGGAAGAGCTGGAGTCACGGAGCTGGTGTAACGCGGCCAAGAAGACTGCGTCAAGAGGGACTGTCACCACCGGTGCTGAGCCAAGATGCCCTCCCAGCAGCAGCCTGGATGCTTTTTAAAGAGGCAGGCTGGGAAAGAGACAGATGTCCCCCCTGACAGACAGGGCAAAGGCAGGGGATGGCTGGCACCAGGGCTCTGCTCCCCCGGAAATGCAGACATGGGACAGGGTCATTTGACTTCCTCCAGAAAGTGGGCAGTGAGTGATCGAAGCATTCGTCTGAAAGCGCTGTTCCCTCCAGAACATCAGCTTCAGATTCAAGCCAGGCAGCTCAATTCCTCATCCTCTGTGCTCAATAAACCCTGGTCCATAAAATTTATTGCCTGCTTCTAGATGACAACTGCAGGAAAAAAACTCCCATGCTGGCGTCGTGTCTTGTGTAGACAGCCTTTACAGATGGCATCGCCACGGCTGATTTACGTGGGACAAGAGGCAGGCCAGACCTGAGTCCTGGGAAAAATCCCATACCTGGTCAGCAACAAACCCCTTCTCCTCGGCCTCATCCTCTCTGAGCAGTGCCCCACTCAGCCACAGCACCCTGGAGAAAGCTCCAGAGCATCCAGGGGCTTGGGAGGACCAGAGCTGGTTCACAGCCACCTGCACCAGTGCGTGCATCGCTACAGAACCCACATCTTCCCGCGAGGAACACACAGAGCAGGCAGACACGAGGCACACGGAGCACAGCCCTGGCAGGAAACCTCTCTCTGAGCCCAGGAATGCTGCAGCAGGACCTGCTGCTCCCGTTCCTACACTGCCTGTGACAAAGAGCTCGGTCCTCCTGCGTTACACACTTCAAAAGCCAGGAGCGGCTGCTCAGCCCCAGGGCAGCGCATGTTCGCTCCACGGCTCAGGAAGGGCAGGTACAAGATGCTGGTGATGGTACAAGACAGAATAAAATCGAGCATCCACTGACCCTGAGAAAAGGGCAAGGACTCGAGTTAATCGGGATATCTGCAGTGCAGGACAAGGCTTGGACAGGTCTGGAGGGCCTGGGGGAGCAGGGAGCCAAACCATAAGGGCTGGGGAAGGTCAGCACTGAAGGATGCAGGACTGATATCCTGGGAGACACAGTCCCTTCGCTCTCATCCCCACCAAACTCACTGCGGCCGTGGAAGTGAGGGTTGTGTGAGCAGAGCAATGTCTCTGCCGCGCTCTGTCCTCCCGTGAAAGCTTCGCCAACAACAGGGGAGAGATGCTGCCACAACAAAGTTCAGAGCAGGTGAGGACCCAAACCACACAGCATCCGTGTGTGAACACAAAGCAGCCTCCGTGAGGCTGCAAGCCAAGGTGGGAGAGACTTCCTGAATCGTCCTCCATGGCACAGGGGCTCACAGGCTGGGAGAGTGGGGAGGCAGCAGGAGGAGGAGAAAAAATGGGGAAAAAAACGCCATGGTGAATGGACTGGAAAGATTTCTGAAGGAGCCACGTTTGTCACATTAAAGTGAGTGAAAGGCAGCGCGGGCGCTTCCCTGCCTGTCAAGTGTGTTTGTCTCTGGTCCTGGGAATTTTCATTATTCATTATTCGCCTGGCATGGATAGCAACAGGAGCACGAGGTTCTGTCTAATCCCCACCTGATAATGCATTTCTGATAAGCGTGACGGAGCCGACGCCACTGACCGGACTCACATTTCCAGCGGATAAAATGCCATTTACAGTTGGCAGGCACAGAAAATTCAGACTGGGGGGAGAAGGGGAGGTGCGGGCGATGGGTCCCAAGGGCGTGAGGGATGAGCAGTGACGCGGGCCTGGGGACAGAGGTGACATCCACACTGCTGCCTGGCCATCGGTGGCAAGGATGAATGCGAGTGTTTACTATAGAAGACCCAAGTGAGGACAAATCAGCAGAGGAAGAGTTTTGGGAAGACTTGTCTCATCCAACCTGAGTCTTTCCTCTATGATACAGAATTTGAAAAAAGCAGAGGCCAAAATAAATCCCCTGGAGACACAATTCAGAGCTCCAGAAGAGCATAGTGCTTGGAGAGACAGCTAATTCAGCGCTGCCTGGGGTCCATGTCCACCAGCAATTACTGTGCCTCGGATCAACCTCATTTACTCCAATCCTACCACAGTACAAAGCTACAGCAATGGGCCATTAATATTTATCAGGCTTCATACGAGGAAAAATGGCTTGTATGATACGTTCTGTGTAATTTATGTCATGTATTTTAACAGCGGGTCATGGCAGAAGCCAGATAACAATAACCTTGTCAACCAGCAGGATTTATAGCCTGGTTAAAATACATATAAAGGCACCTGTATTATTGCAACCATAAGTATTTCAAGTGTGAACACTCTAAAGAAGAGGGATATTGGAAGGGGGCATTATTGCCAGAGGGTGAAAACTGTGTTCATTTGAGAGAGAATTTAGGTCAAGTACATATACAGAAAAAGTTCTTGATGCCAAGATCTGCAGGGCTGTGCAACCATCTCCCAGGAGGAAGGAGGAGATGCTCCGTTGTTTTCAACATTCGAAAGCAGACTGGATGGAGAACTAAATATTACATATGGTGGAGAGGAGCTCACACGCCAGTGCAGGGAGAGACTAAAATACCACCCGCTGCGAAAAGCGGCAACGGGAAGATGGCACAGCCTTTCCATCCTATTCCACAAAGCAGCTCCCCACACATATCCAGAGCTGGAGATTTTGGGTGACACAGACAAGTTTGCAATGCTCTCTGCTCCTGGCAGCCATGCGGAGTCAGCCAGGAAGGAGGGAGCAGAGCCTCCCCCGAGCGCCGTGTGATGAACGGTGTTATTGCCATCCAAGTACTGGCTCTGCAACACCACAAGAGACAAGAAGGCTGCATGGATATGAATAAGGACTGTGCTGCACCCAGAAAAGCCCAGCTTGACTCTTAGACCTCAGCCTGGGCTGGCAGAAAATCTCTTTCTCCTCCTGAGGAGTCAAACAGCAAATCTGCTAAGGCTCTGAGGTGATGGAGTGTGGGTGTTGGACTCACTGTCCCTGGCAGAAGGGTAACACGCCCAGAGAGCCCCAGACTGGATTGCTGCTGTTGGTCATCACACCACGGCGTGTCCAAACACAGCCTGGGGCCGAGAGATGCACACAGATTTGCCCTCACCAAGGCTCCGGCCTTCCTGTGCCCATCCCCTAACGGCCTTTCAGGATGCAGGATCAAATGCCAAGGAGCACCTCCTCCAGGCAAAGGGGAGATGCAGACCAGCTGGTCCCAGAAGACAGGAGTGCGCCCGCAGTGTTGGCAGCAGGAGAGGCGCAACGTAACTCCCTCCACACAGAGATCATAACTTTGCAACAGCGGCTCTTTAACAGCTTCCCTCGCTAACAAGCTGCTCTTGTTTTCATGTTTTGGAATGGCTTAATCCTGTATATGATAACATCCCCAACAAGCGAGTGCATTAAACTGTGACAGCTTTTCACTGACCTAAGCAATTGCATTGTGAAAACGCCATTAGCGTCTCTCTCTTCTTCATCTAATCCCCCCTTCCCTCCCTCCGCCTCTTCCCTGGCCAGTAAGAGCTATGCTCAACACCACTATTAAATTACCCTTAGAAATACGCTCCTCAAAGAAAATCAATGCACATGTGTTTTAACACTTGTCACAAATAGATCAACCGGGCAATCAAACATACATCATTCCAGCCAAGGTTTAAATAAATACCAGGACCACGTGTTGAGGATGCACTCCCACGGCTGGAGCACCTCTGCCCCGCTGCTGTGCCCGACACCGGGCTCTGCTCCACCTGAATCTCCTCCAACAGGGGTGCTGCCTGCACAGTGCCACTACTGAAAAGGCAGAAGGTAGAAGGATCGAGCCCCATCATACCAAAGCTCGTTGCACCCGGTTTTCCAGCAATCCTCGTGTAACTCCAGTGAAATTCGAGAGAGTGGAACAGGCAGCGCTGCCTACGGCAGCATCAGGCTGTGCAGAAGCTGCTGCACGGTCTCACTTGGCTTGTTTTTCAAACCCTCCTGCTCATTCCCTTCCTGCCACTATTATTTACTGCTCTGGGTGCCAGTGGGACGATTGTCCCCACGTCCGTCTATGAAGAGCCATGGCTGATGGTTTGTATGGGGAACATGCACACAGGTCTAAAGTGCCTGATAAATAGATCGTGAGCCTTGAAATCTCTTCCTACTGTGAAGATGTTTGCTGCGACTATTTTTACTTCAACATCATTTTCTCTCTCTTTTTTTCTTTTTTCCAAACCATCCTTCCTCTTTTTTCCTTGGTCAAACCAGGACAGAGAGGGATTTCTTGCCGGCTAATTAAAGCCCCACATGTTAATGAACTCCCAACACTTTACTGCCTCAGAGTGTCTGCAGCCCCACAGGAAATTAATAAGAGCTTTAATCACGAAGAGACTTGAAAGGTCAGTGCCTGCTATGGGTCTCCAAACACAGAAGGCAAAGGAATCATATCATATTTTTAAAACACCCTGCTGAGAAGCCAGGGGGCTGAGGCCAGAGGCAAAGTAACAGGCAGAAAATGAGTGGTACAGCTGCCGTCACAGAGCAGGGAAAAGCAGGACAGAAGAGGCTGTAATCACACACTCTCCCTTTGTCTTCTATTTAATCTGCCCTACCTTTGTTATTCCTTTTTCTCTCCGAGCAAGGCCAAATTACACGTGATCGATCTGCTTGAGAGTAACCCTTTACCAGCCTACCTGACGGCTCATCTCCTGACCTTCCTCTCCATCCTCTTGCTAAACAAGCTCTCCCTAGTTTTCCTTTTCTCATTACAAGTGTGCATCTTCCTAAAGCTCCTTTCAAGATATTAAGAGGTACATAGAAAAATTGATATTGTAAGGAGATGCTCCAGATGGACCAATTACTGAATTAATCCACAATACCCACCTGGCTCCAGCAGCCAGTTATTTACAGCAGACACCAAGGCACACACATAATCTATTCGCTCCTCAGCTCGGTATCAAAGCACAGCACTACGAGCACCAGCTCCGCGAGCTATTTTTAGCCCAGTCCCAGTGAAATTTCAGTGCTTGAAGGACTCCAGCTCGAGGAGCATCTCCAAGTGGAGGAACGAACTCAGAAGGATTGCTTGAAGCGGGTGTTTCTGAGGCCAGAGAGCACAGCCCCATCAGCAAAAGGACTCGGGTGATATTTGCACGTGCCTTTTCCCGGGACGAACCTCAGCCTTTCACGGCATTTAACATCCAGTCCAGCAGCAGCACCTCTAGGACCAACAGGAGAAACCATCTTGAGGTCACAGCCGTGACTTCAGACCTGGTCTGGCCACCCCAAGCTGCCCACAGCACAAAAGACACCAGACCAGTACTCAGTGCCAAAGTCAGGAACGTCTCAATTGTCCCAACCTGGGCAGCCAAACCAAGCTGAAGACCCTTGGCTGTTCTGGGAACCCTCAAAGCTTTGCATCCACACATCCTCCTTGCCTTTCTGAGCCCCTCGAGAGGCTCTGTCAGCTCTTCCCTCTCCTCACGCTCTCCCCGATTTCTCTGACCTCTGAACCCACAATGATGTGATTTCCTACCTGATGGACTGTAAAAGCTTCAGCTCCTCTAATCACAGATCAATGGCCTGTTCCGTGGAGAGAAAATCACCCTCGGGGGTGTTTATCATCCCTGCAAAATTCTGCTGTCCTCCTCTCGCTCCTCTGCCTCCTTAACCCCTTGCCACCCACAGCCTCCTGCTGGATGCCCCTGGGACAGGCTGAGGAAGGAAGCAATTCCCTCAGGATGTACAAGCAGCTGCTCCCAGAACCATCACCAGGGCATTTTCCCCAGAAATCTCTGGTCCTGCCTTTAAATGAAGCCTTTTATCCCGCATCTCCCCCAGCCTCCTCAACATGGTTGTAATACCAATGGCAAGAATAAACAAGGCCAAAAATGAGTCCAAGCAGAAACCAAACTTCCCTGCAAGCTGGGAGGAGGTGCCAGAAAAGCAAGAAATTTGGCCACCAAAAGCATGCATCCAGACCTAGGAGGCAAGTCTGGCTCAGCCACAACGTGAGCTCCTGCAAGGCTGGTACCCGAAAGCGAAGGATCAGACCTAACACATCACTGCTCCGACCCAACTCCAGAGCGCATTCAAAGACTTCTGTGCTCCACAGGCCTTTCGATTTTTAGGTTTACGAGCTAAATCCCAAGCGGGAAGGAGCCCCCAGCACTACTGCTGAGGCTCAAATAAAGACTTGGCACCGCACAGCCCAGGAGAAAACCCAACAATCCGATGGCATCAGAGACACTTCAGACGCCCTCCCGCTCACAGGCTCGCAGCAAGAGCTTCTTCCCTCGAGTTCAAAGTCTTTTCCCTTCGGGCAGGTTATAATTGAGCACCGTGACGTTCCCCACACGGCCGCTCTCGGACGAGACCCATCATCGCTCCAGTTTCTCTCCGGCAATTCCTCGATCTCATTTTGACTTACGGTTCCTCATCCCCTCCAGGGATTTGGCCCCATCTACAGAGATAATTGGAAACACACCCTCTGCGTTCTCCTCCTGTCAGGAGCCAGCTGTCTGAGGCTTTAAAGGCAATCTCCCTGTTTTCTTTTCCCTGCTCCCCATGAAAGCATCTGCTGAGATCCTGGGGAGCGGGAGGAGACAGCCGCTTTCCCTCCCCAAATATCTCATCCTCTGCAGGCCAGCCACAGCTCCTCGCTTAATTTCCAGCCAGATTTCATCTGACAGCACTTTAGGATGTGATAGGAGAAATCGCCATCGGAGCAATAATATGATTACAGTCCCTCTACAGCCATAGCTGAGGCTGCAATAACTGCAGAGGCTTTGGCCTCACCTCAACCCATCCTGCTCCGAGCACCCCAATCCCCACTTCCATTATTTTTTTATTATATTTGATTATCTGGCTGCACCAGAGAGGGGGGAAAGCACGCAAACCCACGGGAGATGCGAAGACTTTCCTGGTGAGAGCCGGTCCTCCCACCACATCCCTCCTTCCCTGTGATAGGGAATGTCTCCCCTTTCCTGCCGCCAGCGCTGACGTTGGCCTTGTGAACAACTGGGAAATATATATATACACACAGAAACATATATATATATAAAAAGAAGAACAACCCACTTAATGAGCTCTGATACCCTCCTTGTAAAGAGTGGGAAATTATCTGCAAGTCTAGGAATATCTTCATTAAAAATGCATTTAGCTGTGGAGCGCTCCGAAAGAGAGACCTGTAATACATGAAAGATTAGCCCCAGATTGCTGATTGGGCTCTTTCACATCGTTATGGTAATTAGACTCACACAGCCTGTTGTGCTGACTCCGACACTTTGCCGGGTTTGCCTTTGTCTGGGATTTAAGGTGGATTTTCCCCCATTCCTCGCCCCTTCTCCCCGCTCTCCAATTCCTCCGTCTCGGCCCCCAGCCAAGGAGCGGGCGCTACCTCGGCTCATCAACATGCCAAGTGCTGGGATCCCACTCACCCCGCTCCCGGCTGCCTCTGCCAACCCCAGCCCTGCCTCGCAAGAGGAGAGAAAAATTAATGGTAATTACGAGGTGTGAGTGGATATTACAGCTCTCAATCTGATTGCCACTGAAACCAAATAAAAATGCAACTTAATCAGCCGATTATTAAAGCAAGGAATAAACAAACGGCGATGCGCCCTCATCCTTCCCAACTCCCCTCCCTGCCTGTGCGCCCTCGCTCCAGCTCGTTGGGGTTCTCTTTGCCCCGTCTGTACGATTTGAAAGGGAAATCCATCTCAGCCCACCCAGCCTGCGGAGCCAAAGCAAAGAGCTGTACTTCAGACACGGAGTGAGGGGGAAGGAAAACGCTCAGAAGGTTTCCAAGGAGGAGCACATCCAATGATTGCAGCTTCCAACAAGTCTCCTGGCTCACCCCTTGTTGTGAAGTACCGCTCCTCTCTCCTGAGCTGCTGAACTCCCCCCGTGGATCACACGGCTGCAGAGCCCCTCTGAGCCACAGGGGCAAGGCACGAAGCTGCACTTGTTTAACCCTGACAAGGAGGAAGGGCCATTCCATGGCACGCAGGGAAGCCGCGAGTGTGCCGTGCCACTGCTTGGGCACCACTGCAGCTTCTGCCCCCGAGCTACAGCAAGCAGCAAACAACCTCCCCCGGGGGTCTGAACTCAGGATCCACACCCTACAAAGTCCTCCACTGCTCCCCAGCTCCTGAGAACCAGCCAGGACCTATAAAAATCCCGAGCAGGAGGTCAGTAGCCCCTGAGCAGCAAAGATTTCCAAAACCCCTGCTTGCCACCAGCTGCTGAAGCACCTCTGGGATAGAGAGGGATTTGAGATGCAGCGCTCCAATCCAGCCAGCCCAGGGAGCACAACGAACCACAGGTGCACCTCATCCCATCACACGGACAACAAGGCACTGCTTTCTCCCTCCTAAAGTGAGTCTGGGCTTCCCCGCTGCTGCCACCCCCAATGACAGCGCTCCTCTGGCGACCCCGAGCCGGTGCCAGCCCCTATCATCGCTCGCTAATCCCAGCCACGAAGCCCTCTAACCCCTCTGCTCACCCTCTCATCTCTCGCTCTCCTATCTGCCCACCTTAGGTTTCAGCTGGCGTTTGCCTAATCCGGCTGCGAGCCCAGGGGATCTCGCGGAGCCATTGGCCTTGTATTAACCTCATGGCACCGGGGCAGGTTTGGAGACTTTCCAAATGTGATCTGAGTGTCTGACTCAGAATAATAATAGACAGGAACGATTGTAAATTAATCTTGTCGTCCATCTCTCCCTCCCTCATACATGTATTAATGTGTTTCTATAGCCCCTCCACATCCTCCCTCCGCTCTGTTCATCCATCTCTCCCTGGCATGTCCTTTAATTACCTTCCCATTAGGTTTCCTCTTTCCTGGCTCCACACTTGATCCCCTCTCTGACTGCACTGGGGAACACAGATTTTGAAACAGGTTTTAACCCTGTTTCAACCTTGCAACAGAGCATGGGGGAAGACTTGGGGCAAGTTTCTTGGGACAGGGGGATGCTGAGCTCTGGGCTCCCCAGGAAGGTCTCAAGAAATTCCCTCCTGGAAGCAAGAGCTTCTGTCTCAGTGGAGGAAGCTGGAAACTGGACACCGACTCCAGGGGACACAGGAGGGGTGCCAGCGTGTTCCAAACCACCACTGGGCAGAGGAGAAAGTCAAGCCACATCTCCCATAAGGACTCCAGCTTTGGAAACCCACCCTGCTCCTCCTCATCCCATCCCCTTCAAATCTTTCCACCACGGTCCCATTTCTCCAAGTCCCTGCAAAAAAGTGAGCAGAGAGGATGCCATGGAGGCTGCTACCTTTGCTTACAGCGAGGGGTCAGAGCAACACCAGAGGGGTTAGATTAGACATTAGGAAAGATTTCTTCACCAAAAGGGATGTCAAGCCCTGGCACAGGCTGCCAGGGCAGTTGTGCAGTCACCAGCCCTGTAAGGATTTGAAAGATGTGGAGATGTGGCATTCAGGGACATGGGTTAGTGGTGGGCTCGGCGGTCCCGGGCTAACAGCTGGACTCAATGGTCTTAAAAGGTTATTTCCAACCTAAATCAATTCTCTGACTCCATCCCAGCATAGTTTCAGGAAACTGTGGTGGGTGCTGACACAGCCTTTCCCTTCGGAGCAAGCAGATGGAAGTTCCTCCAGCTCCCAGCCCCCGGAGCCAGCGTTCATGTCCAAAAAGCACAGCAGAGGCTCTCAGTGAACAACACCACCACCACAAATAAACCCAAGCACCAGCAGGATGACAGCTGTAATGAACCAGTGCATACGTCCCACTCGGAGGTTTCGGAGAGGCTGTTCAGCTGCTGATGACGGATGACATTTGGATTTCAGTGAGACAGTTTGCACGGGAAAGCTGCAGAGCAGCCAGTTTGGAGACACCTCTCTGCTTCCCTCCGTAATTGCTTAATAAGCATTGTATCCCTGCAGCCTCCGTCACTGTCCCCGCATCTGGCGGGCAGCGACAACGTCACACCGGGAAGCCACCACCTACAGACTGTCCCAGACCCCAGCACGGAGCAGCACCAGCTGTCCCCACCCCATCCCCAGCCCCTGTTTGCTCTCAGAGCCCCCAGTCACGAGACACGCCCATCTCCCATCCCCTCCCAGCACTTCCCAATGCTCGCACCAGGCTGCTGTTCCCAAATATCTAACCTTGATCTTCCCTACTGCAAATTAATCTGATTCCTTCCTGTTCTGTCTAGCAGTGGACACGGAGAGCAATCGATCGGTCTCTTTTCTATAACAACTTCTGACATACTGGAAAAAAACGAGATCGCATCTCCCTCTCTTCCTTCAGGTCCCACAGGCGGCACTCGAAGGTTTTCCAGAAGCTCTGCTTGGCTCCACAAACACCCGGCCCTGCTCCACAGGGAGAGGAGCTGATCTGCAGATGTGCCCCTTCCCTCTCCTGCCACTCTGAGGGTTACACAAAGGGCTGAAGCCCCCGAGCCTGAAGGATATGGGGTGGGGGAAGGATATGGGGCGGGGGAAGGATACGGGAACTAATGGCTTTAAACTGAAACGTTTAGATTGGGAGGTTTAGATTAGTTACTAAGAAGAAATTTCTCCCTCTGAGGGTGGGCAGGCTCTGGCACAGGGTGCCCAGAGAAGCTGTGGCTGCCCCTGGATCCCTGGCAGTGCCCAAGGCCAGGTTGGACGGGGCTTGGAGCACCCTGGGACAGTGGGAGGTGTCCCTGCCTATGGCAGGGGTGGAACGAGATGACCCACAGAGTGTCAACCCAAACAGCTCTAGGATTTTGTAATATCCAACAGACCAAGCAGTCATTTCTAGCTTGGGCAATAGAAAAACTCCAAAAAGCAGCATCAAGCCCAGCCCTCTCCATGCACACGCAGCTGTTATCTCCTTCCAGCTCTGCACTTCTCCCATGGAGTGCCCTGTGAGTGGGTGCCCAAGCCCCACCCTCCCAGGAGGGTCTGTGTCAGAGCTGGTTCTGCAGCCGTGTGCCATCCCAGGGTCTGTGTGACCACACTGAGCACCACCACAGCATTTGGGACATCAAAACAAGAGCGAGTGGCTTTGTCAGGAGCTCTGCTATTTATACCTGAGGGCCTGATGAGCACCAGCAACCAGGGAGACACAAAGGCGAGCGGCAGGAGCTTGATTACCAGTGGTTATTTTTAGAGCATGCAGGGGGTGCAGGAGAATTCTCTACTCCCCAGGCTGAGGGTTTTCATTCTCCCTCAATCCCAAACGGCAGCGCCGCTGCTGCTCCCCAGCATTAGACCCCTGCCTGCCAACTCACTTGTGCTCCCAACTGCAAATGGGTAAATCGCTGCAATTACACTCAAAAAGTCACATCCCTGTCCTTCCTTTCTCCCACTTCTCTGCGCACATTCCCCAGTCCTGCAAAACAAAGTAATGAGTGGCAATTGAAACGCTTACACAGTTAACGGTGCCCACGTCCGGCCCCGGTGGGTGCTGCTCCTTTGCCTGGCAGCCGGAGCCGGGCGCGTGCGTGGGAGCCCAGCATGGAACCATCTCCAGTCAAAGGGGAGGCAGGAGCTTTTCCAGCTCCCAGGTGAGGCCGGGCCCCAGCGGGGCTGACTCACAGGCTGCTGTGTGCCGGCACATTAACACAGCTGTGTCAGCTTCCAGGTGAATCAGCTTTGCTTCATCAGGCACATCAACAGACTCAGCACTGCCAGCCCCTCTCCTGTTCAGGTTTATTTTAATTGCAAGATGCAAATAGCATTCTCCGCTCATTTTCCTACCCACATCCATCTAGAAATATCTCTCAGATCATCTACTTTTGTGTTCGTGACATTTTTAGTGCTCCCCTCCTCTCTTTCCCACCTTGCCCTGATCCAGGTTCATAGCAGGGACCAGGGAATCAGGAATGGGAAGGGTCTGGGTCACTGCAGCCACTTTTTAAAAGACCAGAGGGCCTAAAAGGGGCTCCTTCTCACCAAGACCTCAAAAACTTCTCCTCCAAGGATGCCAGCACCTCGTCTTTATCCTGTGCACGGCCAGCATACCTGGAGTTCCAGAGCTTCCCTTGAACATCTCATTCCCACATTAAAGATGCTGGACACCCAGTAGTTTCTGCCTCTATGGAAAAATACCAGCACAGCACCTCTGGAAACCGGGCTGTGTCTCCAGGGACCTGCAGTAGGTACAGGCACAGAGCAGCTAAGGAGAGAATAACTTCACAGCGACTAACCAGCCGCTTCAAAACCTTCCCAAAGGGGTTCCTGTTTCTCAGCCACTCTAGGGAGGGTGTCTGCCAGCACACAGCTCCCCTTGAAGCCGTCAGCTCTTCCCGACTCCCCTTGGATACGCAAGAGCCATTTCAGCCTTGTCCTTGGACACCTCTTACACGCAGCAAATTAATACCGGCAATCAATCATTAATCAGAGCTCTCCTCCAGCTACCAGGGAAAGGAGCTGAAGCAGGCCAGGCTCTGCTCCCATTTATGTCAGACAAATGCAAGCCCGTGGAGCGACTCCAGATCTACACAGCGCAACAGACAGCAGAACAGGGCCGGGCACTCAATCACCGGCACCCGGAGCCAAGCAGAGCAGTCAGTGGCCCGGCAGCTGGGCCAGGCTTCAGCGGCTCCAGCAAGGCTATTAGCAAGGAGAAAAGGGAAGAAAAAGTACCCCAGTGGTTATTCACCCGGCCCGGCTCGCTAAGAGAATGTAATCATTAGATACGGCTTTTCCCATTATAGCTCGTTAATGAGTCTCCATTGTCCTCCAGCATGTGAGGAGGGAAGCATGGAGGACAGGATCGGCCTGATTGCCGAGGAGTCCTGCACTCGGCACCAGTGTAATTAAAAGCTGCTATTGCCCGTTTCCTCTAAAGGCAGGTTGGCAATTAAACCCGCTCTGCCAAGAATTGCGTCTTCCTTTTTATATACACACATACATATAGAGACATAGGTAGATTTTTAAATGCAATTATTTGCAAAATAAGAAATGACCTCATTCTGCAGGCGTTTCAAAAGAACTCCCATCATTCTGGACTGTGTAAATATTTTTAATATCCCTAGCACGGCCATCCAGCCTGTCCAAGTGCTGCAGGGCTATTTCTTCCGTGCTTCAAGCCACCCGTGCCCACCCTGAAATACAGGAGCTGTAATCCACGCGCCCAAGCGAGGCTCCTAACCTGCTTATTTTAATTATCTGTGACACCAGCTCCAGACATGTACTGTGAAACTCATGATCTCGTGATTTCCAGCAGCTCTCTTCAGGGACCACGCGACACGCTACTGCCACAGCCCTGCTCATAAACGGCTCTGCCTGTGCTGAGGGGACAGCAGCGGCTTTTATGGGCTGCGCCGCCTCCCCACTATTTGTAGCTGCTGTAAAAACCATGCAGCAACCGCCTGGAAAAGGGCGGAACAGCAGCCTGGGGGAGATTTGGGAGGCCAACAGGTCTCCCAGGAGGATGCAGCCTGCTGGGGAACGCAGGAGGAATGACCAGCGGGGCTCTGCTCCAACCACGGAGCAAATGCCGGGTGGGTGGTGCACCCTGACACTCGCCCGGTTGAGCCTCGCACATCTCCAGCGGAGTCAGCAGGGTTTCTCCTGTTTTTCCGTGGCATGAAAAGCTCCAGCAGCACCAACACAGCGTGTCGCCCCCCTGCCTTAGGTCCCTGCAGACTCCTGGAAGCAGCCTGCCATGGCTGCCTTTAATAACTTTGCAATCAGGTTTAAATTGCCACTGCAAAAGGTTTATAAAAGTTTGTGTTGCCTGCTAATTAAATCCATACAAATGCCGGCTTGGCATTAATTTACTGTAAAATTAGTGCGAGGCTACAGTGGGTTATTTTCAAGAAACTTGTCCACGCTGAACTACCACTGAGGAGCAGCTGACCTTGGGAATTATCTCCCCAAAGCCTCCCTGCCACAGATCAGACACAGCTTTTCTTCCAGGCACCACATGCAAATATTGTTGCTTTTCAATTACTTGCTGACTGATCCAGCGGCTGGGAGACAGCAGCTAATTAAAATCTAATTGAAATAAAATAATTTCCAATTCTGCTGCTTTTCATCGCCTCTTGGAGCAAAAGGTTCCTTGTCTCACGGACTGGCTGTCCTCGGTCCCATTTGTCCTTTAGCTCTGCAAACAGCCCAGGTGCCATCCTGCTCTCTGCTGGCGTGTTTCCAGATGTGGGGCCAGGATATATCGCATGGGGTGAAGTAGGGACACCCGGGGGGCAAGGGAAATCTTGAAATAAATAGGGAGCAAAGTGAGGAAAAGGAAGAGGATGGCAGGGGGAGGTATGGAGAAGGCAGGGGAGGGGGAAGAGAGGACACAGCCAGGGATAAGGGATCGAGCTCTGGCCGCATGGATGCCCAAGGCCAGGTTGGATGGGACTTGGAGCAACCTGGTCTAGTGCCAGGTGTCCCTGCTCACAGCAGGGGGCTTGCAACAAGATGAATTTTAATGTCGTTTCCAAGCCAAACCACCCTAGGATTCCATGGTCAGTGAGAATCTCTTCTCCCAGAGCAGCACCCAGCCGGCACCTGGACCAAGCAGCACCTGAGCACAGAGGAAAAATATGCCCGTGGTCCACTCTGGAGGCACAGCCCCACTGGCTGCCCTTGATCTGCTTCCATGGGGAGGTATCCCGCTGCCAGAGGGGATGGAGCAGAAATGAGCGCGACAGCAATCCCGGCATGGCCTCATCCTGGAAGGCCGAGCCAAGGGATCCCCTCCAACCACACAGCAGTGGGGGCAAGGAGCAAACTGGCTGCACAACCACCTCTATTTCGCCCTTAACAGTGAGGGAAAAAAATCCTCTGCATAATTCAAGCAGAGGTGGCAGAAATGGCTTCCTGATATAGCTGCGCCTCAGCCGCCGAATATAGAACTGGACACACTGTATAAAACCCAATTACTACTGTGAAAACCTCTCTCAGACATACACACTTGAGACTGTATTAACTCCAGCAACACACTATATCTTGTCATGCCAATAAAGTTCTTGACACTGAAATTGAGAGGAGGGAGAGCATCTATATGTACATGGGGACTATGGAGAGAGAGCCACGGAAAGCCAAGGATACAGCAGCAGCAGTTGATTATAACAAACCAGTTCAATTTGCCTGATACGGTTGCCTTAGTATTTTTTTTCCTTCTTTCCTCACCGCCTTCACAGCTCAGCGGGAGCAATCATAGTAATAATTAAAAAAATCCAACCAGAGTTATAAATAAAACGAGACAAAGAAAGAAAGGAAGAGGCACACGCGGTGTTTAGAGGCAGCGGAGCCACCACGCCAAGGGCTTTGGAGAGAATTCCTCCTGCGTGCCCTCCCAGCTGTCCTGCTTTATCCCTTTGTGGCCAAATCGGATGCGGTATCCCCAGCTGGGCACTCGGCACCACGGCCACGACCAGCAGCACGAGAGCACCCCGGGGCTGTGCTGGAAGTGCAGGGATGGGGAGGTGCCATGGCCGGTGCCCCGTTTTTGAGGTGACAGGGAGGGTCTGTGCTCAAGCGGAAGGAAAGCTGCCAGCCTCGCCCCTCTCTCCCATTGAGCCCCTTCATTTGCTGCATCCTCCCCCTCCTCAGCGGCATCTCAGGAGCACGGCTCCCTCGGGGACACCCACCACGAGTCCCTCTCCCTGGAACTTCTGCTGGCAGCTGGCTCCCACCTGGAGCGCTCGGATAACCAAATCTGCTGCTCCTCAGGTTTCATTCCAGTGAAACGTTCTTCATTATTAATCCTCGGAAGAGGTTGCGGAGGATCACGCTGATCAAATGATATCTGCATTAGCAGGAGCACGGCACAACTGTCACTACATTACACAGCTCCTTCTCCCTCTCAATATTCACAGGAGCTTAAGGGCTAAACAAACTTCATTTGAGGAAGGAAGGGAGAGTGGAAACCTTTTGTCTCCCCCACATGGATAGCAGTGGGCTATGGGAAATGGCAGCAACATCTGGCAGCTTGAGTTTCAGGAAGGCATCCCAGGTTGGGATATCTGGGAGGCAGAGGCACCAGCCAGGATGGAGGACCTGCTCCTGCTCCCGTTGGGCACAAATCCACAGCAGCACCCTGCCCTCCTTCCAACTGCAGAGACAGAGGAAGCTCCTGGAAAAAAAATTTCCCTATCCCAGCTCCCCAGTGGTCACGGGAAGAGATGCTACAGGAGAGGAAGGCCACTGTGGATATTGCCCCATCCAAGGGACGCACAGCACTGGGGAGGAAAGTTCACAGCTGTCTCCAGATGTGGGGAGACTCAAATTGCTAAACATCTGGGGAAAAAAAATCAACTCAGTTTTGGTCTCATGCAGTCCCACACAGTCTTTTTTCTAGCACCAATCCACGTGCCCCAGACTGAAGGAATCTGGAGTGAAGGTCCCCTCGCATTGCTGAGGTGGCATTTGGGACAGGTCTGAATGGGTTTTTCCTCATCAAACCAGTCCCTGATCAAATGGGGAGCACAGGGCAGGGAGAGAAGGGGATGGCCCACGGCAGAACACCGCGCACAGAAACTTGTGTAGCGGGTTTAATTAAAAAAAAATAAAGAAAAATCAGGGAGTGGGACATAAGGATTTGCACTGGGGTGAGAAGAGGCCCTTCTCTGCCCCTCGGAGCATTGGCAAAATGCTTCCCATCCCCTCACGCTCTTGGGGGAAGATGATGGTTCTTCATATTAATGATAAGTGTCAGCATATCAATTTCAGCCTCTCTGCGAGTTGAGATGAAACATGTGCCAAGGTCAGGGCTGGAAGGCTTAAGTGTATCTATTGTCATCCACATAATAGCACGCGGATTCATTTCTATCATTTTTATCTCCCTTCTTTTTTAATAATCCTATAGCGAGGATATAATTCTCTATTAATACATTATAGAAGAAGCTTAATGGAAAAAAGCAGGGTGCTGCCTTTTTTTCCCCTGACTTACAAGCAGCGCATACAGACAGGCGGGGTCTGAGGTTGCCTGTTCTCTTATTTTTTGAACTGAAAAAATGTTTTCACTACTTGACTTGCCTCTTCTTTTTTCCCCATTACCTCAGACAAAACAAGAATACAGAGCTGTGCCTCCTGGGGTGGCTCATTAGAGGTTCCCCCAAACTGGAGGTTTTCTGAGCCATTAATTCACGGCGCAGGGTTTAACAAGGACACCTCTCTCACGAGCTTTTCTCCAAAATAAGCATTCCAAAAGGAGATGACAACACGATCCACCACCGAAAGTGGGGTTTCAAACAGCCAGAGCTACCCCTCAGCCTCCAAAGAAATCATGTCTCAAACAACAAAATCCTAACAAGTTCTCCAGATGTCCTCCGAGCCTCCCAGAAAATAGAAGACAGACATATCTTGAATTTTTAATGTGAAAACACTCCAAAAAGTAAGAAAGCAAACAAAGAGGAACAAAACCAAACAAAAATGAAGCTTTTTAGCCCTTCTATATATGTAAATCTCATCTCACTGATTCCAACATCTGTTTTTTTCTATTTTTTTTAAATCTCAGCATAGCTATGTAAGAGAAACTACAGCAAACAGCTCCAGAGCTGGCGTTACAAGGTCTGCTTTGGGAGAGGACGAGCTCGTCCCTCATCCAGCCATAACCACCGTCACACACAGCTACCAGCACACAAATAAATCCCTGTGAGCCCAATTTTTGGGAAGGCGAGCCTGGGTTTTGCCTGGACAAGCCAAGTGCTGTCCGTGGCCAGCCTGACGTGCCATGGCCCACGCTGCCTTCCCGGTGTCAACTCAGCCATTTCACCGCGGTCAAAAAGGAGCTTCCAACCATCATCTTGCCAGGGAAGATTGATCCTACAGCATCTGGAGATGCAAGTGTAGCAACACAGAAGAGACAACAACTGCTGGACAACCAAAAACCCTTTCCAAAGCTGTTTGTTCCCCGCAGCGTGGCTGAGGAGCAGCCCACACGCACGGCGAGGTGTCAGCTGGACCCGTCATCTCCAACTGGGAGCCCGGCTTCCCGTCACTCGCTGCCATCGAGCTGCCTGTCGCCTGCCAGTCTCATCGCACTCAGCCCGAAAATGCCACGTTGTTCTAACCCAGTGCTGGCAGCCAGAAATGCCTCGGGGAGGAGGTGGGAAGGGGAAAGCGGAGCAACAAGGGACCGAGACAACGACCGCAACGCCCTTTCACGATGCCTAGCCTAAGGCGAGGGGGCATTGTCCCACATCCATCTCCACCCCACAGAGCGTTCCTTACACACTCGCAGGAGGCGGCAGGGACATCCACCTCCTCTCCACGAAAACCCCCTTCCACAAGGGTTTCTCCTGTGACTCATCCCACTCCAGTGGAAAAGCCTGGTGGCTCTGTATTCCCACCAACCCTGCCCGTACTCCTCATTTAAAATATGACGATCAGGGTAAACGGATTCCAGTTCCCTGACATTGAAAGCCCAGAGCAAAGAGATAAACGTTAACACTTCCAGAAAGCTGTAGGGATAGAGGAATTATGGCTGGCTCCTCTGTGGCTCCAAAGACCTGCCTGAACTCCTTCTGGGGCCTCCTGCTATTCCCAGCAGAGATCAACACGAGAGCTGGATGAGGCCCAGAGGTCCACGCTCTCAGCTCATTTATTAACAAGCCAAGGATATCCAGAAAGCCAATATTTTTAGCATAGTTTAAAAAAAAATAATAAAATCAAAGGCACCCTTCTATTCATAGCACGGCTCCAGAGGATCCAAGTTGTAATGCTGAGTGAAGGCATCCTTGGACGACAGCCCCTGGATCCCTGCTGTGCACGGCAGGGATGAGGCTCAGGGAAGCCGCTGCCGGGAAACAGGATTCAACCTCTGCCCAAGCCACAGGCTGAATCCAAATGCCAAAACATCCCGGGGTTCACAGGCAGGGGTACGGCGAACACAGGCTCATCTCAAATGCTTTTAATCTTTGCTCCCGAAAGAGCAGCCTCCTCCTGTGGGATTTCTAAGGGAAAAGAAAGAGCTGCAGGTGTTCAAGGAGGGAAAAAAATAAGAGAGAGATGAAAAAAATTTATTTTCCCACCTTTGAAAACAAAGTTTTGGGCAAAAGCCTGCCCCAGAGCTGCTGCTTGGCCGTGGCTGGGTGGGTGATGAGCACTCGCCGGCTCCCTCGGAAGGGACATTGATCTCATCGTTGCATTAAACACCGAACCAGTGCTCACCGTGTTGAATTAGTGCCGGTAGATTTCTCTGCCTAGAACATGTTAGAAATCACAGTTGGGTTACAAGAATCAATTAGGGCCAGATGGGGGTGTGAAGAAGTCAAACAATTTGCCTTATTGCAGGATTCGGCACTCCAGCAAAGGGTTCTTTACATTTTCATTTAGATTTAAAAATCACTCGAGTGCACCCTCTGTATAATTCAATCGAGGAACAGAAACTACCAAGCGGGTAAGAGATATAATGTTCTTCTCCAGAAGATAAAAGTGGGGAAAAAAAGAAGAGAGGATTAGAGCACGGATCCTCAGCAGGGGGAATTCTGTGTAGAGATCCTGAAGCTGATGCAGCGTCCCCATAATCCAGAGAAGTTAAGAGCACATCCTCTCCCATCATCCCTGACTCCGTCTGGCCATTGGTGGGAATTCAAGCTGGGCATTTTGTCTAAAGAATCGTAGAATCGCGGAATGGTTTGGGCTGGAAGGACCTTGAAGATAACATAATTCCAACCCCTGCCATGGGCAGGGACACCTTCCACTAGACCTGGGTGCTCAGAGGTCCATCCAACCTGGCCTTGGACACCTCCAGGGATCCAGGGGCAGCCACAGCTTCTGTGGGCACCCTGTGTCAGGTGGTGACATCCTCACAGGGAGGAATTTTTTCCCCCAATATCCAGTCTAAACCTGCTCTCAGTGTGAAGCCAATCCTTCTTGTCCTCTCACTCTAGACCACTGTAAAAAGTCTCTCTCCATCTTTCTTATCAGCTCCCTTCAGGCACTGGAAGGCCACAATCAGGTCACCCTGAAGCCTTTCCTTTTCCAGGAATGAACGACCCCAATAATCTCAAGCCTTTCAAACTCGATGATTTTAGGGTTTTTTTCCAACCTAAATGCTTCCACGATTTAGCAGGACAAAGCATGTGGAGACTGACGCTGGTCACCACCCCACCCCCAGCAGGACTGGAAGCCGGTCACCTTCCCATGGACAGGACACGGACCCACACAGACGGACATCCCGGCAGAGCCAGGAGCAGGAAATGAAACCTGGCCAAGGTTAGTCAGGGGAAAAAACGCCTCGCTAATATGCAGCACACCTCCACCACCGCAATAAAGACAAGATTGAATTGCAGAACGTGGCTGCAGGTCTTGTTTCTATACGTTTCAATGTTGTGCTCCAACAGGTCGGAATATTGTTAACAATTCCGTCTGCAGAGGAGACCTTGCTGAGCTGGGTAAAACATGTGGCAAATTTCTTTCTGGGCTCATCTTGGATCAGGTGAAGGCGTTTGATTATAGAGGCTCAGGGGTTATTTGCATTATGGGGTTCCCAACACTCCTCCCAAAATGGTTCGGAGCATTATGTAAATCAGCCAGAGGGGAAGCTTTTGACGATGTCTCAGCTGATGGAACAATTTTAATCTCAAACCTGGCTACTTTTCCAATTACCTCACAGGTCTTTTGTCACCAACTGCTTCATAAGGGAAATCCAGCCTTTACAGGGGATCCCTGAGTTGTTACGTTTGAAGAAGGAAAAGGGCAAAGGTCCTCTTCAATTTTCCATCTGTGTGCATGGGCTGATGTGATGTGCTTCCCTCAGACAAGAGGAAAGGTTAAACGGAGCTGCGTCGGAGAGGAAAGCCGCAAGGCTTAAAGCCGAGATCTGCAAAGGAATCTGAGAGCCAAAGCCCACTGGAAGTCAAAGGACGATGAACATCTAAGCCCACAAGGCCGTTCTGAACCATCCAAATGGAAATAAGTCCAGGTGCTTTCATGCCTGGGCTTGTCTGCTCCAAAGGAGTACCAAAGGCAGAGGGAGATGTGATGGGGTCTGTCCTGCTTCTCCCTCCACACGATGCAAGGCTGGCAGGCATCAGCAGGAGGAACTCCAGCACGGAAGGGGAGGAAAGGGATGAAAAAGGGGGGCAGAGAAAGGAAGCTCCATGCCTCAGACAGCTGACCTTTTCCAGAGCCCAGCTTGAATTTACATCCACACAGCATCACTCAAGATACTCAACTCCATTACACTTTTATTGCTGCCTTTCCTCACCTTTTCCACCCGCCAGACAAGACTGGAACTGTGAAGCACCGCAACTTTTCCATGTGAATTCCCTTTCTTGATCATGGACAACTCTTTCTGGGCAGCAGCGAATCCTTTAGCACAAAATCCCAGAACAAATCATGGCATTTAAAGGAAGAGGAACATCATCTAGAGACTCCTCTCTGGCTGGTTTTTAGGTACAACTTCATTTCTGTTCTGTGTTGACAGTTGCTGAGCTGCTCCCGAGCTCCCTGCACTGAAACATCCATACCTCCCTCTTTGGATACACCTTGATTAATTTTGCTTCCTTTATTATTTAAGCCTGGTATCTTCATGTAAAATATTGAAGACCTGACTCATTCTTTATTATTAAGCCCTGCCATGCACCCTTAGGAGGTGCATGCTCTGAGGTCTCCGCAGCCTTCAATCTGCTAGAAGAGAACAAACTCATCTCAATCCCTCAGTAAATATGAGGGATTGCTGGAGGGGTGCTGTCAGCATCCTGCTCCCGCTTACCTCGGCTGCCGCACTGCCTCGCCATGGAAAACACTCTGAAAGGCTAATTCACTCTCCAACATCTGCACGGCTCATTTCCTGCTCTCCCCTCTCCCCCTCCATTCCTCCACAGCTGGCATTGAAGTTGGTAGGCTCCCAGTAATCCCCGTTTGTGGATATAAATGGAGCGAGCCGGGAGCTGCGACTACGGCCAATTAGACACCGAGGGCGGCTCTGCCGGCAAGGCCACGAGGAAATCCCGCTCGCCCAAAGGCAGCCTGGGGGGCACCGTGGAGACAAAGCACCTCAGATGATTTCACACTGGCAGTGGGGCATCATATGGGTTTCTTCCCCCACCAGAATCCCAGCTGCGTCCCATAATTTTCTAACTTTCATTTCTTTTCCATCACAGACTCATTTTGGAGGAGCAACAGCCTTTTTAAGCCTAGCTTTGGGAAGCTGGAGATGGAAAAACTGTGGCTTCACACCAACCCCACTCGCAGCTTGCATTTGGGATGCAGAAGGATGACAGTCAGTGGTCACTCCTATCTCCGAGGAAGGCATTCCCGAGTTTCCATCCTGGCTATCAGTGCTCACCAGCTTAAAAAGCTGGGCGATCAAACCGTGTCTGGTGGTGGCTTAGGAGGAATTTACATCTGAATTTCACAGCTTGGTTCCAACTCTCTAATAGGCTGAATGGGAAAAGAGAATGTAGTGAATGTTTCTCTCCTTTGAGCGCAGATCTACACCTCGAGATGAAACTTCATGGCTAAAATTCATCCCTACTTCAAAGGCACCTGCGTAACTCAAAGGCAATAAACCCAGGAAGGGGAAAGAATAAAAATATTTCAATGGCGAAAGACAAGGCTTCGCGTTTCTACGGCTCTCAGAGTACTTTGAAACGTAACAGAGCACGCAGCCAACTGCAGGTCACAAGAGAAGTCAAGTTCACACCTTGAAATCAAGCCCAGCTGATGGAAAGGGAATTTTGGAGCGATAAAAGACTACTGGTGGTGCAAACCCCAGGTGAGCACCTTGCACTGAGCACTCAGGGTAGCGCCGAGCTCGGCTAAATACAGCAGTCTGGAAGTCGCATACCTCGTGCAGGTTTACCTTCAAAGCTGTTCAAAGAACGATGGCCAACCCCAGTCAGAGAACCGTGGAGGTCGGAAAAGACCTCTAAGCTCATCAAGTCTCATCGTTAACCACCACAGGTTTGGGCTGGGAGGACATTGAAAGCACTCGTTAGGGAAGGAATAAGAAGACGTGGCCTCAAGCTGCAGCAGGGAAGGGTCAGCTTGGACAGCTGGAGGAATTTCTTCACTGAAAGGGTTTTTAAACATTGAAAGGGGCTTCCCATGGAGGTCGTGCAGTGCCCATCCCTGGAGGTGTCCAAGGAACTCCTGCACGTGGCACTCAGAGCTCTGGTCTGGCTGGCAAGGTGGGGATCAGCCACAGGTTGGACTCAGTGATCTTGGAGGTCTTTTCCAACCTAAATTCTGTGATTCTTTAAATAAACACCCTTTAATCAGTTTTTTAGGGTGCAGTGAACCATGCTCTTGACAGACCCGATGACCACCAAGGTGTTCAACAGCTCCCGCTTCAATTTCAGCCAACAAACAGGAGGGCTTTGCCTCCCCATGCCCACGCGCAGCTCCGCTGACAAGTTCACACCAAATCCGACAAGGAGCAAATTACACATCTGTAAATATCAAAGGCAGGTTGTTTTGTGAGAAGTTCAGCATCCTGAGTTTGGGTTTTCTTTCTTCTCCCATCTTCCCCCCCACCCCGCCTTTTTAAGCTTTGTCAATACCAACTGTGTTTTTCTTCCTAGAAACTGTATAATGATGAGAGAAGCTGTTTATTTTTCTCTTTAAAGGGATGAAGTATTTTTCACCGATATTTTACATGTCTGTAAAAACGATTTATGGGATTCAGCAGATGGGTTACACGATGCCCTTTGCCTGCTCAAGGGAAGGGGGAAAAAGGTCACTCTAGGGCGAGATTTCAAGAGCTTCTTTGCTTCTCAAAGGCTTTTATGTGAACACCATTCCCCTGCTTTTTTGGCAGGGGAAGAGAGAATGGGACTGTAAACACTGATCAGCATGGGCTCATCTCTAGAAAAAAGAGGGTGCAAGACAAATATAATTGCATTTGTTAAGGGACTAAAGCAGACAGACAGAAGGAAGACAGTGGATGTGCCGCACTTCAGTGTCAGCTAATCCTCTGGAACGGAGCCTGTGCAGCCCCAGCACGGAGAGGGGGCAGCAACAAATCCCTGTCATGCTTCTGCAGCATGTGCTTACAACCAAAAACCTCTGGGCAGGATAGGACACACACACACACTCCCAAAGCAAGTCAGATCACACCTCACAAGTGCAGGGTTTCTGCACCCTGGGACAGAAAGGCAGCCAAGCTCTAGAGAGCATCCAAAGGAAGCAACAAGTGTCATGAGGAGGGAAACAGGAATTTTTCACTGGATGATGAGCAGGAAGGGTAGAAGATACTCATGTGAGGATCCACAGCTGATCCCGGAACCAAGGAGTGTTTCTGTCCCAGTATTTACCTCTCTACCTCCACCACCTTTGCTTCTCGTCCTGCCTACTCCAAACAAAACCAGCGCATCTTACCGGCCACGTAAGCCAGAGACAGCTGGAAGGAATAGATTTCCTCCCTTCTTTCTCTCTCCTTTTTTTTGGATTTATGACAGAGAGCTACAAACCAAGAGCCTCTATTCCTGGAAGAGCGGTGCTGGCTGGGAAGCCCTGCGGCTGGCAGATGCACGAGGCAATTAACCCCTGTGCACGCAGGAAGGGATGGAGAGGCACTGCCTGCAGAACACAAGGCAAAGGACAGCAGAGCTGATGTCCCTGCATCCCCTGCTCGCTGCCGTGGGGCACAGCTGGGCAGGGCACCGGGGACATCGCCTGCCCAGGAGACAGCTCTGTAGGAGCTGCCACATGAGCTGGGGCTTGGATCACCCAAAGTATTTAGGCAGGCAAATATCTTGCAGGGCCTGAGCCCCTTGGAGCCTTCTGTTGCCTGAATCCACGCCCCCGTACCACGATGGAACCGAAGCCCCACAGCACCTAGCAAGATCAGCCGCTAATTAAATCATTCCCACGACAGCTTGCGAGTTAGTTATGGCTCATTATCCTCACTTAACCGACTGGAGAAACTGAGGAAGGAGAGAGATTAAAGGATTTGCTAAATCTCCGGCAGCAGTCAGTGGCAGAGGCAAACCCGGAGCTCATAAACATTATAAATCCCCCACCTCGGGGCTCCCAACCCCCCACATCCCTCCACTTGCTCTTTTTACTACAAACTTTTGCTTGTAAGTGCTGAGTGTATGCAAGAAGCAAAGCCTGGGGAGCACCGTGCTCGAGAGCTCACGTCACGTCTGGAGGGCAGGTAGGAAAGGGAGAGGACGCTGGAAGCCAGAAGACCCTCAAACCTCTCCAAACACACGGCCCGCAGGGGAGCTCACCCAGCCCGAACCACAGCACTTGACTGTGATCCTGAAAACAAACCCGGTGCCCTTTCAGTGCCTTCCCGGCTGCTGGCAGCATCTTGGAGGAGCAGATATCAGCCCAAATTTTCTCAAAGTGAGCCAATAAATCAGTTGTGGGAAGAGCTGGAGGAGCAGAGGGGCCCCAGGAGAGGCTGCAAAGCCCGGCGGCGATGGAGAGGATGCTGAGAGAGGAGGAGGGCTTGGGAGAGAGAAGCAGCGATGAATTTAAAGGGAATAAAGGAGATGGGAGAGCGGAGGAAGGGAAAGGAGCTTTAGAATAAAGGAAAAGATTGACAGAGCAAAACAAAGATGGAGGAGAGGCACAGAAAGGAGAAAGAAGGAGACAAAAATAAAGGAGAAAGGCAGGAGGAGGAGGTAGCGGGGGAAGAGGGGAGGTGACGAGACAGGGAGAATTAAAACAGTGACAGCAATTTAGCAGCCGACTTTTATCTTCAAGTTTAACAGGAGAAACCAATCCACTGCAAGGAAGGTGGGTTCAGTCTCCGGCTGTCGCTGCAGCGTGACCACCGGGGAAGGAAAGAGCAGAACTGGGTCCTTCCCCTCCTACCAGCAGCGCTGCTGTTCATTAAAGATGGGATACTGCCTGCTCCCCCTCCCTGCTCCTCTGCTGCACTGGATTATATCCTCATTACCCCCTCAACGACAGTTTGCCAATCATAATTTGGTTGTTATTACTCTTGATGACGAACTCTGGCAGCTCTGGCTCCCTTGACAGAAAATTCCTGCCTCCCGTATCCTGCCCTGCCACGGGGAAGGTTGTTTTTTCTTTTTCCCAGGGATTAAAAAAAAAGACCGTTTCAAGTGCAGGGTTTTTTTTTAAACTCAGCTTGTGTGTTTCCTTGTGTTCTGTTTGCTCTTGCTACTGCAGATGGGCTTGGTTTAGAAACAAACAGCACTGGCTGTGACACCAGTAACTTCCACCTCCCCAGGAAAAAGAGAAACGCGGCAGAGCAGGTGGGAAGTTGGGATGTGGGGCTGCGCAGCCCCGGTCTGGAGAGCAGCTCTGCACCTCCAGCCACCCCAGACCCTGCACACCACACCAGGAAGTCTGCAAGGTGCGCAGCAGGAAAAACAGAGCAGAAAGAACGGATTAGACCCTGTGTCTGAGACTGCCTTTAACCCACTGGCTTTATCCAGGAGAAACCATTCCTCAGCTTGTCCTGGAGAGCCCATCTGCTGAAAAATGGAGGTCCTGAGAAACCCAGTTTAGCAAGCCCTGGAAGCAAAAATCCACGGAGATGCCATGAAAGGGACTGAAAGTAATATTCATTCCCAAGTCTGCTGGGGCTGACAGCAAGATGCTGACCCGCACAGATTTGGGGTGGCAGTGGGATGTTGATCCGCATGGCTTGGGGGTGGCAGTGGGATGCTGATCCACACGGCTTTGGGGTGGCTGTGGGATGCTGATCCACACGGCTTTGGGGTGGCTGTGGGATGCTGATCCACATGGCTTTGGGGTGGCTGGGGGATGCTGATCCACATGGCTTTGGGGTGGCTGGGGGATGCTGATCCACACGGCTGCTTTGGGGCTCACAGTGGGATGCTGACCCACACAGAGACCCAGCAGAGAATTTCGGGGGGGTTTCAGCCCTGAAGGCACCAGCACACAGCTGCGAGCCCTGCCCAGACTGAAACCAAAGGGGTATTCATGGGGTACAAGCAGTGCCAGGATCACAGACAGCCCAGCTGCCAGAGAGCTCCCCTGGACACAGACATGGATCCACAGGAAGACACGAAAGCACCAGGACAAACACGGAGCACAGGATCAGTATGTCCCAAAAAGGGCTACAACCCTACAATCTCTAAGCCCACAGCTCTCTCCCTGAGGCAGCCTCTCACCACAGGCACAGAGCAGCGATTTGAGGGCAGACACTGCATCTTTCACTTGTCCTCCCCGGTATCTCAACAAGGCTGACGAGCAAAACCACAATGCAAAAAGATCCCTCTGGAGATGGGAAATCGGGGGCATCCAGTTTGTCTCCGTAACAGTATCAGGCAGGGCTGGAAGCGCCGCTCCTCAGAGCTTCACCTTGCAAATAAATAGCTCTGAATTGCAGCCAGAAGCAACGGGATCTTTCAAAGACATTATCTGGGAGCAGTCAGTGGAATGCACCTAAAGTCTCATTAATCATCCCGCCGCTTACAGTACTTCTTAATGGCTTTTATGGTTTATCCTTTGAACGCCAACAAAGAGTGTGATTTCTCCTGGCTTATTCTATTAAACAGAAATCAATATCTAACACAAATGTGCCGACGGTGGGAGATTTGGAAAGGCCGAGGAGGCACCTGTCGGGCCTTTTCTCCTCTCCTCTGATGTGGGCAGCGGGCTCTCCGAGGAGCAGGGGTCTGCTAAGCACGGCTCCTCGCTTTGCAAAGCCAGGCCTAAGCAGGAGAGAGGCCGGGAGCTCGCCCAGGAGCTCTGAAGCACATCCAGTGACAACTTCTTTTTCCTGGTGCTTAAAACTTCGGAGGCAAGTGCTGTGAGCGTGCAGGAGAGAGAAAATAGAAAAGAAATAGAGGCAGAAGCGGGATAGGGTGGTTTTCATCTCTCCTTTCTATGAGGGCCCTTGTGAATTTGAGTGATGCATGTGAAGCAGCTGAATCAACACTAAGCACAGGTATAAATAAGCTTCTGGGAGCACGGGCTCGGGAGCTGAAGCTTGTTAATAATTTTTGCAGCATGAGAGGCAGGCAAGAAGAAGAGGCTTCAGGTTGTTTGCTCCCTCTTGCACCCCTGGAAACGGGACTAGAGGGTGAAAAAGAGAGGAGACAGAAGGAATTTGCTGTGCTGGATTAGTGGAAAATGCACGCAGCTTTAGGACAGGGATGATCCTTCACCAGCAAGGCTTTTCAGCCCAGCTCATGCCTAACTGGGGCCCCCTGGACCACAGCAGGAGCCAAGAGATTGAGAGCAGCCACCAAACTGAGTCGGCTTTGGGGTTCAGCCTCCATTACAGGGCCAGCTCCTACACTGGCAGAAACAGGGCCCAAAACAACTACAAAGAGCAGCATTAACCACCTCAGAAACCAATTCTGAGATCCTAATAGAAAATGAAATTTGTATTTGTTAAAAACCACTTAGAAGCTTCAGAGCCTTCTCTTTATGCTCCTCTCAGAAACACGCTGTTAAGTAATTAGCAATTTACCAGGTTTAAACAGTTACAAAAATCCTTCCTGAAAACACCCAAGGCAAATCACACCACTCCAGAAATGAGCTCTGTCCTCCAGAGCCCTCAGTGGCACCAACCACCTCGCTCCAGAGAGGGAACAGGGCACAGCCCACCCCACCGCTGCTCTGAGGCACACCCGGTGTCCCAGAGCTCGTGGGAATCACGGAGCACGGGTGGGTTTAAGTCAAGTCTGGTGCCACGGACATCTGGAGCTCTCCATCCTGGCGCGTCCCAGTCCAACACCTGTGTCCCAGAGCTCGTGGGAATCACGGAGCACGGGTGGGTTTAAGTCAAGTCTGGTGCCACGGACATCTGGAGCTCTCCATCCTGGCACATCCCAGTCCAACCCCTTCATGCACCGGCGTGATCAGGAGCAAGAGGACTCTGAGTCCAGAAGCATCTCAGAAGCACCAAGTGCACCTTCCTTGCTGCCCTCCTGAGGGTCTGCCAACACCCAGCTCCAAACGCTTCCCCACTCCATGGATGCCAGCGAAAGGATCCAGAGGAGATGAGGGGGTGAAATTGGGGAAGCAGCCAGCCCAGGCAGCCCACACATCAGTGCTGATGGCACCTCCTGCAGCACCCTACGGGATTATTTAGCACGGCTGATTGCACTCGCTTCCCTCTTCAGAAAGTTTCTCTTCGTGGAGAAAAAAAAAAAAAACCACCAAGGAGCCGAATAGTTGGGGATGCTCGAGGCACTTAACTACACTTAGCAACCCCGAGCCTGCCAGAAACATCCTTGTGCAAGTGACGATTCCAGAATTAACTCCCAGCTCTTGGCGTGCTTGGAAAAAAAGGAGAGAAGCAGGCAAAGCCCCTTCAGTGGCAGCTCTTGATTTGGGTTCAGCACCGGTTCACACTCGGCTCTTATTTCACCAAACGCTGCCTGGGCAGGGAACAGCATCTGGCCTGCTGGGCAGCACCTTCACCTGCCAAAAACGGCTGGAATTTTGGTAGTTTGGGTGAGCATCCCAGCCTGGGCTCCAGGTGCAGCTGCTGGCTGGGCTTGTGGTACGTAATTCAAGAGGACTCACACAGCAGGGCAAAGATGCAGGTAAAGAATCAGCAGGTTAAACGTGTGTGGGAACATCTCTGGCTGCAGTGCTGGATCCCTGCGCTGGGTTGGGCAGGAGCAGCCCCATGCCAGCTCCTGGAAGGAGAGAGGAGTCACCTGCTCCTCTGCCTCCTGAAGAATTAAGGGAGGCAATGAAAGAAAATGCCATTTCTCTGGCAATGAAACAAAAGGTCATTATTTTTTTTAGCTCTTTCCCAGGGAAGGACATCACCAGCAGTTTACATAATTAAAGCTGTTAGGATTGTTCTTACACCTGTCTGGATCTTTTTTATTATTTATTTCCTTGGCTCATGCTCTTCCAGCCCGAACACAACCTCAGCATCAGAATCCTTCCAGAGCCACTCCTGCTCCTGCCACCCCAACTCGGAGGCAGAGCCCGCAGCCAAAGCAAACAGCTCCAACATCTCTCCTCTGAACTGAACTCGGTGTTAATAATTTAAAGCTTCACGGGTCCTTTTGGTTGCGTGGTAAATTATTCACCGATTTCCCCCTGCTAACAGCACCCCCGCCCACGGCGCGCGCGGAGCAGGTGCACCCACACAAAGAGAGATGCTCTTTACAACTTCGGAGATGCTCTATCATGTCAAAGAGAAGGGATGAAAGGCAGAGGGAGGACGCCAGCCTCAAAAATCACATCCTCCACTATTGCTCTCGAATAGATAAACGCTCCGGGAGAGTTTTGCGGGGCATGTGATGATAGGAGACGGTTTTGTGATACACAGGTGTGAAAAAGGGAGACAGGCGGGAGAATAAAACCTGATAACACTTCACTCAGGCAGCGGCAGCAAAGGCAGGTGCTTTTTATTCCCCAGCTGCATGAACCAAGAGGAGCAGAAGGGAAGCGCGGAGCCGCCGAGCCAGCTCAGATCCCAGGCAGGATCTCACCCTGGATGTGAGAACCTCCCGCAGCGAGCAGCTCTGTTCTCCCTCCACACAGGTACTGCGCTCCCAGCAGCTCGGCTCGTGGGTTTCCAGAGTTGGGCGCGCAACGCCTGCCTGCTCCTGACAGCCTCCCAAGGGCTCCCTGCGAGCAGCCGCCTTCATCTGCATCACCAAACGTGAATTTAACTTTTTGCACAGAGACTGAAAGTGGAAGACGGTCAGGGACAAGTTTGCTGTAGGAAACACGGAAAAAGGACCACCTGCTAGAGAAGGTGCTGCCTGATAAGCTGAGGGCAAACCCTGTCCCTTGAGCCCAGCCTGAACTGAACCAGAGCAGTGCGGCACAAAGAGAAAACCCAAACAATGTGAAAATTAGAGGGAATATTATTATTATTTTTAACTCCAAGATCAGGAGTAACAACTTTTAGGGCCTATCTGGGAACCACCTATGCAGGCACACACCTACACACAGGTGGATTTGTAGGAACCACTTCCCGAGACACCTGCACCTTTGTTTCCATATCAGAGTGTGTCCTTAGTTTCTGTATATCCAACACTTTCTCAACAATCAGCATCTTCTGCCCTGATTTTGAGCTCCTCGGGGTCCATTTCCTCTCATGGAGCCTGTCTAAAGGAGGCTTCCTCCAGTAACCTGCTGACAGGGAGCCTGGGGGCTCATTTTGCTGCTCACATCCCACCGGGAGATCCGTGGAAGGGTCTGGGAAGGGCAGCAACAATGACAGCTCAACGCCACGGTCCCATGGGGCCTTTCAGACATCCCTGGGGGACAGTGCATTGCTCCACTCCCCACTCCTGCAGCTCCCAGGAGAATATTCCCCAGCTCTGCTGTGAGAAGGACGGTGCTCACGGGTGAGGTGGCACGAGTGGGATTTATCACTCGGCACACTGGGAAGAAAAGCCAGTCCAAACCGAGCTGAGCACAGAGGTTTTGCCTCAGCCTGGGCTTGCGAGGGACACGACCTTTCTGAAAACTCTAGTTATTTATTTTGATAATCCTTTTGTTGGGATAAAACGCTTTGCTCTTGCCACAGCCCCAAGGTCATGGGAGTTAATGAGGAGAGGAGAAAGGCCAAGTGAATGGGATCTGTCCTTTGCAACCGAAGGCATTAGTGAATGAGAGGTGAAATGAGGGGGCTGGACTCCTTCTCCTCTGCTTTTCACTCGAAAAAAAGCCAACAACAGCAACACAGCTGCAAAATAAGTCTCTCTTTTGATCCCTTCCTTATTCTTTTATTCCCATTACTGCCCTCACTGCTCTTCCTTAGGTACCACCACCACCTCCACACTCCAGCTGTTCCTCCCAGCCCACACCCTGGTGGGAAGAGGAGAGGTTCATATCCATGCCCTGGATCCTCACACAAACACCCCCAAGGCAGCACCGTCCTGCCCCCTCCAAGGACCCCACACCCTTTTACAGGCCCTAACACTGAGGCGGCCTTAGAGCAGAGCAAAGGGCTGGAGGGGAATCCGCCAACTCCTCCCTGCTTGGATGCAGCCATTTTGGTGCAGAGATCTGCAAGAAGAATATTAAGCTTGGTCTGAATGCAGCAGCCTCGCTCAAGATTTATGAAGGATGAAGGAAGGAAGATTCTGAGGCAAAGCATCATCTCAAAAATAACTGCCGAGTCCTAGCGGGTATAAAAGATCTGTCCATAAACCAGTTTGTCAGCGCCAGTCAATAAAAATTCAAGCAATGGGAGGAGCAGGCGATAGCCGGGGTCCCTCTCGTGCCACGCTGCCCCCGCGTGATCCTGGCTGGATCACGGCACACGCAGGTGTGCAAAGGCCAGCCCATCCTCAGCCGGGCTCCGAATGCATGTGCCCTGCCCCAGACTCTCAAGGTGGGCACGGCTGCACCCATTCTGGTGCACGGAGCAGGGCTCCGATGGCACGGCAGGACCAGGGCAGCAGGACCACAACAAGAGGGAACGGCCTCACGTTCCAGCAGGGGAGGCCTAGGTTGGATATTAGGAATGAGTTCTTCATGGAAAGGGTTTTCCAGCACTGGCACAGGCTGCCCAGGGCAGTGGTGGGATTTATAAGATGTGTGGATGTGGTCCTTGGGGACATGGGTGGGTTTGGCAGTGCTGGGGTATGGTTGAACTTGATGATTTCAGAGGGCTTTTCCAACAGAAATGATTCTGTTATTTAAGGGAGAAGGATGGAGTCACACCCACAGAACCCACCTGGGGCATGGTGTCAGCACCAAACCCAAGTGCTGGTACCCACCAGGTGTCCAGGAGGACCCTGCTTCTCTCTGCCACCCACTGCTAACACTTCACCACCTTCTGAGACAGAGAGAGGAGGGTCTGGTGCCACTTCGGGTGACCCACCTGGGGCAAAGCCTCCTGGCCACGAGCTGTATCCAGGCAGAGCTGCCCAAGGCACTGGAAGAGGCTCTTTGATGAGCTGCACCAAGCTGAAGGCAGCTGGCAAGCAGAGCAATCCATTGCTGTGATAAAAAACCCACAGCAAAGAAAGAAAAGCCAAGCTCCTTTAAAGACAGATTTTACGGCTGCCTGATACAAAGGAAAACACCCCACCTGGTACAAGATGAAGGAAACTTGTCTCATCACCTTTTCCATCACAGGCAGCCCAGACACTCCGAGACACTTCTTCTACCTGGCAGCCCTGGGATCCTTCATGTCTGATTTCCCTGTGCCGCACGTTCAAAGACGGGACATCCCCGGGAGGCGACGCCGGGTCAGCCGCCAAGGGCTGACGGCAGCAGAAAGGGAAGCGCCAGAGCTGGAAAGGATCTGTCAGAGTTCTCCAGGCTCTCATCCAGCTGGGGCAGGCCTGTTGCTTTGCTGTGATTCTCCAGTGCTCCATCAAGTCAAGTTTTAAATAGCTCGGATGATGGAGAGGACCGGGAAGGCTTCAAGTTCTCTCCAATGGGAGGATTTCTTCCTCCGCAAAATAATTTATTCCCTAAGGGAACATCTCATGCTAGCTTTTGTCCGCTTCAGCCTCTCCTCAGCTTCCTGTTCGATGGATCATGCCCCTCTACCCCATCCTCCCACAGCGGCTCTTGGCAAACTCCCTTGCCCATCAAGGCATGGGGACAACCCCAGTGCCACCAAGCCAGTCAGAGCCAGCACACCCAGAGCAGCACCAATATGGGGAGAAAAACCCCTTCCCCCCCAATCCCCAGCCACAAATTCAATTATTTCGGTGCTTCTCTGCTGTAACAAAAAGGAACAGGCAGGGATACAACTGAGGTTGATTTAGAGCCACCAAGAGCCGTGTGTGACCGAGCACACGGGCTGTGTGCGTCCTTGCTTGCTCTCCATCTCACCAGGTTTTTCATTCCCTGAACCTTCTGGCTGAAAAAAAAGAAAAAAAAAACTTAAAAAAAAAACAATCCTCGCCATCCCTTCTCATTACTAATCATTCCCATCAGCCTCCCAGGAAGCACTCGGGGGCCACTTGACCATTAACAGGGCACTAAATGCACGGCGGAGGAGGACATATTAATATCTAATAAGAGTGATAGATGATGTGAGCCACTCGGGCACTCCGGCTCAGGTACTCGTGGCAGGTATTGGAGCTAATCTAAAATAATAATAATAATAACAACAACAATAATGGCAGCAGCAGCAGCAGCAGCTGCCTTCATTTTCCAAGTCAATTGATTCCTCAGCAGGAATGCCATCTTGACAGATTTATTTTGATCGAATTGTCTAATTGAATACAGTTCTTGTTTCCCTTCACTTTGTGACCTTTCACGCCTGTGAAATAAATGCAATTTGGAGAATTATTCCTCAGCATCAAACTCAGCTCCTCCGGGGCTGGGGCGCCTGCCTTGCGTCCCCAGTTTGCCAACAAAACACTGCCAAAGGATGCCAATGCAAAGGAGGTGCCCGGACTTGGGCGCTCTGCCAGCGTTTCATTTCCACTCCCACTTTAAAAAATGTTTAATAAAACAACAACTATGGGAGGTTTGCAAGAAGCACAACCAAACGTCCTGGCTGTTTGGGCAGATTTTATTTTCTGCCTGTTTGTGTCCCCAGCATTTACTGCACCAGGGCTCCTTCCAGTTTAAGGGAGGAAGATTTGCTCCCAGTCCTACGATGCTGCTGGAAAAAGATGTACCAAGCTCTTCCCTTCATCCAGCTCCAGCCCCCACCAGCCATTCATCCAACTTCACCTCCTCCCCAGGCCCTCCCAGCTCCCTCCTGGGATGCTCTGATGTGCCAGACACGAGACGATGCTTCCCATAAATTTCACAAGAACAAGTATCAAAGATTAAAAATAACTAAGCCACGTCCCTCGCAGACAAACGCGCTGTCTGCGCGCCAAGAGAGGTCCTGGTGAGAAGAGTTGCAGCTGAATCTTTTATAATAATATCAATCAATATTAAAAATGAATGGCCTGCTCAATTTTTAAAGCATCCTAAATTAATCTTTAAACACAACTATTTTGCTTAAACCAAAGGCTTTTGGTAGCCCGAGAATGGAATTTCCATCTGCTCCCTCGGGCTCGTGCCAGGTAGCTCGAAGAGGTCTAATAAATAAGCAAATAATATATATCCAGCACAATTCCCTTGAACCACAAAAGAGGGAAAATGCAGAAGTTACTACTAAATTCATTATTGACTTAGCAGCCAAAAACATCTTTATCAGTGCATTATGATAGGCCCTATCGAGACTATTAAACCTGCTAAATCCACTGGGTTTACGCTGGATAACAAACCCGGCTGCTTCCCCTGGAGATCAGGATGGTGCAGGACCACAGAACCATTTGGGCTGGGAAAGACCTCTCAGACTGTGTCCGACCTGTGACCGATCCCCACCTGGTCCCAGCCCAGAGCTCTGAGGGTCACCTGCAGTCCTTCCCTGAACACCTCCTGTCCTGGGGTGCAGGGTGGGATGTGCCTGGGAGCTTGTATTCTGTCACCATCTGTTGAGACCAGGTGTGGCGGTGCTGCTGTGGATGGGCCCATGAATGCCTCCTGCATGAATCACCGATAACTGCTCCTGGACTATCTCCTGTGAATGGGTCCATGAATGCCTCCTGCATGAATCACCGATAACTGCTCCTGGACTATCTCCTGTTCATGGCCCTTCAGCGCCTTGCCCATGACTCATCCTCCCATTGTGAGATGTCCCACCCAGAGGGAGGAACCAGGCATTCCATGCTTGATATAAGCTGAGATCTCAAACACCAGAGCAGCCCACTCCCACTGGATTTCCTGGAGGAGCAGCTTTCTTCTCTACTGGGTCCCCAGAGGAAAATTACATCATTCTACAGGATCCCTGCTTCAGCAGGACTGCACCTACCACCACAGGAGGACTGCAGCCACCTTTAATTGGACTGCTACCAACTCTCTGACCCACAGGGTGTCAGGTTGTGTTNTGGGGTGGGGGGGGCGGTTACAGTTTCCATTTCAAGGGAGGCTCCTGCCTTCCTTAAGCTGACACCTGTCTTTTCAAACCAAGACCCCTCCCCATTTGGGGGCTCCGACACCTCCCTGAGCAGCCCATTCCAATATCTAACGACCCTTTCTGTGAAAAAAATCCTTCTGATGTCCAACCTGAACCTGCCCTGGCGCAACTGGGGCTGAAAAAGAGAGGGATGGGGGCACAGGGAAGGCATGGGGCTATAGCGAAGCTGGGTTGAACCCACCTAATGCCCTCCAACAAACGCCTACACCTAAACCAACCAAAATTTGGACAACACTCCCATGCTCCATGGGCTCCCCCAGTGCCTCAAGAGCTTTCCCAGCATGAGAAAAGCCACTCAGCCAGGCAGCGAGCTTGCCAGTGCCAGTGTTTTTAATATATTCAGGAGAATGTGGCATTTCTGATGGCAAGACTTCTGCCTCACTTGCCGTTTAACGTTAAGAGGCTTGTACAGTCAGCAGCATTTAAAGAGTAATGACTGTTTTCATGGTAAATGCTCTGTTAAATAACCCAGGATTATTGTGTTGTGTTATTGCGTATATAAAATGGCATTTCAAAAAAAATAATAATTGTTTTAGAGCTAATTGATGTTTTTAACCGGCTCCGTGCATGGAATTTTTATTTGGCGGAGGGTCAGGCTGCTGTCAGGAAGAGGCAGTAAAGGCAGGGAGGCTTTGACCTGCCAAACTCACTCTGCCTGGGTTTTGTGTGGCTCAGGTGCTGCTTGCGGTCGAGCAACAGGAGGAGGTTCAAGCTCTCTGCTCTAATGTGCAAAATCTCATTTCAGCCACAGACAGGCACCTCTGCACCCCAAACCTGAGCGTCCACCCACGGCTGGAGCATCCCTTGTCCACACACGGTCAGCGAGACACCAAAGAGCTGCCGTGCCAGCAGCACCCCTGCCTCCAGCCTGCCAATCTCCTCCTCTCAAGCCCCCAGCTTTGGTCGGTCATCCATGCGGTGACACTTCAGAGCCACCCAAATCTCCCCGGGGGTGACACATCCCCCTCCCCTGTTCCCAAGTGTTATCTCTGCAGACAGCAAGGGAGAACCGCCCTAATGCTCAGGCTGATCAATCACTGGTGAGCAATCCTGCTGCGGGAGTTTAACTGTGATCATTCCGGAAGGGATTAGGATGGCTCAGCTCCTTCCCTGCACCCACCTCCCGCAAGGCCACTGTCAGCAATCCTCAGCAAAGCCACCGCTGTCATTTCTCTCGTCACACGGTGATTTTGGCACCTACCGCAGCCCTGCCCTGCTGAGCACAAGCGTTCAGGGACAGTGGGGCTGCTGAGAGCCCAAGCCCTGCTTACACCGCTCGGAGTCTGCGGATGCTCCAGCCCTCAATCCAAGGGTGGGGAAGTGCTCCTGCCTCTCCAACCTGGAGCCTCTGAGCTCCTCTGGCAGCAGCTGCCTTGCTGACTGGAGGCTCGTGGGGCACTGGAGCAGTCAGAAGCACTGGCAGGGTCCTGAAGCTTCACAGAAGCTGTGACTTTGGGGGTGTGGAGTTAATCAGACGAGCTCTCCGAGCTGCTGGAAGGGAGAGCGGGGCCATCAGAGCCCACAGTTAAAAGCCTCGACCATCTCCTAAGATCTGAGTCCAGATGCGAGCCCGGTGCCAGCACACTCAGAGCACAGGGTGAGAGCAGGGGTGGCACACACCTCCCAGAGGGACCCGGGGTGCCGCCGAGTGTCATCCCTCGCAATCTGGCAGTTCATTAACTCAGGAGAGTCCCCAGCATCTCTCCTCCGCATACCAGAACCACGAACCACCTCCCAACGGCGGCTAACAAACCAGAGACCCGCGGTGCAGAGGCCAAAAGCCACCAGCTCTGAATCATCACAGGGAAGGAGGGATGAAAGCCACCACCGTGCCCCAGACCCTGGCAGCAGCAGGGAATGGGTAAAAGAAGAACGTTTAAATGAAGCACACGATGAGGTTTGCAGACGGGCAGGGAGGAAAGCTCCACGCTCCTCCAGCACGGGAAGGACGGCACAAAAATAATTGGGCTGAGAAATCTAAGGGAAGACCGGCCAGAGCAGGAGAGTTCAAGGCCATGAGCCTGCTGGTTTGAAGTTGTTCCTCATCCCCCGACGTCACTCCCGGGCCTGTCTTTGCTGAGCCGTCTGCCTCACACCAGCACTCAGGGTGGACCCTGTGGACTGTCCCAGGCCTGACATCCTCAGGGCTGGCCAAACTCACCCATTCCTGCCCTGTAATAAGAGTTGCCACCTTCTCTACAGCCTTTCCCAGCCTGCAAAGACAAGCTTGATCTGATCTGGGAGACCACATCCTGCTTTATGATTCACGGAGAGGTGACAGGAGTCATCTCCGATCTTAGCATCACCCCATGCTCTGCTCGCGTCCCGTGATGCTTCAGCAGCTGCACAGCCCGGGAGGTGCTGGTTAAGTGCAGCTCTGTGTGCTCTAGCAGTGCCAATAATATCGCCGGCTGCACACACAGACTCTATAAAACAAGACACAGACGTGAGAACCTCAGGCCAAAACAGTCTCACCATCGTTTTCTCCCAACCCCACCCTCTGCAAAAGCCAGAGCACCCTGTCCCTCAGACAGGACAACTCCCAGTTCACTCTTTTCTTCTTCAGAGGGAGCCTTTCCCAGGTCCTGGGGCTCTGTCTGAACCCTTTCCGTCCCTTGGAGGCCCCTGGATCCCAGAAGGATGCTGCCCTAATGGGCTGCACCTCATTACCGCGACCGCAATGTCAAACCACGTCTCCCTCTCCCTTCAGCATCTGTCTCCACGGTATCCAAGTGCCTCAGATGAGTAGAAAAGTCCCTTTGTGTGTTTTCCCAACCCTTGGCTGTACAAGTACCGTTTAATCAAGCTCAGTAATGAAGGCAGAAATGAGCCAGAACAGGCTGTGCTGCCACAGGCAGGATCGGCACAGACTTTGAATCAGAGGTGGGGGCTGACCCCGCTACCCGCAGGTGACAACGGGGATAGGAGCAGCAATGGGGTCGGGCACCTCCGTGATGCTCCAAAGGATCCAAGCAGCCTCAAAGTTCCCAACAGCCCATGGGCATGTCAGCTATAACACAAGTGCACGTGGTAAATCCCAAAGCTGTCCCCACACATCGGCACTGTGGGGTATTTAATTCTCCAAGGTTCCCAGGCTCGAGTTTAACCCTCCATAAAAGCAACACTCACCTCACAACCCCTAGAAGATATTTAGGGCACAAAGTCTGTGCTTTGGAGTGTACTCCTGCCTGGCACTGCAAGCCCAGATGCTGCTGCCAGCTCCCAGGCTCCCTTCTGAACGCGGTGCCTGCTCTCCAGGCTTGGCTTTCTCCCTCTCTCCAGGATCCTCCTCGCACGGATACTGTCACCATGTGCTTTAATTAGCACTTCCCTCCAGCCTGGCCAGCTCCTCCTTCCAGCATTTGTAAGATGGCTTCCCCATCTGTAAACCAGGCACCAGGAGACATCTGCCCCTCCCACACCATCCCTGACAAGACTCCTGCCCTGCTGAGCATCTACTGGATGCTTTGAGGGGAGTCACACACCTGATGGAAGGTGCTTGGGACACTCAGCTTCTCTAAAACCAACTCCTCTGGCCAGAGCTCTCTCCATGTCTGGTGTCACACTGTCACCTCCCACCCACCTGACGCTTTTCCCTCCCCGCTCAAATCTGCCAGTCCTGGAAACGGGATTGCCGGAGGATCTCACCCTGTGAAGAGCTGAAGTGCATGTGTGGAGCTGTGGGAACACGGTTAAAAGTTTGCAACCACGGTCTGAGGCCATCTTAGAAAAGCCACAAAGCAAATAAAAGGCACTTCAAAATATAAAAGCCCAGAACGGTGTGGGTTGGGAAGGGACCTTAAAGCTCCTCTTGTTCCAAGCCCTGCCACAGGCAGGGACACCTTCCACCATCCCAGGTTGCTCACATAACCCAAAACTTAAATTAACTAATCAAAACCACATGGGTTTTGTTCACCCCCTCATGGTCTGGGCTTTGTCCCTCCTCTTCTGAGTGATTAACCATTACCATCAGCAGTAGGGAATTACTATTTCCCCCTAATCAAGAGGAAGGAGAAACGCATTTGCAGCCTGTGCTTTACACAGGTGCAAACGACTCCAAAAAACGTTTATTTCTTGGAAAAGCAGGTTCATGATCCTGCTGCTGACATAAAACTCCCTGCAAGCTGTTGGGGGCAGGGACTTTCTCTGTGCTGTACACTCACGCAGCGCCTGTCCCAGCCTCCAGGCCCTACTACAACATAAATAATGATAATCCCTCACTCAGCAATACAATAGAACACTTGCATGGTATTAAAAATTCTTTAAAATTCATACCTACATTGGGAAATTATTCAGTAAACTCTAATTACTTATCAAAAGCAACGATGATGGTTTTAAGGAGAGGGAGTGCCCATAAATACAGAGCCATAAATAAACTGCTTCTCAGTAGCACGAATTAATTTGTATTTAATTGCTAGAAATTGCTATCAATTACTAAACATTCCTTGCAGAATAGGCAAATTCTTTCAAGAACAATTTCAATTGCTAATTGGAAGTATTTTTTTTTTTAATTTTTCCTCTTTCTTGTCCCAGGTCCTGCCAAGTGCAGGAGCCCTCCCAGCCGGTGGGGTTCTGCACTTTTGGGGGGCAGAGAGAGACCTGTGAGGAGCCAAGGAGCTGCTCAGGCTTCAGGAGGTTTCACTGCCTGAAAAACCCTGAAGAGACAGGAAAACCAGTGCTGAGAAGCATCCCTGACACAGCCAGGAGAGTGATTCCTTGCAAAGGATGGAAAGGAGGGAACTGAGAGCTGAAGTTACACATCCGTCACGCATCCAGGGAGAGCAGCATCTCCCAGGGACCGTGTGCCTCTCCGGAATGGCACAGCAAAGCCATGGCAGGTGCTGAGGGAGGCTCTCTGCTCCACTGCTCCTCTCCGGAGCCAGACCCTGCCCTCAGTCGCAGGCAGGGAGGCTGCAGGATGATGCTCCCGCTCCTGCCGCGTGGCAGGGCCCGAGCCGAGCCGCACGCCCGGCTGCCACTTCGCGCCTCTCCACGCTGAACAGCCCCGCTATCGCTCCTGACTCATTTCTGGTGTTTTCTGCTTTGCTGTTGGCATAACATCCCATCAGCACAGTTAATTACATCCACGCTGAGTGTGAAGGACAGGCTGAGTCTCGCAAGGAGCCGGCGGCTGTGCAATCCTTCCCGCTGCTCTCGCAAAGCAGCTTCCATGGATGCTGACAAACTGCGGCGCGGGGCTGCCGTGTGCGAGACGGGATCTCCCGAGGGAGCTCCTCCCTGCAGCGCCACAACACGGGACTGTTCCCACCCCCACGCCCCTCCGAGCTCCCCCAGTGTCCCCAGTATGAGCTCAGACTCGTGGCTGCAAACATCTTGTGCTGGGGATGCCCCATCCCTGGAAGCGTCCAAGGCCAGGCTGGCGCAAACTGGGATAGCGGAAGGTGTCCCTGCCCGTGGCACATGAAATGAGCTTTAAGGTTCCTTCCAACCCAACCCAACCCATTCTGGGATTCCCTGATCTCCCTGACCCTCACTGCCCAAACAGAGGCTACACAGACTCCCAAAAAAGTTTGCTGGAAGCACAAAATGAGGAAGAAACATCTGCCCACGGCAGCTGATGTGCCCTCTGCCAGCAGAGAAAGCCCCAGCACAGAAAGCCCTGCTCCCACCCAAACCCATCCTGCCGGTGGAGGCACTTGTACATCCACGGGTGAGAGCAGACTGGAAGCAGAGGAGGGTGCTGGGAAGAGCTGCTCATGTCTACAGCTTGATTAAAGAGAGACCCCGGGTCTCCAGGACTGTCAATCCAACATCCAGGCACCGCTCCATCACCGTCCCCCCAGGAGCGGGCTGCCAGTCACAGGGAGCCATGTGCCAGCCATGACAAGCAAAGCAAGTGACACGCACATCTCCTGCTTACAACAACAGCCCTTCCGTGTCTAATCCATCATATTCGATGCAGATCTCTTACCCTGAAGTGTTGTCAATGAGGATTTAATTTAGTGCTAATTAGACAAATATTGCATGTTGAACAGCCATTGATTATTAAGAGACAGGGAGCGTGGCTCGGCTCAGCAGTGCGCACGGACACGCTGGATTATATTCAGGATGAGGCCGGTAAATGTCTTGCTGTTTCTAATCATCAGATAGTAATTAACGTCCAATAACTTGTAACTTGGTTTATCATTATAGATTTAGGAAGGCAGTAATAGTACTGTATGCTAATTAAATATCAATTGATTATTTAAGGCATATAAAGATTTAGCAGCAAGGTAATAGATATACACAGTTGTTAAACTTTAATATCCATCACACAGTATTCTCCCATTCTATTAAGTTAGTGTTTAATGAGAAAGAATGTTGTTCCCGTAAGAAACTTCTGGATGGGAGTTTCCAAAGGGTTTGGCAGCATGTGAGGTTCGGAGTCCCTCAATGGAACAAAAAGTCAGGAAATTCGGAGCCGCGGGTGAAGTGAGGTCAAGCAGGAGGTGGTGGCAGAGCCCAAGGCACTCCTAAACCTCCCATGTGACATTTTGCATCTCAGCTTTCCTCTCAACCCATGCAAACCCCCCAAAAAGAAAGACAAGTTGTCAACTCCCTGCTGGAATACAACTTTCAAACCCCAGCCTGGCACCTTCTGGAATCCAACCAGCCCACAGGGCAGCGTCATCCAGCTGGAAAAGACACACACAGGAAGCTGAAGATTGGAGCAAACTTCCCTAAATAATAACGGGAAAGGAATTAGCAGAGCCCTGCCACCCCCCTGCCCACAGTACCTCCCCCCAGAGCTCCCCAGGACGGAGTCTGAGCCCATGCCCAGCGCCAGAGATTTGGGAAGGTTGGGAAGACTGAGCTCCTTCCCACTTGAGAGATAAAACCAGAGATGAGAGACAGGAGCCCAGCATCTGAAAGGGGAAAGATAAATGGCTTCTGAAGGGAAATAACCTGCTGGACTCCACGGGTTTGGCAGCACCCTGCTAAGTGCAGCATCAGTCTTGAAAACCGCTGCAAGCTCAGCGATTGCAGGGCAAAGCACGGGATTTGGAGAGCGAGGCCGAGCAGATGTCAGGGCTTCTTCCCAGAGGGAGCCCGAGGCCAGGACCATCTGGTTTTGGCCACCCTGGATGGCTCCCAGCTTGGGGAGGTGGGCTAGGAGAGAGATGGAGCAGCGAGAGCACCTTTCAGTGCAGGGAGCTGCTTCCCACAGACGGGCTGGCCCTGCCGCTGATTTACCGGGCAATAAAAGCAAAATCAAGGAAAATGCCTCAACTGCACCCCGGAGAGTGTCCAACCTCAGTTAAAGAGTCTGGGCAGGCCCCAGCTGCCTCTTAAAGCTTGTCTTGTACACAGTGGGTCTGACGTGACTGGGGAAGAGGTCCAGGGCTGGCTGGCTCTCTGATGGGTGCTGGAGCACCACTCCCACAGCCAGGAGAGGAGGAAAAGTGCTGCTGCTTGGGAGCACCAGAGGAAACAGCAGCAGGAGGCAGCGGGATGAGGGCAGCAGCCATCCTGCAGCGGGCTGGAAAACCCCAGTGCATGGAGGGAAAATCAACACACTCCACCATGGGCCTTCCCACTCCGGGCACCACAGGATAGGGTCTAGAACGAGATGTCAGCGACTGCTCATCTCTGCTTCAGAAACCTCTGGAGTCCATCCTAAAATGCCAATCCTGCAGCACAAGGATGCTGTGAACAGGCACACTCCTGCACAAGGAGATTCAGGACATAAAGACAGTTCCCCAAGCCCTCTGTGCCATCCAGCAGGACATTACCAGCCAGCTGCAGCCTGAAACTACTGCAAAGGTGGCTTTTCCTGCCACTTGGGAAAGGATTTTAGACTGGGCTGGGTCTCAGAAGGAGGGGAACACCTTACAGCCATCCCAGACAGTGACTCCCACCTCAGATTTCCCACCCGCTCACAGGGCAGCAGCTCCAGCCTTGCCTGGGTCACCGTCTGAGGCACCTCCTGCCCACCAGGCTCCTTACTCCGTGGTACAGACGAGATTCGATTTGTCTGACACAATTTCTCCTTGACAAATCTCTGCTGGCTGTGGCACAGCTTCTTGTCCTTTCTAGCTGATCACAAATGATTTTGCTTGTTTGCTCCGGAGCGTTGCCAGGATGGAAGGTGAGCGATCTCCTACAACAGTTTCTCTCCCTCTTCCACACCAACCACTCTATTTGCCCTTCCCCAGGGGTCTGGAGCATTCCCTGCCCTCTGGGATGAGCAGCAGCAGTGCTGACATCGCTCCAGCCACTTCCCTGCAGAGCCAAGCAGGAACAGCATCGGCCCAGGTGATTTATACCAGAATTCCAGCGAGAGAGCAGAGCAAAGGCTGAGAGAAACCCCTCTTAAACAGTTTTGCAGTGGAGTTTACCCGAGCTGCAGCAGGCAACAAAGAAACGTCAAGAGCAATGAGACGAGGCAGGGGAGGCGTCGTAGCAGATAAAGGATTCTTCAGGTATGAGACAAAACCAGCTTTGGAAACCTCGCAGAAGTGAGTTTAAAGTCTCCAGAGGATATCAATTGAGAGTCTGTCACTTGGTGTCAGGATAACTTTCTGGACAGCTCTCGGAGCTTGTTAAGCTCTCGCTTGGGCTGCATTTGAGCTCTGGTGGCAGCGCTGCCTGCGAGCACCAGCGCTGAAACCAGAGATGAAAAAGATCTGCTGAGTCCGCGCAGCTTTTCCGTTATCCCTCCAAAATTCCCCACCATGACCTGCCAGACCCCAGCGGTGATGGGCACGGGGAGCTCAGCCAGTGTTGCTCCAAGACACGCTCCCTCAAGGAGGGGGTGTCTCTAAGCAGGGTCAACACCGTGGAATTGGGCTCCTCTCACCCAAAAATGAGGGCTGGGGTGTCCAGGAGGGGTTTGTGGGCGCAGGGTGGGAGGTGCAGGATGAGAATGCAGCAGCCTGTGTAAAGCAGGTGGTCAAACCAGACGGTCGTAACACTGCCTCAGCATCACAATCTACGGCTCCGGGTAGGAAATAGCCACTTCCCCCACAGCAATCATTTCATCAAAAACCCTGCAAGACTCCTGCTGTTCCCACTAGCCCTGGATCCCTAACTTTAATTAAGTCCAAAGAGCCTTCCCGCAAGAACAAGGGAGGAGAGGGTGACTCAGACAGCGATGGGACCAGTCGGCGCAATTATCATACAGTTAAGAATATTAATTAAAAACAGCCCTCCCCCCAGTTAAAAAAAAAAAAAGAAAAAAAAAGGCAAATTAATCAATTCTACTTAAAGGAATATATGGGGATGAGGAGCAGGAGCAGGGAGGGTGACGGAGACGGAGATGGGACGCGCTGTGAATGCTAACAGCTTCCCACCGTGGCCGCTGCCGCAGTCAGCCCCAGGCCTGGCTGCTTCCAACAGTTACTCCGAGTCTCCTCGGAAATGGGCTCAATCTTTCCTTCTACCTGCTGCCGCATCAGAGCAACTCCTGTGATCACACAAAGGACTTTAAATCTCGGCTTTAACTGCCTTGATTGAATTAAATGCAACACCACGGTAAAGCAGGCTCTTCATTTCAGGTACGAGCACGGAGCCCTGCTCTCCTGCTAACGGCACTTTCCCTCTCTCAGAAATGATGAGTTGCTCATGGGTTATGCTCTTTAAGAAAGGAAAAAAAAAGTCATCTGATAAAGTGGGTTATAAAACTGGTGATGGTAATAAACGGAGAGCAAGGAGCCTGATGCAAAGCCTGCAGAGAAGGCAGAACCCGCTGTAGGGACACAATATCTGAACCATGATTAATACATGACCACGGGTGACAGCTCAGGAGCAGCGCAGGTGCCACCCGTGACACAGGGGACAACGAGAGCAGAGGGAAGCTCACCCAGGCACCAGAGGGAGGGTGTCAGGGGAGGATGATGAGTGACCCGCTCCCAAGTGTTGAAGCTGAGGGAGTGGCGGTGCCCGGCAGGCGCCTCCGGCTCAAGCGCCCGCAGCCCCTCAGTGGAGATGCTTCCACTGCTGCGATGCAGCTGGGATAAAACCCAACCGAGGATCAACACACCGGGGTGGCCAACCATGACCTGCCAGCAACGCCCCCACAGCAACCCCAGGGCACACCCCCAACGAGCAGCGTGCAGACAAAGTCGCGACTCGGCCACAGCAGCCTCTGGACAGCAGGCACCACACGGGACAGCCCACTGGTGCGAGGGGACGGGGCCGAGCAGTGACGTGATGAGGTGGGAGCAGCCTTGCAGCGACTCCTCATCCTCCAACAAAGCTACCGTCCCTCGAGCGAGGGCTGCAGGAAACGGCACCTCAGGTGCCTGGGGTCATGCTAGGGAAGGGCACAGACACTGCAGGAAAGGGCTCAGAGCGGAGAAAAACTGGTGAGAGCACAACTCTGCCTCTCCCAACTCCTGCCCGAAACTCTCCAGGCCAGACCTGCAGGGACCAGCACCACCACGGATTCATCGCAGAGAGAGGAGAAGAGCTCAGCTCCCCCCTCTCCCTCCATGTTCATCCTCCTTTCCTGGGACTCGCCTCTCAGGGAAACAGGGATAAGAGCAGCACGCTCCCGTGGCTCCAACACAGAGCAGGACCTGTCACAGGAAGGTGCCCTGGGAGCATAAACCATTTCTCTTTATCAGCCACTATTATTATCACATTAATGGAACCTTCACTGGCAGGATGGATGCTCGAGTGCCCAGGAAGCACTCCTGGCTCTTTCCTGCCCCTCCACGGGAGCAGGGCACTCTGCCGACAAATCCCCAGGAGAATTACGGCCGGGTTCCGGGTGCAGACACGACTATCGGCTCCTTTTTATGAGCCTTCATTGTTATTACCACCTATTTCTTTTTACATTCCTGCCAAAATACCAAACATTAATCTCCCTCGCTCCCTGCAGGCAAAACATGGGTAATTGGATTTATATGGGTTAGAAATTTGTTAGATTTTTATATAAATATATATATATACACACACACATGCACACACACAGGGAAAATATAAAAAGCAGGAGGTGAGGGGATGTACTATCCCACTGGAACTCGGGTACCAGCTGGCTGAAGCCAAACCCCCCCACATTTCTGTGCTGGCTGCCCGGCTCTAATTTAGGAGCTCATCCCACAGTGCTGAACTTCACACGCTGGGAGTTACCAGTCGTGGATTTTTCTTTGGCATGCACCCTTTCCAACGCCCTGGTTTTCCCTTTCCCCACTCCCTTCTTCCACCTGACATTTTTCTTTCCCCCCTCCCAACTTTTCTTTCTTCTCTTCACTTTCTCCCTTCTGGACTCCCACTCCTCTCCTCTCCAGCTCCAGCCTGCAGGCGACACCACACACAAGCCTTGGCACACCAAGAGAAGAAAAAGCAAGATGTGTGACGCGTCCTCAAGTGTCCCCACTCTGAACCCACCAGCACTGGAGATGGCACGAAGCACCTCATCAGCATCAGCACAATTTGCTGATCTTTTACAGGATGAGAAAAAATATCTTGAATTTACAGCTTTCACCACAACAGATGTTGTTCTCATTATCCTCCCCCTACACAGAGAAACAGACTTGGAGACCCATTTGTATCCCAAGGAACAAGTCCGTCAAGTGAGCATAGTCATGGAAACAACTCATTTTAAGCAAATCTTGAGAAATATTCATAGGAAAACAGAAATATAAAATGTGAGTGTTTTGCACTGAAGAGCCGACCTTGAAGGGTTCTGTCAGGAAAGACAAGACCTACATATCAAATCCAACCTGCAGTAAACAACCCATTACAGGCTAAAAATTGTTGACAGGGGCTGTGGGGAAATTATTTTTCTCATTAAAAAAAAAAAAAAAGGAAGAAAAACCAGCACATCCTAACCCTCAAAGGCTGCTCACAAGGACAGAGGCAGAAGTGATAGTCACCAAATCAGATATTTCTTATGAACTGTCTGCTAGGCTGCAGTATCTAAAGATTATCACTTAAAACAATATGTCCAGCTGTTGTAAAAAGCATCCGTGGTTTAGGGCTGAGGAATGCAAGGAGGAGGCAAACTGTGAGAGCAGTCAAGGGAACAGAGAAACTCTTTGGAAAGCAGAAATGTGAAAGACAGCCACTGTGCCCCCATTTCGTTTTGCAGCGCTAACACCTAATCCTGTTCCAGAAACAAAGCCCTGAGCTCCTGGAGGAGTGTGCGTGATCCAGGGGAAGGACAGCTATTACCAGGGAGTTTATTATCCTTGCAAAAAGATCTCTGTACCCTATAGCGCAAGGATTACCAACAGTTCAGTCTCATCCCCAGGAGGTAAATATCACCACTTGGAACTATTTCTGCCTAGTGGAGCTTAAAACCTTAGCGTGGGGGGTGGGTTTTTTGCTAGACAAGAGGACCTTCCCAGGGCTCGAATCCTGGCCCTGGGAGAGGTGACAGTGAGGGTCTCTTCCTCCCTCTGCAGAGCTCCACCAGCTCGCTGTGCTCTCAAAACCAGCATTTCCTGAAGCAAACCCCCGGTGCTGTGGTTCCAACCTGTGTCAGCAGGGCTCCCCAGCGCCCTGACGCTGAGTCCAGCCCTACACCCACGTGAAGCCTGCCTGCTGCTGGCTCAGCAGGAGAGGGGCTGGCACAGGCAGCAGCCAGAGCCTTCCTGGCTGAAGGTGAACAGCCCAAAGCCAGCCCTGAATCTCCTCAAAACTGGACTCGAATCTTCCCCTTGCACCGCAGGACCATGGTCTTGGAGCGGGGACAACCAGCGCTGGGGGCATCAAACAGCAGGGAACACCAACCTCGGGGATAACCAGCCTCAGGGACAACCAGACCCGGAGACAACCAGCCTTGGGGACAGCCAACTGCAGGGACAATGAACCACAGGGAACACCAGCCTCAGGGACAATCAACCCAGGAACAACCAGCATCAGGGACAACCAA
>WEIT01030239.1:548746-591538 GCA_013389985.1 Dryoscopus gambensis
AAGAGAAGAGAAGAGAAGAGAAGAGAAGAGAAGAGAAGAGAAGAGAAGAGAAGAGAAGAGAAGAGAAGAGAAAAACATGCCTGACTGATTCCATAGAGATAAACAGGGGCTTGAAAACTTGTACTCCCCTGCAAGCAAAGGCTTGTGCCCTGCAGCACTGAAGTGCTGCACTTGTGTTCCTCTGTTCCCCCTCATCCCCTCCAACACGGTCCTCTCAGCTTGGGCAGGACGATCCCAAATGTCCCCATGGCTCTCACCACCACCCCGGGCAGCCCTGCCCTGCCCTGCCTTGACACTCCAGCCCTCAGTGCTGCCCACAGAAGCTGTGGCTGCTCCAGCCCTGGAAGTGCTCCAGGCCGGGCTGGACAGGGCTTGGAACAACCTGGGATAGCGGGAGGTGTCCCTGTCCTTGGCAGGGGAAGGGACTAGATTATCTTGAAGGTCCCTTCTGACCCCAAACAATTCCGGGATTGTCACACCTACACGCGCACCCGCCCTCCCAAATCAACCAACACAAACCAGCCTCCAGAACATCCCCACTGCTGGGGCAGCTCGTGGGAGCTCTGAGATCCTGCCTGTGCTGCTGCTGGAAGGGGCAGAGGCAGCAGGGCTGGGAGCAGAAGGGAGCTGGGAGGGATCTCTGCAGAACTGGGGAGAAAATCGCCCTGCTCCCATTCCTCCCCCCTCCACTCTCTCCTCGTCTCCCGGCGCTGCCGGGCAGGTTCGGCAGTTCTGTTATGCAGGTAAAGGTCTGAACACTTGTTCTCAGCCTGTCTGAACTACCCGGGCTGCTCGTGCTGCAGGTCCCAGGAGAAATAAAAATTCTCTGTATTTTCAGTCTTCCCCTCTGTGGCCAGTGCAGGTGATGTTTTTTCACCTTTGAAATCCCTGCTTCTAAGGGCTGAAGTGAGGGGGAGAAAACCATTAGGTGAGGGAAGGCTCTCGGTTCCTGCAGGCTTTGGAAAACTTTCCTGGGAGTTTGATGGGAGCTGTGGGTAAATGCTGGTGCAGGTCCCTGCTCTCAGAGGCTGCGGAGCTGCTCCCTGCATGTCTCACTGCTGATTTATTCCCAGTGGTATCGGGCACGATGAGATAAATATGCAAGTGGCACAGCCGGGGTGTGGATGGGAACATCTCCATCTTCCTAGGTCAGTTTTAATTCATCTGTTTCAGTCAGCCTGGTCTCAGCCACTCACTTCTGACTCCAACCCAATTCTCTTCAAAGCCCGGCTCTGCCTGGATGCTGGGATTAAAATCTAGGTTTGCAGCAAACAAAACTAAGCGTGTTTTATGAGGAAGAGTAACCTTGGGGGAGGGTTTGACTGCGGTTTCAAAGGCTGAGCAAGGTTTCTGTGCACAGCTCTGACTGAGTTCTGCTTGCTGTCAGCAGTCCCTGCTATCTGCAGGCTGCTGACAACCCGACAATCTCCGATACCGCAGGAAGGAAACAACCTGCAGGCTGCAAAGCCACCATCCCATTTTGCAGAGAGAATGACAAGGTAGGAAAAGACAAAGGAACCCAAAAACCTCTGGGGGAAAAAAAGAGACCTGCCCACAGCTATCCTGGAAGCCCAGGGTCCCTCCAAAGCATCGTTCCCCGTGGACACACGGCTTGGAGCAGCCTAGGTTGTCACCAGGAGCTGCTGCTCCACAAACAAACAGCCCTGAGGCTCTTTTTCCCTAAAAGCCCTTTAACCCCACAAGTCAAACAAGGACACAGCACTTCAAAACCACGACTGTCCCCAGAACGGCAGGCACCGGGGCCAAATTGATCTTCCCAGGCTGGACAAGGTGCTGCAGGACAGCAGGGTGGCCCTGCTCCGGGCTGTTCACCCCCGGGGAAGAGCAAGACAGAGCAGGATGAGCCAGAGAGCTCCGTCCCTGCACCTCCTCCCCCTCCTCGTTTTCACAGCTGGCGTTTGTCATGTTAAGCAGCTGTTCTAACATAAAGCAAAACTGTCCAGAAAAATATGAGTGTTGCAGATGGGCGGCATTTTCTTCCTATCTCCTTTATTTTTATTTATTTTTGTTGGTTTTTTTTTTTTCCTTCCCATCTCCTTCACCCTTTACAGCTACCCCTGTGAGCCACCATCCTGATAAGCAGCCGCTCGCTCGCTTCCTCTGGTCCTCACAGGCTCTTCTATTCGTTGTTGTTCCTCTGTCGCTACAAATTGGCACTTCTAAAGAGATTTCCAGGCCAAGTATTAACCCCCTCCGGAGCCCCGGCACATAAACACACGCGTTATTTGTCAAACGAGAGGAAGGCAGTCGAGCTGCAGGGAAATTTAAGTGACTTGTCTGAAAGAGCAGCGAGGAGCGAAGGCAGAGGAGCCGAGACAGGCATTTCTTACTGCCACAGGACCCGCTCCCTTCCTTCCAGCCCTGTCTGCAGCCAAACCCCTGAAATCCTCCGGCTGCCCCATAAATCAGCAAGCTCCACTCCCTTTCTGAGCTAGAAACAGGGCCCAGGAGTCCTGACATCACATAGCACAAAATCAGGTTTCCTCTCATTGCAAATTCCGGTCGAAACTCCTTTTAGAAAAAAGTTTTATAGGGGTTTTTATTTATTGTCAACTCCTGGATGATAAAATGAGGCCGCTACAAGCCCTATTTATTTCCCACCCTCGCAGGAAACAGAGGGGCTGAGATGTGAAACAAATCCAGAGCTCCAGCACTGACCCTGGGCTCGTGCTGGTTCGCAGAGCGCTGGGTGATTATTTTATAATAGCTGATAGCATCTGTGATTTAATGCAGCTGTTAGAAATTAGCAAGGACTCCATCGAAAGCGTCCCAGTCACTCACGATAACAGGCTAATAAATCATTCCCCCAGTGCTCCGTGGCATTTATGGTTCTATTTTAGAGATGCAAAGCATAGATCCGGCTGCTCTCCTGGATTTATTTTTATTTATACTTTTAATAATGCAATTAAATAAATAAATTTAGGATGTTGTGACTCTGTTGCCAAAAATGGCACCGATGAGAACTTCCCCTGCATGACTTCCCTTCGTTATTTTCTCCCCACCAGCCAATTAAAGGGAAAACAAATGGCTCCAAAGCTGCTCCAAGATATTGTTTCCAATGCACGGGGTGAAAAATCTCACACCACGGAAATCCAGGGGAGGCAGGAAGGGAGATGGGGGAGGAGAAGGAAGAGCTGGGGTGGCTGTCACTCTGCTCTCCATCCAGATTTCCTCCTATCGCACCTCAGTCCTGAGCACCTAGAGGCTGCATTTCACGGGTACCTGCAGGAATGCACTCCCGGCTGCCCAGTCTTCAACCAGCCAGCAAACCCAGCTTTATTAATTCCTTACGGGGTGATAATCTGGAGCGTTCCTTATGCTCCTAAGCAGAAAAGCAGCAGATTCCCTGCACCTCCCTGCTGCAATCTGGGTGCTTAAAAACCTTCCCTGGAACGGGATGCCTGACCCCGGGGCAGGAGGAGGCTGTCCCCCGGCCAGCCCGGCTCTCCACTCAGCCACTTCGCGATGATGGAGCACACCCTGCCCCGCCTGCGTCCTTCCAGTCAAAGCCGAGGGCATTGCATTTGCTGCCGGGAGGGAGTGCCTGGTTCAGCCATCCTGCTTCCCAGAGAACGGCCGAGCGAGGCTGTTGCCTTCTAGTGAAGGCGTGACGACCTGGTTTCAGGAAGCCAGCACGGTGGCCCGACCCCTCTCGGGCCACTCGGTCCAGGACACGCTAACACCAATGTGGTGGACGGCAAATGGCGTTTATTACCTTACATTGTGGGGTTAGATAGTCAAGGGGGTTTCACTACGTCACAGGGGATGGTTAGGTTTTAACTAGGGTTAGTAAGGGAATGGAAAACTACTGGAGTTGGGGAGGGTCACATACCATAGGGGGTGATAACATACCATAGGGGATGAGGGGGGAAGGGCCCTGCTGCTTCCGTTACATCCCGAAATCTTCTGCAGCGCCTGAACCTGCCTACCACACGAGGCGGGAGCGTTCCTGCGGAGAGGAAGCTCCTCGCTCCGAGGTGAGCTCCAAACGCTTCCTTCCCCCTTTGCTCGTGCCTTGCAGCAAAGCGCTTTGGGACACTCTTGTGTCCCAAGTGGCGCCATAAACTTCACAAAGGGTGCACCGAGGAGCCCACCCTCTGCTCACCATCCTCTGGGACCCTCCTGGCTCTGCCTTGGCACACCCATTTTTCCACCTGCCAGAAACCAAGACGCACCAGCCTTCAAATGTCTCACTGGTGGGGCTGGAGAGGAGAGGAGCCAAGTGAGGTCTTTGGAAGTGGGAATTCAAATTCAGAACTGGGAGGAAAACCCTGCCATTCCCCAGGCTTGCATGTGAGGGAGAGGTCATGATGCATCTCTCCTGCTCTTCCCCCTAAATGAACTCTCTGAACGCAGCATGTCCCGGAACACAACACGGCGCCCACGGACAGCTTTGGGCTCCCAGCTCCTTCCAAAGGGCTTCTCTGAGAGGTTTCACCAGGCTGGCTTTGCTCAGGCACTTTAGAGTGACAGAGGGAAAACCTGGGAGCAGAATTGGGACTGGAGGTGCCTTCAGTGACTCCCACGGGAGGCTCATGTTGGCTCACATTTTGAGCTTCTGAGGAGGGGTTTTTTTTAAACTCCTTAAAACGAGCCTTGTCGTGTATCCCCCCACACGGCCAGCGAGCCTGGCAATCACACAGATCCCTGATGCTTTCCAAGGTCAGCTTCACCCCTGGGGGGTTTCCATCACTTGGAGACCTGATCCATCCTGAGTTCTGTGTGGAGAATCCTGGGCCGAGGTGGGGGGCAAGCACCCCAGTGCCTCACCTCAACATGACCAACCTCCTCACTCTCCTGCCTTAAATCCCACCAAAATACTAAAATAAGACTCTTCCTTCTCCTTCATCTGAGAGTACTTTCAGTTAATAAGGAGAAGGAACCAATTTATTTCTCAGTCACGTGCTAAACTCTGGTGTTAGCAAGTTTAGAGCAAGCCAACACCCAATAAAGTCTGCACAGACTGCACTGGAGCTGAAGCAGATCTCTGCTGGGTCCATTTAAAATGCTCTGAGCATTTCCATCATATCCTCACTTTTAAGTAGAGTTACAGTCAGAAAAATTACTCTGCATACATGACCCCAGAGGTTTCGTATTTCTTCTCCTGCGGTGACAGTTCCCAACCAGATCTGCTTAATTTACAAGTTGGGAGATAGGGTTGCTTTGCCCCCTCCTTAAAACGCCCAGCCCTGCAAATTCCTCTGGAAAGGAAATAATTGCCTGCCCTTACCAGCTCTGCCACTGGAGTGCAGGACATGCAGCACTGGGCACGGCTCCCGAGTGGATGGGACCGGGAATCCTATCCCAGTCCCCATCCTGGCTCTTGCTGACCACAAGCAACCCAGAAGCTCGGAGAACATGAGGATCCCCAGCAATAAGATGCTGAAGATGGAGATCTTTGGAGCTGCAGAAAGCCTCCGTGCCTGGCTGTGAGGTCTCCTTTTAATTATAGAAACTGATTTTTTTTGCAATTACCGTTTAATATAATGCAATCTCTCATTAAAGCAAAGGGTTCAACTGCTCTGATCTTTTCCCATTTAATAAAGACGGTGGGAGAAGGCTCTGGGAATTGGCACCACCCACCCACCAGGCCGGCATCTCGAGCTCGGGAGCGCCGGCGCAATCAGGTCAGCCAGGAGAGCTGTTCCTGGCGCGTTCCCAGCTCCCTGCGGAGTGAAAACAAGCAGAGCTGCTCCCGGTGCCCCGAGCAGGGAGATGGGAGCTGTTCCGAGGAGGAAAGGGCAGGCACCACACAGCCTGGGAGCTCCATGGCACTCTGAGCTCCTTCTCTTTGCTCCCCCTCTGAGTTTGTTGGGCTTGCACATCTCCCATGGATGGAGGAGCCACGAGTCCATCAGCCCACCCGGGATCTTTGCTGCCCTTCCCAAGGCCCTGCTGCCATCCTCAGAGTTCAGCACCATCCTCAGTCTGACACTGAACCTCCCCGGATGTCCCTCCTGGCCTGTGAAGTGTTTCTATCCTGCAAAACCCCATTAATGCCTTTCTAAAAGAATCCAGTCTAGGCAGGCACTCCCACGGGTCCAGCCAGGCCTCATCCCACACCCAGCATCCAAAGGAAAAGTCCTGTTGCCTTCTTCAGAAGACGTTTGGTACAATTATTCCCTTCCTTACCCCAAATCCTCCTCTTAGCATGCAAGAAAATGAAGCTGCCTTGATCTCCACAGAAAGAAGAGGGCTTCAGAAAGCACTCGTAGCAAGACTTCAATAATAAAAATTCTAATTAAATTTTTACATGTTTAAATACATTTGTCATGTATTTTCATTAACAGCATTCCGTGCTGTCTTTAATTTGATAATCTCCTCACCCTGTGCAAATAACCCCCTCCAAATCCTGCGGCGCATCTGGCACGCCAGCGGCACGGGGAGCTGGAAAACATTCCCGAGGGGACACAGCACATGGCCGGCAGAGAGCCGTGCTCCTCTGCTGGGATCAGCAGGAATGGGAATGGAAAGCACAGCAGTGGGAGCAGCCTGGCAGAGGGCATCCACAGGCACGTTACAGCAGGGCTGTGGCAAGCGGAGATGTTGGAATGTTTTTTCTCCTAGGACCACTACACAGCAGGTAGAGAAGCAAGAGGACAAGAGGAATCAGAGGCAGCTCTCAGAAAACATCCTATTATCAGGACCAATGGCACATTAAAGACAAGCCACTCCATTTTCCAGAGCCCTAAAGATCTTCTGAGCTTGAGCCCTTCTCCCTAATGCGGAAGATAAAAGTGGGAGACAAGAAATGGCCCCAAATATGCCTCAATCACAGAATCATCACAGAATGGTTTGGGTTGGGACCTTAAAGCTCATCCTGGTTCTACCCTTCCTGCCATGGGCAAGGACACTTTCCACTTCACCAGGCTGTCCAAGCCCCATCCAGCCTGGCCTTGGGCACCTCCAGGAATAGGGCAGCCACAGCTTCTCTGGGCAGTTTGTGCCAGGGCCTCCCTGCCCTCACAGAGAAGAATTTCTTCCCTATACCCCATCTAACCCTGCCCTTTGTCAGGCTGAAGCCCTCACCCTTGTCCCACCAGCAATTCTCAGAAAACATGCTATTTTCGAGACTTGGCACACTAAAGACAAGTCCCTCAACTTCCAAAAGCTTTAAAGATTTGCTGAGCTTCAGCTCCTCTCCCTAATGTGGAAGATAAATTTGAGAAACAAGAAATGACTCCAAATATGCCTCAATTGACTCTGACTTCTATCATTCCATCTTTAGAGGGGTCAAAAAAGCAGCAGGCTGATTCCAGCTGCTTGTTGATTCCTGCCTGGAGCAGCCTCGTGTTTAGTAGCTGGGCAGAGCTCTTCTGCAGTTATGTATTTATTTTATGAATATTATTATTATTATTTTTAACCGTGGAATCATTTTATTAATATTAATAAACCCGCAGAAAGTGCTAATTTCCTCCATCATTCCCCTAATTACCTCTATTGAATTGTGAGGATCATCTGCATGAATAATGATTCCCCGTGCATTTGCTTCGCTGTTCAGCAAGGGAATTGGCAAGAGCCAGATCCTGCACCCGCAGATGGCAGGGAAGGAGCTTTGGAACCACCACCAGATGCCTCCTACAGTAACTCACGGCCTCTCCCCCAGCCTCGAGATCCTGGCAGGGCCACCAGATTCATTCTGCAGGAACACAAGGGGTGGGGCAGGTCTGCTAAGGGGAGGTGACCCTCCCGTGCCACTTCTCAGGGCACAAGGGCTCTCTCTGCTCCCCTGGAGCTCCAATGCCTTCCCAAGTCCTTTCAAACAAGCATCACATGGGCAGCCCATGACACTTTGTCCAACCCTCCCAGCCACTCCAGAGTTAGTGTTTTGCTACGGGCTTTGGATGAGGCAGAACCTCAACCTGGGTTTTGGTCCCAAGAGCAAGGAGCCAGCGCAGCATCACTGAGGGATAGGTGTGACTGCCCCATCCCTGGAAGTGTCCCAGGCCAGGCTGGATGGGGCTTGGAGCGACCTGGGATAGTGGCAGGTGTCCCTGCCCATGGCAGGGGCTGGAATGGGATGGTTTTTACAGAATCACAGAATTAACTAGGCTGGAAAAGACCTTTGAGATCAACAAGTCCATCCTGTGACCCAACAGCACCTCATCAACTTCAAGGTCCCTTCCAACCTAAACCATCCTGGGAATCCAGGGTGTCTCCCTTAGTCACACACAGGGACTGGGACCAGAAGGTTCTGGATCAGGTGGAGGAGGTTATTCCACAGTGACAACTATTCCCAGAGCAGGGTATGCAAGAGAGTCTTCCCAGGAGAGACCGAGAACAGAAAAGCCTTTCATTGATTTCTTTCCTCGTTGCTCATGCCAAGATGCTTTTGCTTTCCAAGTCATCCACAAGCTCCTGAAACCGCAGCTTGGGAATGTTTTCCAGCTCCAGAAACACCCCAAGTGCTGGTGTTCAGCACGAAACCAAGGAAGATGCAGCAGTGTCACCTCCACGGCTCCTTCACGGAGTCCCTGCTGTGCTGGCTTTGCAAGACGGGCCGCAAGGAAAAGGACACCAGCACATCTCTGCAGCATGTGACTCCAGCCCAGCCTGGCAGCGACAGCTGCACAACCCCCTCGGGCTTGCTGGGGGACCATAAGTCTTTAAAATATGTATGATGTTCTTGGATGGGCTCCATTCCCTGCAGCGCCCCCACGCCAGCAGGCCGGCGGGACGCGCGGCGATGCCAGCACATGGCACGGTGGCACCGCGCCTCCGCACGGACCCCGGGCAGCACCTGGCATCCTCTGCCACCACCGCTGCCTGCTGCCGGACATCTGGCTGGGGAGAAAATTCCGAGCACGGAGCAGATCTCCTTACCCATCGCTGCTTTCTTCATGGAAAAGCAGCTCCGACCAGCTGCTGGCTCAGGCAGAGGGAAAAGCTGGGAAATTTCTGACTCCCCCAGGCTGTTTCGCTTGCTGAGAGCACACTCAGCTTCTGTGACACCCTTCAGCCACGTCCCCGCGCTGCAAGGCGGCCACAGGCTGCCCTTGTGCCTCCACAAAGTTCCCTCTGGAAAGGGAATAGGACACATATCCGTGTTTTCCTGGTGGGGAGAGGGACGGTAGGTTAGCGAGGCTCTCATTTCACAGGAGAGGCTGCCTGGATCATATTTGTATTCATTTTCATGAATTCCCCATAAAAGTCACTAATAGAACACAATCTGCTAATTAAATTTCACGCAGGAAGGCATTTTCACCTTAGATTAGCAGTGTCCTTGCACATTTTTTGCTACTAATGTACTAATAACATCTTATTTATCTTATAAATGAATTCCGTTAGACTTATCATTAAACTTGAGATATTAACGTGCTCAAATGAACTCAACGTGAAAGGGGGGGATGATAATTCCAAAGGAATGGAAAACACAACTCCATTTTCCTTCTGCTTTTGCAGCTGGAAAAGAAAGGCAGTGGGCTGGCAGCTCTGGGGAGCAGTGTCCCGACTTAATTGCTGCAGAGACGTGAGGGAGGGCAGGGAGCCCCCGCAGATCCCACCGCCAGGGAGGTTCTATCCAAAAAAAGGACACACCCAGAGCTTCTGCATCTCCAGGTTTTCTTTGTGGGAAGGTCTGTACTGAGTGGTTTCACAGAACAGGAGAGGGCTGAGGTGCATCTCACCCCACCAGGCCACGCCTTCAGAGCTCCATCCCAACTCAGGGCTCCCACTTCCCAAGGAATCTTGCTCTCGCCACAGTTGTCCCGTCTGGGTGTGCAGACAGGCACCTGTTTCCCAACCCAGGGCTTGGCTTTAAAATATTTGTGGAAAGGAGGAAGGAGGTGGGGGAGAGGCGTTCTTGATCATGAATCTTGGCAGGATACAGCTGCTTCCCCACGACTGGCTGGAAGATGGATAACGGGGAGGAGGCCAAGCTGCAGTGTTTAAATCCAGAGCTGCTTCCCGAGAATCCTCCCCTTCCAGAACGGGATTTTCTGAGTACACGTCCTCGAAGCTGCCTGGCACCCAGCTCCAAGGAACACATCCCTGTCCTGCTGAGCACCATGTAAGGGTGCAGTGCCAACCACCACCACCTCAGCTGTGCCTCAACGAACGGGATACATTTTTGTACCCAGCTTTCCATTCTGCTGAGGCTTTTCACCCCAAACCAAGGTTTAGTCTTTATGCAGATGGGATTAAACTCCTGCCTGGCTGAGCCGAACAAGAACAGTGACTGATTCCTCCCCAGCACCTTCGTACGTGGCTGCGCGGTGTTTAATAACCAACTTCGCCAAGAAAACAACATCCAGCCTGCGATGTTCTGACAGCAGCATTTTCTCCCCCTTTCCGAAGATCCACGACTTTTCCACTTGTAATTGGACGAGGCAACATTGACATCCAGTGGCCGATGAGATTAATCGCAGCGAAGCCGGAGTGAATTCCCGGGGGATGGAGTGAGCGCTCGGCAGGGGCTGGCGGTGCTGCCTGAGCGGCACCGGGCAGAGAACAGCAGCATCCCACTGCTGCACATCCCTGCCAGGGCCACCACCATACAAACCAGGGGACACGCGTTCCAGGCTGTCATTCCCAAATCCTCCTCCACGCCGGAGGGGGCCGCGGGTCCAGCGGCACAAATCAGCACCTCTGCCTCAGCTGCAGACGTGTGAATTTGTGCTGGCGGCCCCCTAATCCTGTGTCCCAGGCTTGTGAGAAGCCCAAACGCTTCAGGGTGCAAGCCAGAGCTGCCCTGCTTCATTTCACAGAATCATTTTCCCCAGAACCATTTATGTTGGAAAAGCCCTCTAAGACAGCCAAGTCCAACCATTAACACTGGATTTTTCCCGGTGGCTCACCAGTGCCTGGTAAGGCATTGCACGGAGGTGGGGACACAGCTCCTTGCTAAACACAGATCCCTCCTGCCCGCGAGCAGCCTCTCCTCAGGCACTGCCACCTTTGCCTGCTCCCGCACGGAGCCAAAACCTCCCAGCTGAGCACCAGGCCCTGCCCAGGTGCCTCTCTGCTGACTCAGGTTCTACCTGGATCTGCCTCTCCATCTGCCCAAGACACGGAGCTCTGCCCATCACCCACCCGCCAGCTTCTGCTGTGTTTTACCTCCACAGCACCGTGGCACAGGGCTGAGACAGACTCACAGAATGGTTTGGGTGGAAAGGACCTTAAAGCCCATCCAGTGCCACCCTCTGCCATGGGCAGGGACACCTTCCACTGTCCCAGGTTGCTCCAAGCCCCGTCCAGCCTGGCCTTGGGCACTGCCAGGGATGGGGCAGCCACAGCTGTTCTGGGCACCCTGTGCCAGGGCCTGCCCACCCTCTGAGTAAGGGTTTTCTTCACAATCTCTAATCTAAACCTGTCCGCTGTCACCTGAAAGCCATTTCCCCTTGTCCTGTCACTCCATGCCATTGTCACTCCAATCCTGTCACATTCCATTGTGAATTTTATGGATACCCATTATTACAGATAATTTGATGGCTTTTCATTCTCAAAATGTTTTCCAGATGCAAGCTGCAGCTGGACACCTGTGAGGTTTGGGGGAATTCCTCGTTTATAGACAACTGAGGCCCCAGAAAGGGACAAGACTGTGATGGATGGGGCAAGGCTGTAAATCCCGGGTCAAAGCCCGAATCCAGGCCATTTTGCCAAGCACAGAACAATCTGCATGCCTGTGGGGGCAGTTAGATACTGTTCCCTCCCCAGACAGCTGTAAAAAGACGGAAAGACTCCCCCTCCTCAAATTGGCTTTAAAGGTTCTCCAGTTTCTGTGGGGCTTTAATTTTATTTTAAAAAATACTAGGGCAGATTACGTGCTACACAATTAAATATTGATTGGGAATTCTCCCCAAGTAGGTTTGCCCCTCCATCTCTCTGCCTCCGCGGGGAGATGTCAAGTTCTGTTTCCTAAGCTGTCCCCATCCAGTGATTACGTTCATTAGGACACCAGTGTTGTGGTTGAAAGTACTTTCTTTGCCGCTGTACGTTTAATTAGACAACTCTTTCCCAGAAATTATTTATAGCCAAGCTTGGGAGCTATAGTTAGTCCGAATGTAAATAAGATTCAAAAGAGAAATCCCAGGGCACCCCTGTGGCTGGTGAGCCGCTCGCTTCAATCCATTAGCGTGGGTCCCAGCGCCCCTGCTTAGCACAGCCTTCCAGGGCTTTATGGCTGCAAGTTGTGCTATTTAACAAAATAATAAAGCAAACCAGCCCGGGCGCAGGTTTCCAATCCAACTTCTGAGAGACAAAGGATATTTTTCCTCCTGTCAGCGCAGGGAGCTGGGAAACTCCCCAGCTTGCAGAAGGAATGGGAGGTGGCTGGAGGAGGGCAGCAAAAAGACTTTGCCCTCAGAGGGGGAAAAACTCTGATTAATTAGAGCAATAAAGAACTTTGCAAACCCCTGAGAACACCTGAGCAGGGTTCTGGGTTGGTTTGGAAAGGCTGGGTTTGGAAATGTGCCAAGGAAGGAAGGACCCAGACTAAGCCCAGCGTCTCAAAACCCTTTGCAGCACATCTGTGACACGTCACAGCACCACAATTCCTGCAGGAAAAGCAAGGACCCAGCTCTGATCCTCACCGAAATGACCACAGAATTATGGTTTAGAGTCACAGAACCATTAAGGTTGGAAAAGACATCCACGATCACCAAGTCCAACCTTAAGCTGGAAGGGGTATGTCAAGGTCATCCAGTCCAACTCCCAACCAGACCAGCTCACAGACACACCCCCACCGCCTCCAGGTGGGAGGTTCCTCCCAGCCCCAGTCCTCCTCCTGAGCCCCTTTGGAAGCAGCCCGTTAAGAAGACCAAATATCAGAGAATTCCAGAATGGTTTGGGTGGATGGGACCTTAAAACGCATCTCATCCCACCTCTGCCACGGCCAGGGACACCTTCCCCTATCCCAGGGTGCTCCAAGCCCTCTCCAACCTTGGACACTTCCAGGGATGGGACAGCCACAGCTTCTCAGGACAATGGCTCTGCTTTCAACCCAAATTTAGTGTTGGGCTGGACAGGCATGCTCATCCCACCGTCCTGCAAGAGCTTTGTCGGGAACATATGCCAACCATCACATCCACCGTGCATTAACTCCGCCAGGATCCTCCGCCTCCTGCCTCACAAACACCCGCATCACCTGACGGGGTTCATCTTGCATTTTCATGCCTTCATCTCTCCTCCTGGCACTTGAGGGAGAGGAAAACCACACTCAAGCGGTTTTTGTGCAGCACAACCACACTCAGCTGCTCGGAAAGCGCTGCTCCAGGCGGGGAGCGGCAGCGCACGCGGAGCGCCGGATCCTGCAGGAGAAACGGTACATCTCTAAAAACCACAAACAGTGAGGAGCACGCCGGAGATCTCTGCACCAGGCACGGCATCTGCTGGCTGCATCCACGCGCCACACGTGGCTGGGACCAGGAGGAGATGCAAAATTAAATGCCAAAATCTCAGCCGTCACTTTTGATTTCGGCTGCCAGCACGCCGAGCTCCCCGGCATCACAAAGCCACCTGCGCAAGGTGTCCCAGCCCCGACGGTGGCAGTGCCAGCAAGTGCCACCAGCACTGCCAAGCCCAGGCAGGATCCATCACCGTTCTGGAGAGTAACACTGTGGGGAGGTCTATTATTTTAAACATATAATTGATTCTAATTCATCACTTATCGCACAGTGACAGATTTTTATATAGTTTATTATCTCAGTCGCAGCACGAGGGCCCGGGGGGGCTGGCTCCTATTGTTCGGCAGCTCCTGCTCCTGCCTCATCTCTAGCTGCTCCCGTTATCTGCCTGATTAAGTTAGGGATTCTGGTATCTCCGAGTCCCCAGGTAACCGTCAGCGCCCACATCCTCCCCCGGCAGCATCTCAGCAGCCTTTGTGCCCCTCTCCTCCTTGACCCGGCTGTCACCGCAGCTCAGCCGATGGTTTGGGGGCCGCAGCGGTGGCGTCACCGCCTGCTCCCAACACCCCGAGACCCAGGTACCACGGGATCAAGCCCTGTGCACGCTCAGAAAGGAACCTGCGCCCTGCTGCCTTCGTCCCTCGCTGCTGGCACCTCCGCTGGAACATGGAAAAGCAGCAAAGAGCGAAGGGGCCCAAACCCGCCCGGTTTAACACAAGGATGCACAAACATCTCTCTGCTTCCCAACCCCTTCCAAAACTCCTTCAGCCCCGACGCACAGGGCTGGGCGCTGCTGCAGAGTCCCACTCCTCTTCCTCCTCCTCCTCCTCCCCAGCGCTTCCCCTCCTGCCACAGCCATAGGGACCCACAGCTAAAATGGGTCGATTTGCAGAATTTCCATTTCACACGGCGCTTTCAACTCCTCCACGCTTTGTTTTCGTTCGGATTCGGAATGAAAAAACCCAAAAGCAGCCGCACACTTTCTTCCGATGAGCTCAGCAACTCCGAAACTGCCAGAAACCAGAATTTTCCTTTGACGCTTTAAGGAGCCGCTTTGCAATTTCACTATTTCATTTCAGCATTTTAGATTATTTTGAATTATTTCTACAACATTTCCTGATGCTAAATGCAACGCTGAGCATCACACAGCACAGCTACGAGGGTGTCATTATGTGACATAACATAATGATTGAAACATTTGATCCTATTTTAAAATCATTAAGGGCTGCTGCTTTTCCATTCTGATTGAAACATCTTGGGGCTGGGTTTTTTTTTCCCTAGATCAAAGTGTGTCTTGTTCAAAATGTAAGGAAACAGTTTGACATTGTTCAAAAATGGCGTCAAAACCAGTTTTTACAACACAAACAGCAGAGACTTTCATCTCCGTGTCAAACTACTTCATTACAACAACAAACATGAGGCACTTTTATCTAAAACCGGGATGTTTTAGCTGACTTTAAGTAGCAGCTGCCCTTAATTATTTTAAAAACAAAAGGAAACACTGCAAGGATTAATCTGCTGTGGTGCGGGTGATGTCTCGTCGAAATTTATGAATAATAATAACAAACCTCCAAACACAGTCCCATTCAAGCAAAACTTTAAAACTATGGAATTCTTCGGGGTTTTTCTCCCTGGAGAGCGGCTTGAGGGAGGTCTGTGCATCTGTGGGGATGCTGGCAGCATTATCTGTGCTCTGTGAGCCTTTCATCAGCCATCACCAAGTCATGTCGGACCAGGTGTGGCATAAAAACCAGCAGCCCTGACCTCACAGTAGGTCTTTCCCAGCAAAACACGCCTGGGAAGCTCAGGAAGGAGTTTCTGCTGAGGGCAAAAAGGAAAGCTCAGCTGTGGCTTGGACTGGATGTCCCAGCAACGCCATCCCTGGTGTCCCCTCACTGCAAGGGATGCTCTGTACAGCCGGGAATGAGTAACATCACCCAGACAGACCCTGACAGGCTTTCCTTCGGTAAAAAAATACAGTCAAAATTCCTCCCAGTATCGGAAGGGAGTCTCCAAGGAAGCTGAGGAGGGTCTCTCTCAAGAACTGTAGTGCCAGAACGAGGGGAATGGGTCAAACTGACAGAGAGCAGGTTTGTACTGGGATTTTGGGAAGGAATTGTTCCCTGTGAGGGTGGGGAGGCCCTGGCTCAGGGCGCCCAGAGCAGCTGTGGCTGCCCCATCCCTGTTCAAGGCCTGGCTGGATGGGGCTTGGACCATCCCAGGGTTTTTTTCACACAGAACCCGTCACCAGGGGAGCTGAATTGTCCAACGCCTCGAAACAGTGGGAAGGAAACGAATAGTAGCAATAATTATAAATACAGCTTAGACTAAACAACGGGACACTTTCCAGACACACACCTACACACGGAGAGGGGGAGGCTGCAATCTGCCCAGGCTGCGGCGTGGATTCAGATGGGATCAGAGCGATCCACAGAGAACCACACCAAAACAGAGCGAGTGAAATACTCCGCCCGACCAGAGGAATTGTTATGAGAGGCATCAGCTTAGAGAAGACAACTTTTCCCCTCCTCTAGGTGCCCACTGACACCACAGTGGCAAGCGACCAGCAGCAGCTTGGGCACGATGCTGCCGTTCCCCAGAGCCCTGCATCCATGCTGCATCCTTGGAAACCGAAACCCGCCACTCTTAGAGCACAGAAGAGGCCCTTGAGGTGCTCTCAGCTCTTCCTGGGAGAGGCTGACTGTTCCAGAGGTGGGCTGGGGCCGGGCTCTCAGGTGCAGGAAGGAGAGCACTCATTTCCCTGCCAGCTATTGCCTTTGCTGCTGACATTTTGCTCGGTGCTCGATGAGCTTCCTCCCCCACTTCCCCTAGGAATGACACCGCTGTTATCTCCACTGCATCTAAAGCACACACAGACTCAGTTTAGGGACAGTTAATTTCCAATTCTTTCCAGATGGGTTGGAATAATATCCCCAGGTGGTAAATACATTATTAAGAAGGCAGTTTGGTGTGAAATTGGCTATTAAAATATAGATAAAGTTTAATATATTGAGCTCCTTGTCAGAAAAATCACTTTAGAGGGAGCTTATTATTTGTTTGATATTAAAAGAGTCACAGCTCCGCTCCAAGTGACAAATGGGGAGGGGGAGGAAATGCCACCAGTAATGAACAAAAGCTTTTTAACATTTAAATTTAGGTTTCCGCTCAAGGCCCCGTGCTGTTGTGGGCACGCCTGTCCGGCGGATCCATCCGCGGGGGCCGGGAATGCCGGCATCCCTGCCCATCCCGGATCCCTGTGGGAATGCCGGCATCCCTGCCCATCCCGGGCCCCGATCCACCCGCAGGGACTGGGAATGCCGGCATCCCTGCCCATCCCGGGCCCCTGTGGGAATGCCGGCATCCCTGCCCATCCCGGACCTCTATGGGAATGCCGGCATCCCTGCCCATCCCGGGCCCCGATCCACCCGCAGGGACTGGGAATGCCGGCATCCCTGCCCATCCCGGACCCCTATGGGAATGCCGGCATCCCTGCCCATCCCGGACCCTGATCCACCCGCAGGGGCCGGGAATGCCGGCATCCCTGCCCACCCCGGACCTCTATGGGAATGCCGGCATCCCTACCCATCCCAGACCCCTGTGGGAATGCCGGCATCCCTGCCCACCCCGGACCTCTATGGGAATGCCGGCATCCCTGCCCATCCCGGACCCCTGTGGGAATGCCGGCATCCCTGCCCACCCCGGACCCGGAGCGGTGCCGCAGCAGGAACACACACTGTCCCCCTCCAGGGAATTTCAAAGCAAGGCGCCTCCCCTCCTTGCTCCGTGATTCCTCACCCCTCGGGGCATTTAGGGGCAGAAATCAAAACAGGAATAATTGAGAGGGAAACCCCGCTTTATAATCAATCCAGCGGGATCACAAATCCCATGGCACGAGGTGGGATTCTCTAATGAGGGCAAGACTCCCCTCTCGCTGCAGTGTCCCATTACTACAGCTCCAAAAGGAAAAAGTTTTACAGCAAAACCAGAAGAAAGCTTTGGGATGCACTTCCCACACAACTGGAGCAGCAGCATCCCCGCCTGGGTGGGATTCCTAAAGTATAATCATGCAAAACATCCCTGCTCGGATACGGATTAATCAGAAGGAGAGAGACAAGCTGCATCTTCCCGCGGCTCCGTGCGAGGCTCGAGTTAGGTCCCCTATTACTAAGACTTCATTAGTTTTACAAAATATCCTACAGAACATTTTCTGGCGGGCTATGAAGAATCATAAATAATTAAAATTAAATTACACTTGTCAAGGAAATGAACGAACCGCTTCTCCGCGATGCATTATCCTCCCGAGCTTATTCCTTTATTTTTAAATCTCTTCCTTAAAAACTTCGCTGGTTTTCCAGGGTTAGAACAATGTGCTCTTTGGACGAAAAAATGCCACCGACCTCATTTTTACCCCAATTAGCCACGAAGCAGAAGAAATGACAATTTAAATCAATGGTGCTGCAGCACATGTACCCACATTTGAAATCAACAGTGGTGTTAAAAGCATTATTAATCAGCATTATTATTAGCTGGCAATTAGCAAACTTCAATAATTGGCACTTATTAGATCTTCCACTTGATGAGAATTTACTGTCAGAAGCCTTTGAGGGGAGGCACAATAACAGTGGAAAACATCTTAACTAATTAATTAAGCCTCCCAACAGCCCCAGAATCCTTATAAATTAAAAAAAGAGAGAGAGAAAAGTGGGGGGAAAAGGCATTCTGTCACTGCCAGAGTTCGTGTCAAGGCTCCTTACCCCGAACTAAGAGATTGCTCTGGGCTCCAGGTGACACCTTCACACCACTCCCCGTGCAGGAGCTGGGCTCCTCTCTTACCCTCTTGTGCCTCTGAGTTGTAGTTATTGATCTCTTTTTTGTTTTTTTCCTCCCACTTGCCAGAACTACCTAAAAATCCTTAACACAAGTTCACACCCCCGACCCGGGGGCGCAGGGATCCCTCTGGGGATGGAGGGAGGCGAGGCAAGGGATCGCCTTTTATCTCCCTTTTCTGTTCTCTCGTTAGGTTTTAATGGTTTCGATGTTTTACCCGCAGTCCTGCTCTGCTCCGGGCAGCTGGAGGCGGAGCTCTGGGAGCCTGGCTCAGCTGAGCTTGGAGCCGTGCCTCAGTTTACCCCTTCACGCACATCCCCCTGCGTTCACGCTTCGTTACCGTCTGTAATGGGATTGGAGCTTCGGGGATGAGAGGTGGGACAGCAGCGCACAGCATTAATGAGTTAATCAATACTTAATTCCTTCAATATTTGCAAAAACAATAATAAAAAAAAAAATCCCTGAAAGCACCGTTTACCCGGGAAGCTTTACACACCCAGATTTACATCCCGGGGCTGCCCACGCGGGCCCTGACACCTCATTGCTTTTCATTTGGGGGCTTTTTTTGGCTTTCTCCTATAACACGAGGGGATGGCCCAGCAAGAAGCACCTTAAATAACCCCAACCCTTCATCCTGGCATTGGGGAAGATGGAGAACACGTGGCAGGCGGTACCGTGGGTATGTGAGGGGAGAGCCACACACGCTGAGCGCTGCCCCGCAGAGAAAGGCGGGGTACAGCAGCAGTTACCTCTGTTTAACTCGCACACCGCAGCACGCACAGCGGGGAGACCCCAGGGAGACCAAAATCCCTCGGTGATGGCCAGAGCCTGAGCAGGACGGGCTGGTGGTGACGGTACTGGGGTTCCTTTTCCATCCAAAGGGTGCTGCGAGCGCATCCCCTTTGGAGGATGCCCACAAGGCTCTGGAGAGGAAGATGCAGGTCTCATTTACAGTCCCTTCCACGCAGCACTGCTCAGCCAAGCACCAGCCCAGAGCTGCAGCTGCTTCTCCACAGAAAACTCCCACCCCTCCGCGCCATCTCCTCCTCGCTTCTCTTCCCCGGCAGTCGCACGCAGGCAATTATCCGCCGAGCCGGACTCCCGGACTCCCGCTCGGCCCCGCGCCTCCAGCCCCGGCTCCCCGCGCCGCAGTTTGCAGCAGCTGCCTCCGCTAGTGGGGGCGGAGGAGGAGGAGGAGGAGGAGAGGAAGATCAAGGTTGCTGCTGCTCCTTTCAAAGAACAGGCCTGGAGAAGTTTGGCGGAGAGGCGGGGCTGCCCGCAGGCTTCCCCGGAACATCTTATTAGAGTCACTTTCACACATCACTTGAAAGCCGCCTGACAAGGTCCTTCCTTTAACAAAGCAAATATTGTATAAATTAATAGTCCTTCAGGGAAAGACGGAGCCAAGCGCTTCCCTTGGCAGCCCTGACGGCCACTTTCCACAACCTGCTCCTGGGGAGGTGACTCGGGGACAAACCCTCCACCCCTGGCGCGACAGACGAGCAGAGGTCCCTGGATGCCAGACGCACCTCAGAACCTCCACGGAGGAGGCTGCAGAAAGCAAAACACGCCCTGAATCCCGATTGCTCTCGGCTGCTGCATTCTTGAGGCAAGCCCAAGGATCCCTCTCGGATCCCCATCAATATTTCAGCGCACACGTTTGTAATTTATGAAGGTAAAGCGACGCTTCTGCGAAAGCCATCGCGTGCTCGCAGCTCTGCCGCCTGCAAACCCCAGGGCTGCTCCCGCTCGCTGCAAGTCGCAGGTGCAGAAGGCCTGCAGAGAGGAGATAGGCTGCGGGCTTTGTTCAGAAAAACCAGGAGACTCCTGGATTTGAAAGGCACTGGGAGCGCTACCCAACCTGGCCTCCTCCACCTGCCACTCATTCCTGCCGCGTTTGGCTCCCGGGGTGCAGCGAGGAGGATGCTGGGCTGGAACGCCAGGCAGGAGAGCTGCTGAGCATGGCCGGGGGTGGTTTGGTGTTGAGATGGAGCTTGAAATCCTCCTAGAAAGGCTCACATCTGGCTCTGCACCGACTTTTTGTGGTGGGACCCTTGGCCATGAAGTGCCTTGGCTTTGCTGCACCAGCCGGGGAACCTGCCCACAGCCCGTTCCACCTGTTCCCTGCCGGACTCCTAAAAAACCTGTCCCACACCGTTCCCAGCTTCTTATCGTAGAGAGAAGGGTTTGGCAACAACTCTCATAGAACTGCGGAGTCATGGACTGGTTTGGGTTGAGAGGGAAATTAAAGAACATCTCATTCCACCCAGTGCCACGGCAGGGACACCTCCACTATCCCAGGGTGCTCCAAGCCCCATCCAACCTGGCCTGGGACACTGCCAGGGATCCGGGGGCAGCCACAGCTTCTCTGGGCAGCCTGTTCCTTGTCCAAACCCCCATGGAGAGACCCGAGAGCAGACGGAGCTCCCTACACCCCACCCGGCCACTTCCCGACCGCATCAGCCCGCCACAGGCTCAGCCCCCGTGGTCTTTGCACAGCGCTCCTAAAAATACCCACGGAGCTGGCTGCTGGTTTTCTCCCCTCCCTCACTTCGCTGCTATTCCCTTTCATCGTGTTTAAAACCCCCGAGCTCCCACCTCCATCCATCCCCGCCTCTGCGCGGCCCCTCGCCAGCGCCCCGCAGTTGATTTAACCTCTGTTATCTCTGTGATTAGCCCCGCCATGGAGCAGATAGTTGGCTCTTATCAGCCCATTAAAGAGCCAAAGAACGCTGTTACCAGTTTTTTATCTGCAAAACGCACACAAAGCCCCGCTGATTATTCTATTAATTTGTTAATGAACCTGTCTTGCCAGACAGACTCTCAGCGCCTTTCGAAGTAGGGGTAGGGAATTTTAATCTTCCCAGGGGTTCAGACCCTGGGCTCGCAAGGTTTTTCGGCTCCAAACTTCTGTAGGATCTGAAACAGAAAGTTCAGCCCCGTTATCAGCTGCCAAACACATCCGTGAGGGTTCAGAAACTGCTCCTGAGCCGCGCTGCTGCTAAATACGGAGCAGGAGCAGCTCTGAGAGCGAGCACCAAGGCCTGGCTCGCTGCTGAGTCCCTTCCGCAGCAGCACCCAGCCCATCGCTGAGCTGAACCAGCCTGGAGATGACGTTGGGCACCAGCACCTTGAGCCCGAGTCTGAGGAGTGCCAAGCACCCAGACTAGCTCAAACCCCTCAATTTCCCAGTCGAGAGTGCCCCAGAGAGCCTGCAGTGCCAGCGCCGTGGGGACAGGGTCCACCTTGGGCTGGAGGTACTCCTGCTTCTAGGCAGAGTCGGCGCCAGGACCCAGCGGCACAAAGGGAGGGAAATCAAAGTTGCTGCTCTGGACCTCAGGTTGGACATCAGGAAGAATTTCTTCACTGAAAGGATTGTCAGACGTTGGAAGGGGCTGCCCAAGGAGGTGGTGGAGTCCCCATCCCTGGAGGTGTGCAGGGAACACCTGGACGTGGCACTCAGAGCTCTGGGCTGGCTGACAAGGTGGGGATCAGTCACAGGTGGGACTCGATGATCTTGGAGGGCTTTTCCAACCTAAATTCTGTGATTCTGTGACCTGACAAGGAAGGTCTCCTTCCCTGCCAAGGACGGTTCAAAATCTTCGGGCTGACTCAGAAATAATGAGATATTAAAAATAATATATTTGAGGCTGCTTTTGTCGACCCTCTGAGCCGCTGAGATTTGCAGGTGCACGCTCTCTTGCTCTGCAGGAGCCTTCCCACAGCACCTTAATGCCTCCCAATCTTTAATATATTTACTCTTGCAAACCCCGTGTGCAGAAATGGTGATATTACAACTGCAGAGAGACTAAGATGACACAAAAAGACAGCAGCAAAATGAGAGGTTCAGCCTAAATCACCTAAATCCTGGGCTGGTGCTGTAACCACCAGCCTGCTCGTCCTCCCTCATAGCTGCTTGTGGCCAGAGCTGCTTCCAAGTGGGGAAGGGATGAAGAAAAGACCCAAATAACCAGAGAAGCATGGTGGGCCTGTCGGGATTGGGCTGCATTCCCGGCTTTCACAACACATTTGTCTCCTTGGCCCACCTCCTCATGAACAAAAACCCCAACCCCATGGCTTTCCAGTAATTTTTAGGCAAGGATAGCTGGATGCTTAAGTACTTCTAGAACTGCCAGTCGCACAAGAAATTAAATGCATAACCCTGGAGCACTGGGAGGATGAATGCATTGCGGACAAAAGGAACATGTCATCACACCCCCTCGCAGCTCTGTTTACTCTGCATTGTCACCTCCATCCCTGACTCCTAATGTTAAAAGACAAAAGGCAGAGAATTCCTGCTCACACCCCCAAAGTCTCCATCTGATATGCACGAGTGCAATTTGTCTCCAAGCCTGGCGAGGCTCCTGGTCGGAGGGAGATGAATACAGAAAGAGCTGCGGGCAGGACCCAGCCCAAGTCCTGCCACGGAGCCCGGAGTGCAAGCCAAGCTCAGCCATCGCTGCCGTATCCAAAAATTTGGGCCCAAGCTTGCTGGACAAGCTCAGACATTTACATATCTGGAAGCAAACGATTTCCCACGGACATTCGAGAGCTGCCACTGTTCCTATAGGAACCCTCCCTGCTGATCATGCCGTGTATTTTGTATTCAAGCTTCTGGCTTTCAGCTGTGCTCTCCAAATCAGCCCTCCTGTTTTTAGGCTGAACCAGGGCTTGATGTGAAAACCAGAACTGGTACTACGCCGTCCAAGCTGCGTCACCTTTGTTAGATCCACCCCTCGGAGCGTCCTCTTGCTTCATCCTCATCTCCTCTGAAATGAGTCCCCACATTCAGAGCACACATTTTGATGCCTCGCCCCAAGTTTCCTCTGATACATCCCCAATTCCAGAGCAGACTCGAAGTTTCTTTCAACCAAAGCGTTTAAAAACCAAAGCTTCCCCAGCACCTGGCAGGGCACGGAGCAGCTGGGCCTGCAGGTCTGCTCCATCTGCTGCTGGCAGCGGCTTTCCAGGTCAAAGCACGCTTGCACTGCACAGCGCAGAGACAACTCGTGCTGTAAGGAGGCCAGAGGAGCTCTGCATTAATGATCCCGAGCACGAAACCACAGGATCCACGGCTGAAAGGAAAGGGGGATGTGTGGGAGACAGGCAGCTCTTGAAACAGACAAAAATACCCATTTTGCACCCAAACACGGTCTCCCACAGATCCTCAGGGAACAGCCTGGGGACGTCCAACAAGGAGATAAAACTGTGGGAGGAGCAAGCCCCACACAGCCCCAGGGGCAGGACATTGATCCTCTCAGATCCTCATACCCTACAATGGACTTTGAACCCTTCCCTCAAGGAGAGGCCACAGGAATCCCTGCTTGCCACGTTTTTATTTTAGTTCTGGAGACTGATTTAACAAGAAACACACCAGGGAAAAAAAGCCTCCTTCAACTAACAGCTTTTTACTACCTGAGAGTCCATTTACAGCACTCCTTGCCACACATTTCGCGGTTTTTTCCCTCACCACTACAAGGTAACACTCAACACACAAAGACAAACCCATCTGTGCAGTTTTCAGCCTGGTGGTTCCCTACAGCTGAGCACAACTCGGTGTCAGCTCCTGTCAATGGTTCTAAATATCAGTAACAGCACATGAAAGGGAGCTGAGCTGGAACGCGCGCAGGGAAAATAATCTGGGAAGGGGTTATTCTTCCTCCTACAGTCTGCTAAAGGGAACTAAACCTCCAAATCCAAGCCTCGTGTTAGAGCACAGCCTGCTCTTCCCCAGAGCACCACCCAGGCAAGTTCACCCCAAAGGAGTCCTCGGAGCCCAGGATCCTCCCAACAGGCACTGTCATCTTCCTCCCTGCCTGCACCTTTCTGTCTAACCAGAGCTTGGTATTTGAGTCTAAAGGTTAATTAAGTGTGGCTGCAAGAATGAAAGGCCACAATCAATTACCGGGCCTGCTTGTCCATTTGAGTCAATTTTTAATCATGGTGATTTGGTATTTTGGGAGGCGTGGGGTGAGGAGAAGGGCGAAATTCTCTTTCTTTCCTCTCTTTTTGAAAGGTATTTATTGAAGCTGGATAATTCTCCTGTCTCCAGGCAGACAGCACGCCTTCCCCTGGCACCTGCCACCTTCTCTCGCCTTCCCTTTGTTTCTGCAGCGCTCCAGAAGAAGGGAGCAGAGATGGGGGAATGCAAGGAAAACAGGATTCGGTGCATTCCCACCGCAACTTTCTGACCTGCTTCCCCAGGTTTTTATTGTCCTGAGGCTGGAGGGACTGGAAATGGACCCTGCACACTCAGCTGGGGCAGCACATGCACACGTGCCCTCAGACCCTCATCTCCACAGCTCTTTGAACTCTGTCCAAAGCTTGTTTATCCAAGATACGCACTTCCAAAAGGCGTGGGGCCACCCATGTGCCTTCTCACCTGGATAAAAGCCCCCCCAGCACTCTCCAGGCAGCATTCCAGGTGTACCCTGCTCATACCCACACCATACGCACACAATCCTTCCAAACCTGAGCCACCCACACCCCCCAAACCACTCGCTGCCACCACACCAACACTCACAGCCACCACCCCAAACACAGCACACTCTCCCACTCCCCAAACTGCTCCTTTTGCCTGTTGAAATAATTAACTATTTAAAATTCAACCGGTGCTAATCACAGCAGCCCGGGCTGTGTTCTCATTACCCGGGATCAATTCCTGTTTAATATTCACCTCCAGGGGCAGATGTGGCTGGAGCGAGTTGCCGATTTCTCTGTGCTACGCCAAAGCTAATGAGTGGCTCCTGCTATTGTAGTACAGTCACTCTCCTGTAATCAGTCAAAATAACAAGCAGCAGCACCTTCCAGGGACGCAAAGTCTTCTACATAAATATACACAGACAGTCAGCCACGCCAAAGGACTTCAAATCTCCCTGAGCTATGGCCAAGGCACAGCCCTTTCCACAGCTCCTGGCTCGGGAAGCAGCTCCTGCCTTAACGCGGCATCACAGCCATTCGCGAGAGCTTGTGCACATCTGGAAGCTCCTCTGGATTCAGAGCAGGCACAGCTGTCCCTGCGCACACACCTAGCGCAGACACGCTCCTGGCCCCTCTCTGTCTCCAGCAAACGGATTTGCCCGCGGGGAGAATGATCTGCAAAGTCATTCCTGAGGAGTTCCATGTGCTGTACATCACCCGCAGTAACTCTCAGCCCTGAGCGCCACCCTGCCCTTCAGGCCTCTCCCTGACACGGTGGTGGTCCCGTGGGGGTCCTAGGGCTAGCTCAGTACCCCCGGGAGCAACACGTGTCGAGGAACCTGGGTAAAAGAAAGAAGGCGCTCTTCTCCTCGGGACAGCGTTCTTAGATCTTTATTCCATCGAAATCCAGGAGGCGAAGAGGTCGGGGGCTTCCTGAGGGCTCCTTTTGAATCCCCAGGGAGGAAGGGGAGAGGGTAAAAGCCCGTCACCAATAGGGTACAGCTTACATGGGGAGAAGAGGCAGGGTCCAGGTGAAGGTGTTTGGTTTCAGGGGTTACAACACCACCTCGGGCGAGAGACAAGCCCAGACTTGTACAACACAGCAATCCCAGTGCAAAACCCATCAATAACATATCAATAACCTAACCACATTTGTGCAACACAACATCTCTCCATGGAAGAAAACAGGGCTCCTACAAGATAACCACAGGGGAAAAACCCCTCCCTTGCTCCCTCCGACGCGTTCACTAATAGCTCTTTCATGGGATGTGACTCATTTCCATCTCCCTCCTCTCCCACCTGAGTGAAAAATGGAGATGTCTGTGATTCCCATGGCTTTTGTAAGCACTGGGGGAAAGCCAACCCCATTCCTCCAGGAAAAGCCGCCTAACACATCGGGCTGGTGGGACCCTCATCAAATAACAGCACGAGCAGGACAACCGACCTCGCTCATGGGGACGTGACTTAGCACGGAAAAAAGTCCTCGTAGGGGTGGCCCTGATTAAAAGGATGCGATGGTGAGACACAAAGAGCACAGAGGAAGAGAGAGTGGATCTTAGCAGGGCTGCAAACATGTCACCCCCACGTCAGCCAGTTCTTCTGTGTGGAGGTGCCAGGGGCACGTCGTCCAGGGACGCAGCGGGAGAAGGGAGCGTCGATTCTCATCAGCGCTCGAGTGGACAGGCCACAGGACAGCAGGAAAATGGGAGCTGGCAGGAATCTTCATCAAATGTCCAAACAAGCCTACTTTTTTTTCCTTAGCAGCAATTAAGGGCAGAAGATTAAACCAGAACCTTCTCAGCAAGCAGTTGTCACCCAGGCGGGTGGCAGGGACCTGTTGTAAGGGACGATCCGAAGATTCCCTCAATCTGTCTCCCGAACGCCGTGACTCGGAACTGAGATTGAGGCCCCAGAAGGACTTTGGGCAGGGGGGCTCTGGCCACGGCGTCGGCCTGGCTGAAGTGAGCACTTGCCAAGCACTGTCTGCAGGTGTGTTTGCCTCCAGCATTGTCGGAGAAACTGAGCACAGCCACGGAACACCGATCGTGCGGCGGGCGATCCGATCGTGCAGCGGGCCGGTTCGACATGGACTGTGAGCTTTGCCGCTGCCTCGGCAAACCTCCTAACAATGGTTGTGGTCTGGCCAGACAGCCCCCCCCTGCTTCTGAAAAAGACTATAAACTGACTTTCGGGATTCACCACCTTTGAGATCTCCCCAACGGACGAAGAAGCATCCATTGGCTGGACCACGAGGATCGCATCTTCACCTGATTGGTAGCTATCACCCACTTTTCCCCTCTTCTCGCTCTCTATCCTTTGTTTCCCGTATCTCTCCCTCTCTAATAAAGCAAAATCTTACGGTTTTGGCACTCTAAATAAAGTGCATTGTTGAAATCCTCAGCGTTGGCTTTTGCACTTTGAAATCCATAAAAGAACCTACCACGATTCGTGCTAGTCAGATCATGACACCTGTCCCCAGCCAGCGCTGCTGGATGGGAGCGGCCTTGGCCTTGGGAAAACCTCCAAAGGGAGGGGGAGAAATGCCCACAGCTCTGCCCATCTCCAGCCATGGCACTACTGATGGAGCCCAGGGAAATCATCTCCCTGGCGTGTGTCCATCACCTCCCAGCAGCTCACGGGGTGGAGGAGGAAAACCACGGACGTCTCAAGGCACTTTGCTCACTGAAAATCAATAACTGGTATTAAAAAATGGATCCAGCTCCCATTGGAACAGACTGCTCAGGGCTCTGCCATAATTCTGCAGAACAGTCAATATTTACTGTAAGTGTCTCAAATAAAGCCTGAGCTTCGATTTAGTGAGATCGTTATTGTGCGTTAATAACATCCCAATTGATTATTAAACATATTTACCCAGGGTATGAAAAACAGGCTACGAGAGGAAAGGGCATCTGATGCAGGAACACGATGTTAACTGAGGAACCTAATTGTGCAGAGCTGCATTAGCCAAATTATCTTTCTGTCGTTAGGAAACGTTTTATAAAGGCATTAAAATGCTACAGACAGAGGAACGATGCGTGAACATTCCAAGGAGTTGGGCAAGAGGACAAATTGCATCCCATCAGTGTGTCCACTTCTCCCGCAGCGTGATGGTCCTCCCCCAAAAATAAAGGTGAAAGGCTGGGAGAAAATCACAACTTTATGGACGACCCCAGTGCCATCTACTCCGAGCTCCTGGATCCCGTGTCCCTGCTGCCAGAGCGCCCGCGAGAGCTTCACAGGGTTCAAGTGACACATGGCTGGTGCTGAACAAGGCTTTGTGCTGTCTGAGGATTTTCACAGCGCGCCCACAAATGTCACTTCAAGTAACACTTGTGGCTCGGCAGTCAATTCTCACTTTGAAAATACAGGGAAAAGTCAATTTCTGTGTGTTTTCCTCCCGAATCCTACTCCTCCTGCTGAAAGCCTCGCATAACCGACAGGGCTTGCTTTTTCTTTCCTTGTCCTTTTTCCACAAGTTCTTGATGAAATGTAAATTATTTTCAACTTTGATCTTTATGTTTCCTGGCTCTTTCTCATTATATTTCTTCCTTAACAACTTGACTCGAGCTTTCTCCGGCAGTAAAGGCTCTGTGCTCCCATCTGCACCGCACAAATTACTGAGCAGCCCGGCGCAATAGCTCAGAACAGGCCACTCTCTTCCCTAGCAATAGAAATTATTTCCATTTGGAGCAATATATCCTCCTGCTCGACGGACTGCTGCTCACCAGGCATTCAGATTTTGTTCATCTTATGCCGCAGGGCAATTTTGAATGCACCAAGCCCAGGCTGCTCGGCCACGGGACGCTGATCAAATTGGTGTTAGAAACAGGGTTCTCCTGAGCCAAAGGAGGATTGGGATGTGCAGTCGCCCACCCGCCCTGAGGCCTGCGGAGGTTGCAGTGGAAGGACTTTGTTTGGAGCTGCCCAAGAAGGGGGTGCAGCACTGGGAACCTGCAGAGCCGGGCTCTGCGCTCCCTGCACACAACCCTCCTCCGGCTGCACGCTGAGCGCGCTCATTATGTCTGGGCTACCGGGCACATTTTACATATGGCTGATAATAAAAAAAGAGAAGCACGGAGATCTAAAGCCTGGCTATTTTACAATTTAAAAAAAAAAAAAAAATTAAAAAAAAAAAAAAAGAAGGGGAATTAAAATTCAATCCAGAGCCAGAGCGCACGATGGTCTCCAAGAGGGAGCACTGCAGGCCCCACACCTTGCCTGCTGCATCCCCCGTCTGCCCAGCCTCGGCACAAACACCAGCACTCTGCATACCTGGGTTTGATCCTGGTCTCCAGGCAGCAGAGGGAGGCTGGATAATTCATGTGTTCTCAGAGGCAGCGAGAGAAGAAAGGTATACCTTGCCTTCAGGCTTCCCACCCCTCCTCCCGAGATGCTCCTGGCTGGTGCCACTGCCAAGACTTTCTAGTTTCAGCTCAAAAACATGTGATTCTCAGTGTCCTTTGTAGGGGGCATCTCCCAGGGATCCCACTGCCAGCTCCCCGTGGCACACCGAGCCCCACCACACTGACAAAACTACCTCCTCAGCCCCTTGTGCTTTCCACCTCTCCATTCATCTAAAACCGTGAATCCTGGAAATCCTCAGTGCTCTGTCAGCACCTTTCATCAGAGGATTTCAGAGCATTTTCCAGACACGAACAGAACAAGCCTCCCCGCTCCCCTAGGAGGAGGGTAAGTAAGATTAAGATTAATCCCAGTTCAGGAAATGAAGGCCTGAGAGGTGAGGAGAGGGAAAATAAAATAAAAGCAATGCCAGAAATCACAGTGGGTCCCCAGCGCCTTCGATTTACCTTCCACGGGTTGAACTGAGATGCCCAGACCTTGAAACACAGCCATGAACGCCAGCAGCACCCTGGGCTGAACAGAGACCTCAACCCTCTCGCTCCCCTGAGCCCATCAGCTCCTCTCCAGCATTATTCCATCCCTGCTTCCCTGTCCTCCAGAGAGGCTTAGGAGAGACACAGCCATGACAAGCTCCCCAGAGATACATGGACCTGCTTGCAGAATATGACTTTTTGTTGTGGTGTTTGATGGAGAGGGGAAGTTTTCCCCGGAAGAGACAGCTCTGCGGCAGCCACGGCCGGTGCCAGAGGGAAGGTGACGGATCGGGTGGCGCGTGGCTCTCCGTTACCTCTCCTGTCTGCCTGAGTGCTGCTGGAATGAAGATAATCTATGAGCAGCAGCGAGCATCAGCACCGCTCGCTCCCCCGTATAAATCAGGAGGGCGAAGCCGTATTGAAGGCAACGCTCCCGAGCCTTCCCCCTGCCTGCCCACAGCATTATCCATCTGCCGCTGAAGGTCAAAGAAGCCTCCAAGAACAGGATAATCACTGCAGAGAAGAGGGTTGCACTCCATCACTGGCAGGGTGGAGACAGGACGAGCACGGGAAGGGTGCAGGTACCCCGCCTTGTGCTCTCCCTTCTTCCCACCCGCACAGGAATCCATCCGTGCTTCCACCTGGGCTGAGCCTGGTTGTCAGTCTGTGGGAGCATCGAGAGGTTCTTGGCAGTGCTGCCTGTGAGGGCTGGGTGGGCTTGTGAGCTTTTTGCTGCACCCCTGCCTTGTTGTGCTGCCCTTGGCCTGGAGGAGCAGAAATGGTTTCACGGCTCCTCCCCAGAGAAAGGAGCCTCCAGGAGTGAGACAACCCAAGGAATACAGACAGTACGCACCTGGGAAACACAGCCACTCAGGCAAGAGGAGAGGAGGAGCACGGAATTAGAGGACACACTTCTGAGAGCCTAAGGAGGAGCTCTGGTAGCAGGCAGCATCACTGCTGACGTCTCTTCGGGAACACCAGCCCCACGTCCATGGAGGGACACTCAGAGCTGGGCAGAGGAGGAAGCCCAACCCAAGCAGACCAAGGGTATCCTGCACCGCCAGGCTTGGAGGCTGTGATTTATCAGCCCTGTTGACACGGTCAATAACCTCATCCCTCTTTTTGACACGGCCATGATGGAAGAGGAGGTCGGAGGGTGCTCAACAGGCCCTGAGGTGTGACTGATGGTGGGGAAGAGCCAGACTCCTCCCAGCTCCCCGCCCCGAGGACAGCCTGGCCCTCATCCACCGTAAAGGTCCTTCCCTCCTAGAACTTGGCAATGGCCTTAATTTATCTGCAGAACAACTTAATTATAGTCAGTGCCAGAAACGAGCCGATCGAATCACTGAATCTGCCCCAGATCCCTCTGTCCTCCCTCCAGCACAGCCACTGCCCAGAGCACCCTTTCCTTCCCCACCCTGCACTAAGGATTTCCTCCGATTTCCTACGCAAGAGCCAACTATTCCTTGTTTCCCTTGGTGCCATTTTGCAGAGCTGTTCCTGCCTGCCTGGCAGAGGAGTGTGCGCAAAAACCGGCCCCATCCCCCTTTTTGGGACAGAGCTCTCTCTCCCAGCCAGTTCGAGGGTGCTCGTTTTAGCACGGTGGGTTTTTAGAACCCTGACATAAAGAGAAGCAGGATGGCCTCAGGAAATCCAGGCTTGGTACTTGTGGCATTTGTCTCTGCCAGTCAACAGCCATAATTGGTCCCCGCTTTAGGGAGGGAAAAGAAATAACCTACCTCCAAAAACACCTCTCCAATCAATAAGAATTTGTCCTTTGCATCTGTGGCACGGTGGCTGGGGGCTCCCTGGGGCTGCTGCCAGCCTATTTTTCTTTCCTTTCTCTGGCCCATCGTTTAAGCCTGGTGCTGAGCCTCACCTCTGGACCCTCTCTCTCCCCCAAGCCGATCAATAACTAACCCTCTGCTAATGACCTTTCCATCCCTCTGGAGGAGCAGATCCGTCAGAGAGCCGGGATGAGCCAGGAGCTTGCTCATCCCTTCTTGGACAGTGACTAATTGCTGCCATTAGATGCAGAATTACAGACAAAGAATGAAGGCAGGGAAATGACTGACCCTATGTTTAATGCAACCAGTGTCCGAGTGTCCATCGCTGCCGCAGTGCTGGGGGAATTGAAATGCAGCAGGGAGGCCAAAGTCCTCTCGTGGCCATCCCTGGGCCAGCTGGGCTGCCCAATTGCACTCCCAAGCCAGGCCAGTTATTCCTTACTGGGGGAAAAGATGTTGCTGGTATCAGCAAAGTTTCCCCTCACAAAAACCTCTCTCATTCAGACTGAGTACCTCAGACTTGTTAAAAACCTCCTGCAGAGCACCAGCGGGCATTTCTCTCCTCCTCAGACTCATTTTGAAGAACTCCAGAACAACTGAGAGCATGGGCAATGCTTTTCCCCTGTAGCTGAGCTGCTCGTTTGATCACCAAGAGGCACATCGAAGGGAATGAGGAAAAATTCCTCCCTGTGAGGGTGGGGAGGCCCTGGCACAGGGTGCCCAGAATGTTGCCCTGGAAGTGTCCAAGGCCGGGGTGGACAGGACTTGGAGCAGCCTGGCATGGTGGAAAGTGACCCTGCCCATGACAGAGGGGTAGAACAAGATGAGCTTTAAGGTTGCCTCCAACCCGAACCAAGCCTGGGATTCTACTAAAATGCATAAAATAACCATTCCATATATTAAAAAAATATTAAAATAATACCCACAAATGCTTCAACCAGCCCCTCTCCACAACACAGCTGCTCTCCAGCATCTCTGAGCCCAAACACAGCCCAGCCCAGCTCTGACACCGGCAGTGCAGCTGGGATGGGCACACAGCTCCACTGTGACCAGTGACACTGGTGCAGGGCTGCTGGAGCCTGGGACACGCCAAGGGCAAACTGGCAGATGATTCTGATTCATACACAGAGAAAACTGGCTTGGAAAGTCACTGGAAGAGCATAGAGAAGCAATTCCCATCAGTGTGGAATGCAGGGAGAGCTTTTTACTGCTGCTGTCGTCACCACTGCTGTTTTCCTCCCTGCAAACCCCAGGCCAGACCATCCCTTTTTGTAAAGCAAGCCTCTGATATGGAAAATTTCAGCAGCTTTCAGTGCACAGCTGAAGCAACATATTCCCATCTCAGCTTGGCCTGCCTGTCTTTATGCATCTGATTGAGCCTGAAGATCTGCACCTCTGCCAGTCGCAGCTTTGCTTTCGACTCCGAGTCGAGTTTCTGTGTGCTGGGTTCTTTTGTGGGGGATTTCTAAGCCCTGAACTGCCAAGCACGGAGTGAAACAGTCAACGCAATTATTCTGCGCTGGATCAAGCCCAGGCGAAAAGCAGCAGGCACCTTTCTGCCTGCTCCTCGTGAGTTTAGACCGTGAATTTATGCCGGAATCAGTGCAAATAGTACAGCTGAGCAACGGGATTCTATTCAGCTCAAAGAGTTGGTAAAACACTGATGGCAGCAGCTCTGCCTGGTTTTCTGCACCTCGGCTGAGCAGGAGCGGAGGTGCTGGACCGGTGCCTCGCACAACCCCTCGCTCAAAAAAAATCCCTCTGGGCTCATTGAGCCCAGCCTCCTGTGGGACCGTGACCACCAGACCGGCCACCACGATGTCCCAACCCGGCTGCGCCGCGGCGCTGGCAGGCACAAAGCAGTTTGGGTCCCTGACATTCCACAAGGGGAGCTTCCCTGGGGACTCACTCTGCAGTCCGGAGCTGATGGCTCTCACGTCTTTGTTAGGATAAGAAATGCGTGGTCATCTGAGTCAAAGCAATTAAGAAGAGCGATTACCATAACACGGCGCATCCTTCTTTCCTGCCTGCTGTCTTGCTTAATTTCCCAACTCGGTGCCTTTCCTGGGAAAGCTCGCACGGAGATTCTCACGTGGAGCTTTTAACCTGTCAAGGAGGTTTTTCCCCCATCTCCTCTGCAGCTGCCACCCCTCACTTCTCTCCCTGCCTCCTTCACCCCTCTGCCACCCACGCTTGAACCACAGCACAGGGCAATTTACCAAATTAAAAAGAAAATAAGTCCTTAGCACCAAATCTTTTCTCCAGTGCAGTAAATGTTCCTCAGTGCATCCCCTCCTGCGCTGTCAGACCGGCTCCACACGTGGCCTGTGGTGACTCTCCTGCCTCGGGCCCTGTTATAACAAGGCAGAAAGAAGCAAGACAGTGCAGGGCCATATTTTTGGGCTTTTCTTTTTTTCTCCCAAAGCCATTTCAAGTGTCCCTTGTGGGAGAAGAATGCCGGAGACATTTTCTAAATATACACACCCGTATCTTTCTCAGGAGCGATATCATCGGCTGCAGACAGAGACAGGAGGTACAATTGCTGAGACAAAGAGAGATTAGACAGACCAAGAGCAGAGAAAAATGTGCATTTAAAGCGTGATTGATCTAGAAAGTCTTCCAAGTGCCTTGTGAGTGGAGCAAAACTTTGCAGCATCACGCTCCAAAGTGCACCCACTCCACGCTCACGTTTTTCAGTGCACCCAGCAGAATATTAAACTGCTAAAAATCCAAGTTAAAATTCCCATGGGGAGAGGGAAGCTAAGAGCCAGACTTCCTCGTGGCCGCTTGCCTTCCACCAGCAGCTCAACAGGGACAAAAGCAGGATCCTTTTCCTGCAGCCAGCAGTGCAAACCCACGTCCGTCAGCACCAGGATGCGCATCCCCATCCTGCACCCTCTGCACCACCTGGCCCAGGGGCCGTTTTCCCAGAGACAGAGCAAATATTCCCAGCAAACCCAGCTCCTGGGGGCTCCAGGAGCTCCACAGAGCCACAGCTACACGTCTACAAACGAGCAGTTTAATCTCCAAGGCACAGACAGCCTTGTTTGGGAGCTCTCTGGCACAGGTCAGAGGAGAGCGTGGCACAGAGGACGGGAACGTTCCCATCGGCAGCGCTGGTCTCTGCCCTGCTCCTTCTCCCAGGAGCTGATCCTGGTGATGACTGATCCAAAGCGAAGGATGCTGGACTGAAGCTGTTGCTCTCCATCCCGGGAAGCCTGAGCTGCTTCCCTCCCACCACCCCACTGCAATTCACCGACTGCTCGCTCGCAGCGCGGTTTATTCTCTGCTTGATTGGCACTCACTTAATTAACGTTAATGGAGCACTCGCATCACGATCCAGGAGAGATTCGGAACCCCAAAGTATACTAAATCTAAAGAATTACAGAAGAATTCATGGCCTAATTACACTGTATTGTTGAAATACTACTTAAATACAGTGATTATTAAAAGCATATTATTGATTGGGGTTTAACTGCTATGTAAATAAATCTCGTCGAGACAAACTGAGCTACAAATTCATTACTCAGCCGTAAATCCTCAATAAATATTTTTTCATGGAATCAGTCATTGTTTATTATACAATAAACGTCTTATTAAGTCAAAATTGATTGCATATTTGGGGAAAATTCGTTGAAGGCTCCCTCCCCTCCCGCGCCACGCGGGGCCTTTGCCAGATGTCCTTTTAACATCCCCCTGCCCGGCTACCTGTGCCCCCGGGGCGGGCGGGGAGCAGGTGCTGCGTCTGCCTCGTGCCAGAGCAATCCCAGCCAGCACAGCGTCGGGAGGGACGGGGTCCAGCCATCTGCAGGCCTTGGCAATTAGCAAAGCTCATCAGCTGCCTCCTCCTTCCCCAGCCCAGCTCCCCCAGGATCCCCCCTTTTCCCACGCTCCCTCCTGCGGCGTGCCAAGAGCACGGACAAAGTGGCCCGTCCTGGCGAGGCAGAGCCCACCAGGTCTCGGGGAGCCAGATGACATCTCTCAGCAGAGCTGGTCAAAAAAGTAAACAACTTAAGCCAGAAATGATGAAATTTTAATGAATTTCCCATGTCTTCCACAAAGTGCAGGCAGCCAGGCTCCGTGGCCGGGCAATTTTCACGGGCCCCAGCAGCTAAGAAAGAAAGAATATGAATTCCTCTTTGGGCATGAACTATCATGATGAATAATAAATAAAATAAAAAGCAGCAATACTTTGCATCTACCAAGAGCTTTTCATCTGTAGAGCTCAAAATGATTTACAACAAAAAGTAAGTGTTAGAGGTGTTAGGGAAGCAGAATTTCCTTCCTCTGGGAAATCTCTGTAGTTCAACATTTGTTTTCATCTTGAGATAGGGTGAGAAGTTGAAAGGTTTTTCTGGAATCATCAGTTCCACAACGCTGAAATTCAGAAATGGGGACTTTTTTTCTTTGTTTCATCAAACCGGGGCGTTGTACCAAACTGCATTTGCAATGTTTTGATGTACCAATTTCAAACAAAAAATGTCTTAGTCTGGATTTTCTCCAGGAAATAAAAAAACCTGCGGCATAATAGATGCTCCTGTTTCCAGCCCATTCCTATCACCACAGATGTGGATCTCAGCAAAAATCAGATTCTTTATAGAAGATATTTTTTTCATTAAAAGTCACCCAACTCCATGATTCCTAAAGTTCCTTTCCCAGTCGAGGAAACCAGAAGGCCGCAGAGGTGGGACTGAGCTCCCACGGAGCAGGAGTACATTAAAATATCATAGAATCATAAAATACACTGAATTTGAAGGCTCCCACAAGGATCATTTAATTCCAGCTCCTGGCCCTGCACAGACACCCCAAAATCCCACCCTGTGCTGGGCTGTCCAAACGCTCCTGGAGCTCCGGCAGCCTCGGGGCCGTGCCCGTTCCCTGGGGAGCCTGGGCAGTGCCCAGCACCCTCTGGTGTGGACACCTTCTCCTAAAATCCAGCCTAACCCTCCCCTGGTGTTATTTTGCTCTCTCAGCCTTTCTGATTGCATATTTTGGAGTCAGAGAATCAGAGAGTTCCCACAGTTTGATGTAAATATAGCTCACGTTTACCTAACCGTTGCTTATATTTACATTCCTTTTCCATGAGGAGAAAAGGTTGATGGACTCTTAGTCCAGCCAATATGAAGGAGAGGTGTCATCCTCACCTTCCAATCAACTGTAATAATAAGAAATCTATAAATACTGGAGAAATTAAAACGTCTGGATCATTCCCCTTGAAAACTCTCTCCTGTCTACATGTGATCTTTCTGTGTCCACTAGCGACGCCCTGGCACAGCTCCAGCCGTTCCCTCCTGTCACCCGTCACCGGAGAGAAGAGATCAGCGCTGTCCCTCTGCTCCCCACCGAGAGGAAGCTGCCAGTGGCTATGAAACCTCCCTCAGCTCCCGTTCCATACAGCTGTCCCCATCCTCGTCCGGCCTGTCCATCCCAGGAGGCACGGGGAGCAGTCTCTGCCTGTGCTGTGTTTTGTCCTGAGCAGGTGAAAAAATGAGCTCGGTTTGTACACAACAACACCGGGGTGGGAAAGGCCGAATCCATCTACTGGAGAAAAACGAATGCTCTCATTAGAAAGCTTAATTATTAACATCAGCCTCCAGTTATTCTCCCTGACGCTTGTTTCATTTCTGCCTCCAGAGCAATCGCTCTTTGCAGACCCACGGCACACGCTCCCTGTCTGAGCCTCGCCGGTGACTGCTGTACGAATTTCCCTGCCCACCAATCCCCCTGCCCCCGGGGAATCGATATCCCCTCACTCCCAATGCCTCAAACTAACAACGAGCCCCCTTCCTCTGCCTCCTCAAAATGCTTGTAAAGGCTGCATGCGACGCAGGAGGAAACGAGACAGGGACAGGACAGGATCATATATATTTTCCTTGACGTACCATTTATTGGAAACACATCAGTAGCTTTTCCAGAGCTCCTGATGGAGAATTGATCGCTGGGTCATAAAACTAAATCGTGGTGCTCATAAGAAGAGTAAACACAGGAGTTGGTGGAGGGAGACCGCAGCGAGGGCAGAGCCGCAGAGCAGCTGCCTCCATATCTGCTTAAGGGCTCCAGGGATTTGGGAGTCCACGGGATAAAGTGGATCAATGCTGAGCTTCCTCTGAGAACCCACAAATCCCTAAATAACCAAGTGCACAGCCCTTTTTGGACACCACCGAAATGGGAATGACTGAGACGCCTACCAAAGGTGCCCAAAGAGTGGGGGCAGGAGCCATCCTCGTGCCCCCACACCCTCCCCAGCACTGGCAGCAGGTCCAAGGCAGCACACACGGAGCTGGGAACATGAAAGCTGAGGAGGAAAAGTGCTTTTTTGCTTCCACTTCCCCGGCTGCCCGAGGGGTTGAGCACATTTTGCCCTATACTCCACGAGACGCGTGGCCCAATTACACAGCAATCAATTTTGGGAGCACTGAGGAGATAATGGAGTGATAAGGAACAGCCACTGCGGATTTGTCAATAGCAAATCATGTCAAACCAACTTAATTTCCTTTTTTTGACGGTGTAATTGGTCTCCTGGATCGGAGGGGAGGAGGCAGCAGATGTGATACACCTTGACTTCATTAAAGTGCTTGACATCGTCCCGCGTGACATCCCCTACAAGGGGAGATGGGAAGAAAGCTCAGGCAGCGCCAGGGGTGGAAGTGTCATCGGCTGAACTGACACAGGCAGCAGCTGCCGAGCCCTTCCCGTCACCGAGGAGGGCTTTTCAAATGGCTTCCCCTCGTCTGCCACGGGCCAGAGTCTGTCTGCTTTATATCTGTCTTGGGTTGCAATATGTAACCAAAAATGTGTATTCTATTTCATCTGTTGAACCGGTTGGAAGATATTTTTAGCTCTTGTAACTCCAGGGGAAAGAGGGCGGGTGCCTTCTGTTCATGGGTCACTCGTTAAAACCAGATGGGGCAGTGCTTCCTTATCTCGTCCTCCACCCATCCTCCTCCAAGGGGATCTCACCTGGGAATGAGCCATTTAAGGCTCTCCTTGTGACTGATAACATTACATCATCCCACTGGGAGATGCTCCACTCAGTGGGAGGAGCCGAAGCCTCTCTACCTGCATAAAACCTGCAGCTCAGAACACCAGAGCAGCTGGTTTTTCCACTGGATTCCCCGAGGAAGACTGGACCCATCCTGTCACCTTCACCTTCTACAGGATAACCTCTGCTCCAACGGAGCCACAGCTGCCACTCCAGGAGGCTTATTTTGGGCTGCTCCGCACACCCTGACCAACAGGGGGTCAGGTCGTGTTCTGACTCTGTCAGAGTTTCTGGGATCATTTGTTTGTTGTTGTTCTTTTCTCTGTACCACTACCTTTGTAGTTTGTAATATTCTTAGTAAAGAACTGGTATTCCTATCCCCATATCTTTGCCTGAAAGCCCCATAATTTCAAAATTATAGCAATTCGGAGGTGGGGGGTTTACATTCTCTATTCCAAGGGAGGCTCTGGTTTCCCCTGGCAGTCACCTGTCTTCTAAACCAAGACAATATCTCAGCAGTGCTGGGGATAATAAAGCAGAAAGAGTCTGAGACCTTGCGGAGAGGAGCCTGGAATGCTCCAAAAATGAGGATCAGAATTCAAAATATTGGTGATAAATTAGACAAACCTAAAAAAAAAAAAAAATCAGTGAGGTGAAATCCAATAAAGACAACTGCAGAGTAATAGAGCGAGGATGAAGAAATCAAAGGCCAGGTGGACGGCGGAGCTGTGGCGCGGGGTGTGCAAACAGACACTCAATCACCAGGTAAATACGAGCAGGGCTGAGAGGAGCAGCAGCGTCCAGTTTGGGATACCAGCTCCAAGGCAAACCACATCCCCAGCAGGAACGAGTGAAGCTGGGAGAACGTGAGTTATCCTCTTCTTGGAGATTTTGAGAATGAATTAAAGATCCTCCTGAAATATTCCTGACCCTCTATTAGTGAGATGCTGGCTGATCTCTTGATCATCAGAACAAACAAGAGGTTTCCTCTCTGCTGCCTTCAGCAGGCCTGAGCCATGAAAAAGCCGAGTCCTGCCCCTAACGAGGTCTCTGTAAATCCATCCCAGCAGCTGGTTAGAAAGCGCCCACGTGTTTAAAAGCCACTTTTACTGCTAAATGCCATCAAAGCATTGTTACAGGATAGCAACAGGTGGAGAAAGAACTACGGGTTAGACAAAGTTTGGGCTGATATTTTCAAAGTCAGCTATGAGACAGATGTCCTCTTCTTATTAAAATTAATGGGAAGTGTGCATCCCAATCTCCCAAGTGACTTTGAAACTCTCAGCCTCGGTTCCCGTTTGCTGCCCAGCGCCTCCACGGCCACCTCCTTCCTTCCACCCCGAGAGAACCAGGGTCACAAAAAACAACATTTGCACCAGAATAAATTATTGGGTTGGGGGCTTTTTTTCTCTCTCTTCACTCATCTCCCTTTGTTTCTGCTCGCTGTGTAATTTACATACATATAACTAATTGCACATTAGGAAACAAAGGAGGGGAGGAGAGATGAGAGCTCAGACCTCATGCAATCCGAGTGCCTCCGGGTTGGATGGGCACCTATCCCAGGGACGGCCCCTCCTGCGCGGCACCCACAGGGCCAGTAACTCTGCCGGGGGCATCCATCCTCTGCCTGCCAAGCAAATCACACCTGCCAGCCCCACAGCCCTGGGGAGCAGAACCAACCAAACCCAGGCACGGATTACAGCCAATATGTTTCAAGAGCAAATGAGATCCCAACACCACCTGGCCGGTGAATGGACTGGTAAAAGATGCAGGCAGGAGGGAGTTCTGACACAGCTCTTCATAACCAGGAGGAAAATGCACTGAGAAAAAAAGAGAGTAAACAAACGGATGGACTTCTCTGCACCACCTGCCCTGCAGACACTGAAATATTCTCCATCCTAAACAAGCTGGACAGGAAGTGACTCCTGGCCCAGCTGTGCTGCTGTAGATGCTCAGGGCTTGCCATACAGCTGCACAGCCAGGCTGTCCCGTGTCACCTCAGCTGCCTGGCGTGGAGGAAATGTTCAGGTAAGGCCTCCGGGATCCTCTGCCCAAAGATACCCTTCACCAGGTACAGGTCATGGAGCCATTAGAAGCCCCATCGTGCACCCAGTGCTAATAAAATCACATTAAATACGCCTGGAAGGACTGCAGGCCTCCACATCTGCTGCAGCTGGGGCAGAAGGGGCAGGTGTCTCGGGGTCACCTGCCCATCCCCATCGCATCAGGGCTCTGGGAGGATGCCAAGTCCTTCCCACCTTTCCTCTCCCAACCCTCACACGGTGCAAAATTGAGGTACCTGAGGACTGGCAAACACAATCCATTGGTGACCTGCTCCAGCAAAGAGGTGTGAGGCTCCTAAAAGTGCTGGGAGCCGGAGCAAACCTCTCCCATGCATTAATCACGGCTTGGTTTTGGACACGTCAGGACAGAGAGGTGGGGCTGATGACCTGAACACCCTCTCTCCACGTCACCACGGGTTCCTTCCCTTTGCACCCCCTCATCTCCCAGCACATCTCTCCCAGCCTGGGGTCAAGACATCCCAAGCTGACAGCAGCCCGGAAAGGAACAGCAAATTGGCCAAAAGCTGATTAATTCCTCCCTTTGCCTTTCCAACCATCCCGAGACTGCAGCGAGAGGCAGAGGATGAATCACCCAGCGGGGACAGCAGTGCCCAGGTACGGCGAGGAGGAGGAGACATGGAGCGAGCCTGAGTGTCACCCGCAGAAGAAACATCCTTGTGGGACTAAATTGGATGCAATATAATAAACTATCATCTTGAAACGAGTGCTCCAATTGAGTTTTGATGTAAACACTAATATTTTCTCCACTCCGCTATTCTCTTCCAGGGAGATCTCATGTTTATTTCACTATGTGTCCTACCTACTATTGCTCTCATACATCAAAGGGTTCGAGGACAAGGAGCCTGATTTTGAAAACATTATTCTTTTAAAGATTTATTCGCTCATCTTGACCACCTCCTCTGCTGAAAGGGAGAAGCTCTCCATAAATTATTTCAGCGCCCCATGTAAAACACGCACGTGCACGCTGCCCTCAGCTCAGCAAACTTTGTGAGGAGACCTCCAGCCCTTCTGAGACCCTTCCTTGCCCTCTCCATGCTGGGCTGCTCCAGTTTCCACCCTAATCCCATCCTACCATGATCCCAAACAGGGAGAAGCTGGGAGACAGCTGACCCACCCAAGGTCATACGGGGACAGTGTGGCACAGGAGGGCTGTCCAGGCACCTTGATGTCCCACCTTGCCCTTCTGCCCAGGTAAAACCGGTCCTAGGGCTCAGCCTAACACCTCGAAACCCCGCTCAGAGCTCTGTGTGACAGCGGCATCCACCAGAACCCCCCACGGCCTCGCTGAGAAGTGTTGGCTCTAAGCAGTGCAGACAGACACATGTCGGAGAGATGAAGAATTCATCTCCTCGTTTTGTAGCCACAGAGCCTGACTCGCTCAGGGTCACCAAGGACGGCTGCAAGAAACATGAAAAACTTTCCGAAGGCCGAGTCGCAGGCGGGTCTTTGAGGAGCAGCACATGCAAAATTAACTGCCCGCTCCCTCTGCCCCTTCGCGGCAGATGCCGGGAGCACTCAAAGGACGCTACGTTTGTTTAAAATTAAATAAAAGAAGCTAATTTTGGCATGCAAGAGCGAGTGCACCTGGGGGACTCCTTGCTTCAGGGCACTGCCAACAGAAGAGGAGTAACGAAGTTAAGAAAGCAATTAAGAAACTGCGGCAGACACTCGGTGGGAGGTCGGCTGCTCCTGAGTGAAGCGCAGCATACACAGCGATGAGAGGAGCCTGCAGCCCTGCAAACCCAGGAACCGACTATCTCCGAGCCCACCCAAAGCCTGCAGCACACAGGCAATGCTCGGGCTGTGTCCTGCTCCTCGGAGCACCGCTGTGCCCTTTCAGCCTCACCTGCTGGCCTGAAAATGGCAGGGAGCGCCCCTTGCTCACCCTGACCCCACAGCTTGGAGAGCAGCCGGAGCGAGAGGAGCAGGGCATCGCCCGGGGGTCTCCAGACCCTGCCACAATCAGGGAGCTGAGAGATCCATCCTAAACATCCAACCGAGCATCTCCTTCTCTTCTCTGCATCCCTGCAGTGGAGTTAATCCTGCTCCAGAGGTCACAGTCACAGGCTGGGCACTGCCGGCTTGTGGGACGGGGAAAACCACAAGCACAGCGAGGGCGGTGGGACAGCGCGGCCTGTGAAGATCCAGAGGCTGCTGTGCCTTGTGTGGAGTTTTGTCAGCACCGTGTGGAAGAGCGGCGGCACTGCACGCTGCTCCCGGCTCCGCACCGCGCAGCCACGCGCGTGGACCCGCATGGACCGGCATGGACCGGTACTGACCCGCATGGACCCGCATGGACCGGCATGGACCGCCATGGATCCGCACTGACCCGCATGGACCCGCATGGACCCGCACTGACCCGCATTGACCCGCATGGATCCGCGTGGACCCGCATGGACCCGCATGGATCCGCATGGACCCGCACTGACCCGCGTGGACCCGCATTGACCCGCATGGACCCGCACTGACCCGCGTGGATCCGCACTGACCCGC